>JANPWX010000262.1:2063463-2283672 GCA_024734555.1 Trochalopteron elliotii
AAAACGTTGTCCTGCCAGCTCTCTTCCCTTATTTGTTTTTTTTTCTTTTGCAATTTTATTTTTTTTTTATTTTAGCCTGTTTTGTTTTCAGACTCAGGTAGATTCTCTGTGGACAGCACGATGTCAGTTTAGATAGGGAGCAAACCATTCTCTTGATGTTTGAAGGCACATGCATATAGGTGAGCTAGCTTTGGGAGTGAGTGTGTGCATCACATTTCAGATTCTTCCTTTGTATTTGGGAAGGCGGAGAGGTACAATACAAGTAATTTTGTCAGAGGGGTGGTGTTTCCTACCACAGAAACACAGCAATTCCCTCATTACCACATGTTATTGTCTATTCTCGACCTCACTATTTAAATACTTCTGTTACCTTTGAAGTTGTGTTTCAGCTCTGACCTTCAGGACACTGTTTGTCCGAGTGACTTCAGGTCCCTCGCATCTTTGATGCCTTAAGTTTTACCTTTCATATTTTTCATATTCTGTACTCCATTAGTATATAGCTCTGAACTTCATATAAAGTTTTAGCAAGTGCTCTTCACAGTTTAGTTAGAAAAAAACAATCTTTTTCCAGCCTGAGAACCGTTGCAGCTTCAGGCCCAAAAAATGTAAACAACAGCAAATAGAGGAGAGCAATCTGGGAAGATGGGATTTCATAACCTGAAGCTGTAATTGGACAATTAACCCCAATGTGTAAATAGATCAAAACTTATCAAAGTGTGAAAACCTGTGACCCGTCGTCCATCTTGGGTGTAGGCTCGACTGAGCTCTTGTACTGCCCAAGGTGTATCCTTTGAAGGCCTTTTTAATAAATACCTACTTTATTCCTTTAATGCTGTTTAGCCTCTGTTCTAGGTAGCCTCTCAAGGCATCATCCTGACAGCTTAATGCTGGTTCTTACTTTGAAAGGCTTATATGTTTTGCTAAAAATGATAGTTTTCAAAACAAAAGTTAATAGGCTTCTGTAGAAACTGAATTTGAGTGGCAGTTGATGTGGACATTGGGACCTAATTATTGATTATTTTCTGTGGACAGTGATTCGTGTTTGCTTTCTAACTTTGTGAGTAGAAGTTAGCCTTAAGGAGAAGCCTTCTGACTGCTTGTTTTTTTTTTGGGATTCAGAAAGAAAGTGGAGGAGGAGAGGAACTGCAGGTCAGTGTGGCAAAAAAGCAGCTTAAAAAGGGAATGAGTCGGTGTCGGATGGGAACGTGTTTTTTGCAAATCTAACATGCTATGCTTTCCCATCTTTTGACTAGAGATCAAAAGTAGTGGAATCCTTAGATGTCAGCTACATAGTATGGTATGGTAGCAGATGCCACTGGTCTATCAGATTCTAGAGGGAATATTTTTTGTTTGCTTTTCTCAGAAGTGATTATGATCCCATTCACCTGCCCTGAAAGGGTACTCCTCACAATGTTACAGAATCATCACTATGCTCTGCTTGCAGTCAGATAGTGCCTGACTGAAATAGCAGAGAATCTGAGAAAAGTGAGCTGCTGGTGTAGGTGTATGTGCTGGCACTTCTTACATTCCTTCTTTCTGAAGTACTCTCCAAATGACTAAGTGTTTTTAGGCTGTGCGCCTCCTTTCCATGAATTTCCATTCAGTATTAGGGCATGGGCATTGAGACTTGGAGCACATTCTACAGGGAAGGAAATAGTTGGCAAGTACATTACTTTTTTGTGAACTAGAGGATAGACTTTTTTAGTAGTGCCATTTTGTCAGCCTATGTGTGAAACCCTGGGCAAATGTTTTGGGAGTATCATTTAGAAAAAATACCTTATTTCATAGAAATCTTTTGCCTTTGAATGCAAATTTGTTACAGAGGTGCCTGAAGAACTTCTGTGTGTGAATTAAACTGGAGAAAGAACTTTCTGCGTACAGTTGAAAGGCTGTGAGCCATTTCACTCTCAAGGGTCATGGAGTGGCTCTCTTGGTGGTTTCACACAAGGTGGTGGATGGCTGGGCTGTCTTGGGTATCTCTGCTCCACATCCATACAGTGACTGAAATTTCTTTGTTGTGCACCAGATGGAGGAACTGGTCTGGACTGAGATCACCCTTTTGTGTTTTAGCCGTTTGGCAGTGTGGGTATTTGACATCTGTTTTGGCCCAGCTTGAGGAGACGGTGTGCAGTGGTAAAATGGGATAAAAGCTGGCAGTGCTGCTGGCAGTGTTGCCATCACATGCTCTGTAATTAGGAGACTCTCTTCAGAGGAGTCCTGTTTGCTTTGGTTGATATGAGATACACTGTTAGGGTTGTATTAAAGATCCCTAGAACTCCTTTATGGACTTCACTCGGTTCCCTAGTAACACTTAAAGCCAGAAAGATCCTTGATTTGGATTTGAATTAAGGTAGTATTTGATGCCTCGTTTCTGTAAATCTGATTTATATTAATTTAAAAAAATCATTCACTTGAAATATTGTGCTATGCATGGTTTGTATGTATAAAAATAGAAGTCAAAAGGAGCATATCTATGCAGCAGGCAATTAAAAACTGTTGTAACTTATGCAGCTGTTTCCTGGGAAAAGGAAGGGAATAAAATTTAATGCCTACTTTTACCTTTTCTGTAGGCCCTGGGTGAAAGGGGTGATGTTGTTCCCCATTGCCCAGGTGATGAATTCAGAAATACTGCAGCTAGCAACCTGTCTGAATCACTCTGTAATATGTCAGACTGCTACTCAATTTTTTTTTAAATACTCTTCATTATTAGCTTAGTTGACTCACCTTCAGTGCTGTCTTCATATAGTGGGAAACTACCCATTTAAAAGGGCAATGCAAATTCAACCTCAGGGGAAAGTCTTCTGCTTCAACTTTCCTCTGATTTAACCCCCAGCAAAATAGTGCAGGAGTGCTAATGCTGACCAAAGTGGCGTTGAGGGGTGTGTGGAGGTACAAACAAAATCTTTCAGTCATGAGCTCCACTTATATCATCTTGACACTGTTGTGAAACCACAGCTTCAGAACATGAGGTGATTATAAAGAGAGGTGAAGTGGGTTTTGTTGTCTGTAATGAGAAAGGTAGACAGATCATAAAAGAGGAGTCAATTAAATCAATAATGTTAAAAAACTTCAGTGTCACCACAATATGAATTACTTATATGCAGGCAGAGGGTGTTCTTCTGTTTTTAAAAACCCCACCTGTGTGTCGGAATGTCAATACACAGACACCTTAAACTCACTCCCTTGGAAGTGTTAAATGTTTATTCAGCTTTACATGGACATGCAGCCATGCTTCAGTGGTACTGTCTTTGCAGAATCAGGACCTTCTTTAAGTTGTTGAAAATACACTTAGAATCTCATAGCCAGGATTTAAAGACCAGAGCCCATCAATCTGCATGGTTTGCTTTAATCTTGATGCTACTGTAAATAATCTGCTGATGTCTTGGTATGACAGGGCAGTTGCATGTTCTTAATGAAAAATTTAAGCACTCTATTTCTGGTAAAGTAGAACAGTTCTCCTTACTCATTTGTAGATCAAATGGTTCTCAGGAAGTGTTATCAGTAGCCTTGTTCCTTTTCCAAGGAGAAAATGGAATAGTAGGGTGCTGTCAGGAGATCCAAGCTTAAGACCTCATTTCCTTTGTAAGATAAATCATAGCACAGCTATTAGAACAACTTAAAAATGAAATGTCAAAATAATGTAAGGGAAGTACATCCTGTAGTATAGTGACTTGACTTTTCACAGCATTGTTAGTTTGCATGGTTGTTATCCTTTTTTTAATAAGATTAGCCATTTGTTTTTGTCAGATTTTCATCAGCTAGAAGGAATGCAATATTCTCTTCTCAAAATGTCAAGGTGTGAGTGAGCTTTTCAGTTTGAATCTTACCAGCCCCTTGCATGTTGCTTGTCTTGCATGTGTTCAAAATGAAGGTTATATGCTACTTAATGTTTTGCTTTGATAAGCTTTTACTTCCACTTTCCCTGATAGAAAAGCAGTTATCAAGCTGGTCCTGCCTTTTTGCTTCAGGCTATCTGTCTCAATGTTATTCAGCATCAGAAATCTTCTTCCCCAGCCATTTTGTAACAAGATGTCAGGATTGATAGGCCATGGAAGAATTAGAAATGGTTGTGTAGGACATTAGGCTTGTTTGCTTGTCAGCTTGCCATGGATTCTCCACCAAAAAAATTCAAACCCAAAACATTTGCTGGCTGGGTTCACATCCACAAGTTGCCTTTCATTTGTGGGCTTATGCAAATAAGTTCACTGTCCCTGCTCATCAGGCTTGCAACTAGCTGTACTCGTGTAGCTTATGAAAATTTGTTCATGCTTCAGTTGTTGGTCAGGAATAGATAGACTCTGACTATGCCTTGCTAGCCATGATGTTTTAAAACAATTTTTGGCATCCTGGAGGAATTAATCTTATGGTTCCTCTCTTATCTCCATTTAATATTTGTCTTTAATCTTTTACCTCCACTTAGTATTTGTCTCTTCTGCAGCATGTGCAGGAGACAGCAATGTCATCATTCTGCTCAAGGAGAAACACTCTTAGAGCTTCCATCTTCTTTACCCTCTATTTTTGCAAAGAGGAATATTTCTCTGACACTTATGTTGCTTGTTTCTTTTTTTCTGAGGTTGGTTGACCAAAGCAGAGTTTGGTTGAAACTGGTGGTTTTCAGCTTCTAATTTATGGACTGTAGAGAGGGAGAGGTCGGAGTTATTGCATCAGTTTACCTGAAGGGGTTTGTGAAAGGTAAAAGTGAGTTTGCTTCAGTTACAGTGCTGACCATTGGAACATTCTGTGAGTCTATTGGAAACAATCTTAGCTATCAACAGATGGGTCAGTGGAGGAGTGAGGGGTAAAGAATGATATGCTGAAGATATGGGGCAGGAAGGAGTAGTAACAGTGAACAGAGAAGTGGAAAAAAGACTTAATAGCAAATTTCAAGAGAATTTTCCATCTGGGAAACTTAAGAACAAAATTCAGTCATGAAGTGATGATGCTAATTGAAATGTAAGAAAAAGTATCCTTGGCTACCTTCCCGTGCAGTATGAAGCTCCATTAATTCTTGTGAAGAAAGAAAATTTGCATAATGTTATATCTCACAGCTCTTGGAGAGTATTGGTTTGCCAAGGTTTAAGTGTTTGTTCTTAAGAGAGGATGGAGAAATTTCCTGGTGATTTGTGTTGCCTTTGTTTGGTAGTTGATGACTAGCTGAAGGGTTGACATAGAGTGGCAGTGCTGCTGTCCAAGATACAGAGAGAACATCTTTCCCTTAGCAAACCCTGTGTCCTTGTGTCTAGGATAATTCTCACGTGGGAAAAGCTACAGTTCCTATCTGCTATCTTTGACTTGGGGCAGGAACTTTACTGTTGAGCAAGGCATCAGTTCAGGAAATGCAGCAGGAGGAACTATTTGCCCTACAGAGTTCTCTGTAGACTTACCAGAGGTGTGTGGTTTTTTTTTTAATCTTTTTTTAATATTCAAGTTGTTGTACATTCCCCAAAGGCACGATCATAAACTTCACTCAGGAAGGTGACATTTCTTAATGCAAAGTTATGATTAGTAATTGTATGTTGTTATCTCCACTAATATTGCAAAATACTCTCATCAGTAAAATAATTTTCTAAAGCAAATTAACATACTGCTGGAATTAGAGATGGAATACAGTGGAGAGGGTTTTTTATTCTTCTAGAATTTAGACTATAAAAGGTGGTTTGAAATATATTGGCCAAATCTTAGAATGGTTTGCATTGAATGAGACCTTTAAAGATCATCTAGTCCAGCCCCCCACTGCCATGGGCAGGGACATCTTGCAGTAGAACAGGTTGCTTAGAGCCCTGTTCACCCTCACATTGTTTCTAGGTGTGGGCCATCCACAGCTTTTCTCGGCAACCAGTTCCTGTGGCTTGCCACTCTCATGGTAAAGAGTTACTTCCTCTCATCTTAGTTAAGCCTACTCTCTTTCAGGCTAACACCATTGCCTCTTAAGGGTCCTGTCGCTACAGGCCTCGCTAGAAAGTTGTTCTTCACTGTTCTTACAAGCCCCTTTTAAGTAAGGCCACAATAAGAGCCTTCTTCAGAGCCTTCTCTTCTCCAGGCTCTTCTAGCCAGCTCTCTCAGACAGTCCTCATAAGAGAGGTGTTCTGTCCCTCTGTCCATGTTCTGTGGCCCTCCACTGGACCCTCTGTAACCAGGTCAATGTGTTTCCTGTCCTGGGAGCCCTAGAGCTGTGTGCAGGCAGTGTCTCATGAGAGTGGAGTAGAGAGGAAGAATCACCTCAGCTGACGAGGTGACCGCACTTCTTTTGGTGCACCCCAGCATATGATTTTCAGTTTCCTGAGCTGAAAGTCCATGTTGCCATTTCATGTCCACATTTTCCACCAGTACCCCCAGGATCTTCTTGACAGGGCTGCTCTCAGTCCTGTACTGATACTGGTGCAGGACCTTGCACTTTGCCTTGAACTTTGAGGTTCATGTTTGCTTACCCCTTAAGCTTGTCATTGTCTGTCTGGATGGCATCCCTTCCCTCAGTACATTTACCAGCTCAGTGTCATCTACAGGCTTGCTGAGGATGCACTCCATTGCTGTGTCTGTGTCATTAATACACCTCTGTGATGGACACCAGTTGTTACTGATCTCCCTTTGGGCACTGAGCCTTGGATGCAGCCACCCAGCTGCCATCTCTTGAGTAGTCCATATAAGTCATATTTCTCCAATTTAGCTACAAGGTGTTGTGTGGGAAGTAATTTTTTATTTTTTGTTAATAATTTATTAAGTTTTCTAAAGAAAAGTTTTCTTTGCATTATTAAATATGTAAAGTAATTAAATAAAAACTTAATTGCAATTGTGTTAAAAAGTATTTTATAATTCCCCTTTGCACGCTCTCCCTTTTTGTCAGGTTTGCATCTGGAAACAAAAATCCTATTTTTTCCAGGAGACTGAAGTTGCTGAGTGACTGTGGAGAGTCAGATTTAAGCAAAAAAAATTCCCAAATGCTCTTTTGAATGCTGTTGCATCTCTCTGAAATGGAAAGTTTGACCGAAGCAATTCACTTTGGATGATTAGAGCATACAAGTTTGCTGTAGAAATTCTGGCTATGAGTGCCTATCAATTCATATTATTCCTGCATACTGTTTCTGTTGATAGTGAAATCTATTTGTAACAAATACCATCTTGTAATCTTTTTATTCTGAGGAGCAGAAGTTGAAAGGAGGGAGATATAGGGAAAAATTCCTGTGCTTTCAGCTAAATCTATTTAGACAAAAGTTTGTGTAAAAGTTTCTTTAACACAATGTCCTGAAAATGCAAACAACAAAGCAATTGGGAAAGAATATGGTTTTAAAAGAGATTGCATCTGGTTTTGGTACAGTTCTTTATGGATCTCTATGGACATCATGGTTTTGCTTTTTAAAATATCTGTTTTAAAATGTATGTGATGCTGAAACTAGTGTTGTCACTAATAATTTCAGATTGAGTGTGTATTACTGTTGAGGGCCTGTGATAGTCTGTGACTTGTTTTTAATGTCGTTTAAGGAGACCCAGAGAAGAGAGATAAAGGTAGAGGCTTCTTTTAGGATTGTGGTTTTTCCCACCTTCAGGTTGTGCAGTGTTATTTTTCTGGCTCCCCAGCCTACTGTGGATGAATTAATTATGGCATGCAAGATTCTCTTAGTACACTAATCTATATTTTATAGAACCTGTACAAAAAGTATTACTGCAGATGACAAATTCAAAGGATATTCAGATAAAAACATACATCCTATTCCTATGTTCTAAGGATCTGGAAAGATAACCTTTGGCTGCTATGAAGTGCAGCTGGTCAGAGTCAAAAGTCTGACTATGATATTGAAGTGTCCATTTAGTCGTAGATACTCAGCAAAACCCCAGCCAAGTGCTTGGGGTTTCTGTTGTATTTTTCAAGTGTGATTTAACAGATTTTGTAGTTTGTGTTGTTGTTTTGGGTTTGTTTTTTTTTTCACTCATGTAGACAGGGTTGGTTTGTATCCAGAGGATAGCTCCTGGAGTATTCCTTTGCTGACAGTATCCCAGTCATTGCAGTCCTCTGCATCCAGCATCATTTCAGAACAGGGCTTCTCTAGAAAAACTAAACAAGCTTTTAAATTTCCAGGAATGTAAATATATTCAGTAGGAAAAAAAAACAACAACACATTTTTTACTCATATATGACTAATTGCCTTTTAAGGTAGGTTTGAGAAGTCTTGAAAACCTATAACAATTTTACTGTAAGACTGTGCTTGCCAGATAGTTACAGCTTAATCTCAGAGGCTGGGGAAAGAAACAAAAAAGCATTGAGGTTTTCTAAAAACCCTGAGTGATTAATGTTAGTCAGATAAATATAAATACCTCTTTAATAACAATACTGTGATTAGGGCATTAAGAAACAAATCTTTTTTTCTAAAAGAGATTCTTTTAGGGAGTTCTTCATCCTTTCACTCAAGGCATGTTGTTCTTCTCTGGAAGCCTTCAGTTTGATCCGTAATGTCTGTGGGAATGATTAATGAGTTATGTATTTTACTCTTCATGGTACCTGCAGTTAATCCTTGCAAAAATGCTACAGTAAAAATTATTTCTCTTGTTATTTTATAAAAAGGATGCAAAGGAAAAAAAATCACCTCAAAACAAGTAGTTGTAGTCCTATTTGTCCTCCTCCTACAGGCCATTTAACCAGGCTACAACAATTCAGATATTCTGATCACTTCCCTAATGGCAACTTACTATGACCTTCATCAGTCATTGAGTGAGGTTTACAATCAGTCTTTGAAAGAAGTAGAACCTGTGTCTCTTTCTCTTGTGAGTGTCTTAATTATTAGGTTACAAGTCATGCTTCTGTCTAGTCCAATGAATCACAAATTCTTCCCTTGCCCAGAGTTCCAGTACAAGGCAGGAAGATTGTGTTTATGAACGCTCTCTAGTTAGATGAGTTGGAAGTTCTTCATAGAGTATGTTCTGTGGGGGGGTGAGGGTGTTAAATCTCGACAGTCTGAGAATTGGCACAGGACTGTTATCCTGGATTAATACCTTTTGGTGTAACAGATTTGGCTTTAGACTTGAATTTTTAAAACTGGCTTTTACAGTGAGGTTCTGGGTTGTGTTAGTGTTTGCTCAAATTCAGTCCATTCGGAGTCTCATGCTTTTGAAAGCTGGGTTTATGTGTGGTGCCCAATTCATGACCTTGCTGATGTGGAAATTTTTTTTTAACCATCCGTGTTTGCAGCTTTTGGGGCCTCAACTCGATGCACCTGTCAAGTGGTTTTGTGATGCCTGTAAGGATTTTCATCTTGAATTTAGGCTTGTAATTTTCATCGTTCTGCTTGTGGATTTGGACTTACTTACCTCTATGTTCCATCATTCTTGCTTGAATGTCAAACCAGCCTTGACTTAACCTTTAGGGCAAGGAAATCTCTGTGAGCCAAGGTTGTGCTTCTGGTTCTGCTGCTGGGTAAGCCTCTTATATAAACAGCTGTGCATTTGGAAGAAAAACAGCCAAACCTTATTTCCACTCTTGTACAAAATCTTAGCTCTGATCCCGTCAACCTTGGTGTAAGCTCCATATGAGCACCAGTAGCCAGAGATCCTTTTCAGAATTGTGCATTCAGAATCCTTTATGAGGGCAGTCAGTATGTTGAAGTGAGCTTTTGCAACATCTCTGTACACAAGAGACTTCAGGGTACTTCAGATGTCTCTCTATAATAGTTCCTGTGTGGTTAATTTTGCAATTTTTTTTTTTTCAGTGGTACCCAATATGCTTCTTAAAAGTTTAATGCAAGAACTCCTACAGAACTGGGATATCAAAAAGAGTGTTCCTGGAAGGATGTGGATGCCTTTTTGAGCTTCCCTTCCCTGCTGTGGACACTGAGCACACACAGGTCACATGTTTTCTTTAGGAAGCCAGTTCTTTGTATGCAATGTGGCTTCACTGTCTTTGCAACAAAACTGGGAGGGTGGTATTTGTGTTGCAGCTGGCAACTCCTTTTTTTTTTCCTTCAGTCAATTCCTACTTCACCAGCTAAACCCAGATGCTTCCTGCCGCTGCATAGCCACTTACATTATTTGTATGGGTTTCTATAGCCCAGAAAAATAATTCTTTGTAAGTGTAGCTCAGTTGTGTTTAACTGGAGAATTCTGTACCTGTAACTGCCAGATCATCATCATTCATTGCAAGAAAACAAAGTGCTTTTCCATTAGTGTTATCATACATAATTCTAAAATCCTAGCCAGAGGGTAAATAACTTGAATTTAACTATGCTCAACACTGTATCCCGTTTTCACCACATTAAATTTACTCTACCTACTTAACACAAAAGCCAAGTTATTTAAAAATTCAGTTGGATTTTATGGATCATTTGTTCTTATATAATAAAGCTTCCCTATCTTTTCCCCAGAAGATAACAGGAAGTTTTATGGAATCACCACAGATAACACAGGGCCCTCCTACAGCTTATTTCATAGTCTGTGATGGATTCTTTTGAGTTACTCGTGAATTACTCAGCAGCACTCAGCACTTAAAAACAGTTCAGTCGCTTTGCCATCCCCTGGAGGCTAGAACAACTGCATTACTGAATCCTCATTTGTGTCCTCCCCACTCCTTCTGGGGAATGTTTCATTTCTCCTCTCCGGAAGGTGCCTGTGACTGTAGCAGCGTGTTTTGTTTTCTTTCTGTAACACCTCATCGTCTGTTTGTGCTCGTTGAGTAATAGTGATGGAAATGTATGTGCAAAGCCTTAAGGTAGGGAGAATACTTTACTAGCTGCTGCTCAAGACCTGCAATACAGCTTACACAATTTGTGGACACTTTAGAAGTTTTCTATATGTATGGTAATACTGCATATGGTCTACTCCCTAAGACCCAGTGTAATTTGGGTCCTTAGCTTGAGCCTTGTCTCTTAAAGAGCAACTCCAGAATGATTTTCTGGAGATGTTTGGAGTATATATCCTGTGTTGCTTGTTTTGCAGAGTCCCTTACAAAACTGTTCCAAATTAACGTTGTTTATCTTGATGATGGAAACTTGTCAAGTCTTCCTTGGCAGTGTAGCCTGGTTTATGGCTTCTAATCTTTTCACTTTAAACTCCATTCTGTTTCCTAGTTGAAAGTTAAAAGCAAAGTCAGTGTTCTGATAGTCTTCCTATAATCACCAAAACCCTGACCAGTTTCAGAAGATTTTATTTTTTCTAGTAGAAAGTAATGTGGGCAGCTGGATCTTTTTGTGAACCGGAAATACCTGTTACATCTTTGGTCTTTGATTTTATATTGTGATTTATCTTTCTGTAAAACTTTTTCTATACAAACAGTCACAAATGAGTTTTGGTTGTTTACTGAGGCATTTTATGTTCTATTGCTTAAGTACCTTTCGTGTCTTCATCACAATATATGTGTATTTATTTAGACACAATTATACCTGCAGACAAGCACTTGCTACCTTTAATGCAGGACTCCTGAGGCACCTATGTGGACTGGTTCAGCTCTAACCTGTAGTGGTCAGTCTTTTGTCCCTCTGCAGTTTCTGATTTGTATGGTTTGGGTCTACAGGGCTCCTTCTTTGCTCATGTCATTTTTTCCAGTGTCCCTAGTAAACAAGTTGAGTCTCCTGGTTTATTTAATCTGTGTGCAGTGAGAAATTACAGCTTAGATAATTCTTGTGTATTTTTTTTACGATCTCATGTAATCTCATCAGAATTCCACCCATACTCTGAAACTAAATTCCAGACACTTATGCATGGGGAGTGTATATGTAACCTACTTAAATAATTTGATTAACATACTTTATATTGTCTTAAATTTCTTCTGGTGATAAAAGGAAAAAATTGCCTCGGGTACTGCAATATGACATTGTAATGTTTTCTCTCTTCTTATTTTCCAGCTGTATGGGGAAACTTTGTCAATATGAGGTAATGTATATAATTTTTCTATTGAATATTGAACATTATTATGTTTAATAAAATTAACTTACCTTTCCCATCAATATGTATAAAACAGGGAGAAAAACAGCAGCTCACACTGTTGTTTGGGTGGTTGCTAAGCAACTGATTGCATTTTTTTTTAATACAAGGTGTTCAGTCTCAAAAATGGTTGTATGTTTGCTACAGAGCTCACCCAAGATTTTACTCGCACTTCATCTGCTATTCTTTGCACAAATTTGTCTTCTAATTTTGGCCAGTTGGTTGGCATACCTGGTTGTATAGGCTTGGATTCTTCTTTTCCTCAGCACAGATGTGACCATATCTCAGTGATAATGTGGGCTTTATATACTGAAGAGCAGCACATTCTCCACTGCTTGCCATTATTATATTTCTGTACCTAGAATCAGAAATGTGCTTTGGAGAGTTTTTCCTCCTCCACAGTTAATTGGTAGAGAATCTGATGGCTTAACTGCTGAAAAGCAGAAAATCTGCATTGTCCCCTCGAACTTTTTTCTTTAGAAAGGGAAAGACAAACAATATGTATGTAAAACATGCAGATTTTCACATTTCTGCTTGCATGTGAGTTTGTCCTGGAGGGAAATTCACCGGGAAGACCCAGCTGCAAAAGAAATTGAAGAGAATATGGGGACAACTTGTTCCCTACAGCAAAGTCATTGTGTATAGAGTACAAAATATTTTACTATGTTGTTTTGCTAATAAAGGGTTTTGGTATTCGGTTGCCACTCTTAGCAGCGCATAGTAGGGAAAGTTTGAGACAAAGTAAGAATAATAATGAATTATCTCTAGGCTCTAATTTACCCAGGACAGCTCACCCTGGGGTCTGTTCCTGTCCCTAGTGGTGCACTCTACTGCTTTTGGATCCCACCCTTGATGCAAAGAGCACTCAGCTGTCAGGCAACCAGCTACTGGGCTGCTGTGACTTGCAGATGGAGATATCAGTTAGATTACCATGTTATCGTGACCAGCAAACTACAGCAGTTTAGCAGCTGTTACATGAGCAGCTGAGCATTTCTTAAGAAAGGACAAGAACTCAGCATGGGGTTTGAGGAGGACAGGTGGGTCCAGGGTGTTTATTTCCTGGTAAGCTGTCCTTATAGATTCTGCCACTACCTGCCTTTGAATTCTTACTTGAGATGTCCTTTATGGAGCAGTTGAGGGGGAAAATTATTCCTGAAGGACTGGTGTTGGTCCTCAGTCAGTAAGATTGTCTTTGTTAGGAGGAAATGCTTATTAAAAAAATAAACTGCAGAGTTGCCAGTCCTTGAGTTGCAAGATTTGTGAGTAAAAAAACAGTAGGAACTATTTTTGAGGGGACCTTTTTAAATTCAGGGATTTTCCAAATTTTCCTTCCTCATTTATAAGAGAGGAAAGGCTGTCTGTTCCACAGTTGTTTGCATAGTTTTTTGTATTTTCTGTTGTTTGGAAAAACATTTTCAAAACCCACCAGGATAGTTTAATATCGCTTCCTTATAGTAAATTTGTTCTACGTTAGCTGCAGGGGTTTTATTTGCCACTAGTGCAATAAATGACAACTTAGTTTGAACAGGTGGTTCAGGGAATATGTGTCTCAGTGTAGGAGTTTACTGTATTCTTTAGAGATACAAATGAATCTGGTCAGTGAGATCTTTGCCTCAGTAATAGACTGAGTTGACTTTTTTAAAAAGTGAGAGTTTTACAGAGGGTTATGAAGGGAATCATTGCTTTAACTTCTAACAGTGTGGTGTATACATATATATCTCTGCTTAACAAAGGATCTTCTGTTTCTCTAGGTGTAATGGGTTCAGGTCCCAAGTAAAGGAGCTCTGTTTTTCACTTGAAAGAACTGCATTTTATGTTGGATACCCATGAACCCTCTAGTATGCAAAAACTTTAACTACTGTGAGATAAATAATTCCTCTTTCAGGAGGTTTAATTGAAAAAAAAATATAATTACACAAATGTAAGGAAAATTGCATAACCTTGATACAAGAGGTAGAATTTAAAAATATGTATTCTACACTTGTAAAAGTTTACTCAAAAGTGAACATAACTGAGACACTTTACACAATCAGCTAAATAAGACCACACAGATTTGTGCAAGACACCGGCCTTTTAGACAGTATTCTGTTTTCACAAGTTACCACAACATACTTCTTGGCCTCATTTCAAATGAGTAACATTGGTGTGAGAAGTCAGTATTGCCCATCAGATGGTCGCTGAAGACACGTTTTAGTGCAGTTGGGGTTTTTTCCCATGTGTTTGGAAAAGTTCAAAGTGAGATATGTTTGCCTGAGAGAAAATACAGTAAGTGGAGACCCTCAAAGAGACATTTTGGACCTTTGCACAGTAAAGTTAAACTCAAAACCAGTAATTAGACACTTTTTCTAAAATGAAGTTAATTTTCTATGTAAAATAAATGTAGTTTTTATTGATTCTGTTCTTTCCTGTTGGCTTGGATCAGTTTCTGCCAAACCGATGGATTGATGGATTTCAATGGAAATTAGACCATCCTCTTTAATTCTTTCTAATTATGTTTTTGAAATAACACTAACTCGAGATGCTTTGAGGATGCTGTTTTAATATGATGCAGGTGCAGTGGAGCAGTTATTGCTTAGGTGTGGATTATTTTTTTCTTTTCTTGCCAACAGGTCTCTTCAAGAAAATGGGGATCAGAAGGTGGAAAGTAGAATAGAGGAGGTTAGTTTGCTAATAGTTGTAATCTTTTTTATTTTGAGGGCTCCATTTCACTCATTTCATATTGAAGTGATATATTTAGTTTTATCCCATTACTCTTGATTCTGCTAAAACCAAAGCATTGGATTTGTGTCTGACATAAATTTTTGAACTGTGCTTTCCTCTCTCTAGTGGAGTTTATAACATTGATCTGTGACTCCACTTTATTTTCATTAAAACCTTTCTTGAAAGTGATAGATCTGCTCATGTATGTGCTACACACACTATGGTGGAATCCTCCCAAGACCTGTTTTATTTGTTATTGAAAGGATGTACACAAATTCTTTCCTCTGACTGCCTTACAAAATGTGAAGTATGTACAAGGTGCATTTCAAATTTGAAGGTGCCCAAAATTGCTTTGCTTTGTTCTTAACTAATGAACAAATACAGCAATATTTGTGGCTGAGGAGAGTGTGCAGTGCCAAGGCTTTAAGCACAAGTCCTGGCAATTTCTGGAGTAGACATGGGGACTGAGCACACTAGTGCTTCAGAACTACTTTACTAATACCTCTGAATTTCCATTTCAGCCTCAGTTTGTTTTAAAATACTGAGAATGTGTGCAACAGATCTTTGTCCAAATGTTTCAGCCTTGCAGTCTAGTAACAATAAAAAGAAGTATTAAATAGATAGAGAAGTCCTTGTGGTTGATACCCCTTACCCTTGTATGGGTGTGTGTTCCTGTACTAATATAGTCTGGTCTGCCTAGTGTCTTGTATTCCAGCAGGTTTATATAGCTGTTGTTCCTCTGGATGCAGTGAGCAGCCCACTGAAATTGCTTAAAATCAATGAAGAGCTCGTGTTCTTAGTTTGTCTTTTGCATTCCTCTCTCTTTGTTTTTTTTGTTTGGTTTGTTTAGTTTTTTTGAAAAAATTCTGGTAAGTGTTGCAACAAGCATTGTGCAAATTCCAGTTGTTTAAGAATGGTGACATACTTGAAATTCAATGTGTAGATCAGAGTTGCTGTAAGGTCTGAGAAGTTGGGCATTTCTGGATGTTATTTTTAAAGTTGTATAATGTCTTACACCCTCAGAATAACTGTTTCAAGAACTATTTGCTGTTCCATGGAGCTGAATATTTAATGAATATAAATGACAGTACCATATTATTTCCTCTTAACATGAATATGCAGCTTTATTCAGTTTATGAAGTTCTTGAATTGTCTAGCTCTAACCAGAAGTATGTGTATAAAACAAATTAATGGTGGTTGCTGATGTGCTGCCACTTAGTACCACTTAGAACCTCTGACAGCTTTCAACTTATGTATAGCCCAAGAGGGTAAATTTTGTGACAAGGCTTTAGTTAAAATTAATTAAAAATACTTAAAAATAAGAATAAACTTAAAAGTAAGAGTTCAAGGACTCCTATTGAAATTCAGCAGGACTGTTAGAAATTGGGGTCCTTTGATAAAGAAACTGAAACTGATGCCAGCTTAAGTGATTTTCTCTTCTAAAGCTGCAAAAGTGCAAACAGAAGTCTTGGTAGGTAAACTGTATTTTCTAACAAATTTCCTTTGAATATTTTCCTAAGCCTAAATATACCCTCAAATCATGATGTAGAACATATTTTAATATTTTCAACATGATGTATCTTTAAATTTGCAGAGCATGTTCTGAGAGAATTGGTCATTTCACTGGAGCTAATGCCCCTCTCTCTGTGTCTGTGTCCTCCATATGCTTATCTGTTGTCCATTTAAATAGTTGATGTTTAAATTACTGTCCCATTGTTTGTTGCTGGATATAGATTACCTTTGACAATCTCAGACAAGTCACTTATGACTTCGCTTTGCCAAGTAGGAGTCATGGCATTGCATGTCCTTGTCAAGACTATGGTACTCATAGCCTTGAGATGTTCTGTTTTCAGTGGTAAGCTAAGGGATTTCATTTTGCATTTTTCTAGGTGATTTGATTTTTGGTGGAAAAGGTTCAAGGGTTTTTTTTATGTAAAGGAGGCTTTAAAATGTAAGTTTCTTGGAGCGTCTTCAGTAAAGATCTGCATAGGAGACTGTTTACCATGAATTTTGCTCTAAGGCAGCTTCCTATGTGCATGTTTTGTGATGTGAATCATATTCTATTCTTCAAAGATTAAATGTTTTTCCTTTATTTTAGGTTGTTGCACCTCTAAGGGAGAAAATCAAAGATCTAGAAAAAAGGTATGTCATCTGCTGAATTTGGGAAGCAGCTCAAAGGCACAATTTCTTTTCTGTAGCAGTCAGTTCTGTAGTTGTAGGCTTGAAATAAATTTTTGTATACACCTTCAGCACCTTTGGTTTGTTATCATATATAAGTGAGGACAGGGCATTGAATTCTAAGACAGTAATGGTTAAGGTATTCAGGCTGATTGATCCCACTAAATCAAGCTGAGAGTGCTGGACTCTCATGAAAGTTCAAATCCTGTGGAGGAATTTGCTATTTGGAGTCCAGCTGATGGATGGATTACCATGGTTTATGTCTGCTAAGACACACTGGTTTCACCTTCAAGAGACGTAAAATATGTTGTACCACACTTTTCCCATACTTGTGATCAGTTACTCTGGTTGAGCTACTGCACAGTGATTTACTTGTGCATCTTGGCCTGTGTATGTGCTTTGGATGAGCCTGACTGACCTGCTTACCTCAGGATTTGTAAGGGAGTGTGTTATCACCCACTCTGCCTCTTCACTTTTGCATCACATCAGTTCTCTGATCTGGGTGTCCTCATGGACAGATGATTTCATCACAAAATAAGGTCTGGTATGGCATTGGGAGCTGTCAGCTCTGACAGGGACATACTGCTTTTGCCAGTGTTTTGCAGGTGACACTGTTGCTGTCCCAGGGAAAGCAAAGAGGGCTGCATTGCAAAGGGCCAAGTCTGGATTGTCCAAGCAGTACCAGTGAGCCCTCATGGGGTATTGCATACTGGTGGTTGTGTGCTCTTCCTCTGGAGAGGGGACAGAATACCACTGCTGCTGGCCAGAGATATGCTTGACACCTGCAGTGCTTTGATGTTCAGAGTTTTGTCTTGTCAGTGAGCAGCTGCCCCTCCTCCTCCACCCCTCCTGGGCTGTAAGGATAAAAAGGAGAAAAAATTTCAGTTCTATGTGTTACAATTGATTCGAAAGGTTCAGTGACCTGCCACATGCAGTTTATTTCACTGAGAATACTAAGCTGGTTGCTCATCTCCTAATGTGCACATGAACTTCACAGGTTGAACTAGGCATATTTTGGCAACGTAAAACAAATTGCAGATTGTGTCACCACCTTGCCAATTACAATATTAAATTGATTTATTTAATCTTTGTTGATAGTCCAGTAAACCTTCAACTTCAATTGTGTGTAATTCACATATTTTCTTCTACCATCCACAGAAGACCTTTGTGGGAGGGTATCCTGCTTGGCTCTTTTTTATTTCATAATTGTATTTTTTCAAATGACCAATGAGTTGTTAAGTAGAACCATTAAGTTAAAACTTCAAGAATACTCTTGCTTTTTCACATGTATTGATAAGCCTTGTTTTAAACCTCTAAGGAAAAGGAGAAAGAACCAAAATATTTTTTTACCTCTGTATGAACCAATCTGGAAATAATACTTTCACAAAAGGGTTACTCTTATTATTATATTTTTATTCTTTTTCAAATAACGTGACCATTTACAGCTGAATGTGAGTTGTTGCAGTTATTTTTTTTTTTTAATTTCGTATCTGTGTGAAGTGGCAGTACATAACTACTCACTGTCAAATGCCTGAAAGCTGATGCTGCTTGCAGAGCTTATTCTAGTGTCAATATTTTCTTACTTCATAAGCTGATAAAACCTGAAAGCAAGCCATCTTCATGCTTTTGAGCATCAGGAAAGACAGGTATTCCTTAATGCTAGTCTCATGACAAGAGATTGCTTAACTGAAGCTAGAGCTGTAAAGTTTTTATTAAGAATTTGCACAGCAAAAGCATTGCTATGTAGTCATCAAAGAAAGCATTAAGTCAAGATGAACTCCATTTTGTTGCCAAAAGGTCATCATTTGGCTGCCAGACTCTATCCCACAGCCTCTAAACTGCTACTGGTATAATAGAAGAAGCAAAAAAAATGGTTATGAGATCCCTTTGGCAGCAATATGACTCCAGACTGGTTTGCTGCAACCTTAAAATAGTGGTCTTGGAAATGGAGGAGAGAGGCTTGCCTTGCATCTAGTTATTTGACACTTAAACTTATTTTGAACTCCATAAATCTCCTGTTATGAGTGAATTTTCCTCTCTGTCTCAGAAAGGATGTGCTTTACGTGTCTGCATTGTGCTTGTGCACTGCTGTCTTTCATTGCTTCAGCGTAAATCAAAGAAATTGTTAGTGACCTGTGTAGGCAGATGTGGGTAGCTTCTTTTTCAGGCTGTGTGGCTAACATTGGAAGGTTCCATTGCCACATTTCCCCTCTTCAAGAAACTGAAAGCAGCTTTCATGCTGTGATGAAAATTGGATAAAGTACAGAAGTATCTCTGCTCAGGTGCTGAAGAATTCCTGTTGAGCCAGTACTGCAGGTTGGAAGCAGAGGAGGAGGTGCTTCAAGATCATAGTTGTAGGGTTAGTTCAATCAGTGTCTGTTTATGAGTAGAAGAGAATGTAACTCCTGACATTTTTAGCTTCTGCATGCTACACCAGGCTATCTCTAGCCTGTGGACTTACTGGAGGAGAAGAGTAACCATAGTCTAATTTTTGTGCAGTGTCATGCTTATGTTTAGTTAAGGAAAACGTGAACTATTAAATTGCCAAGAGTATGAGGCTAATTATAAATAAATAAATATAAATGAAATAAATTTTAAAAAATCACATTTTCTTTGAGGACTTTGTTATATACAGAATGCCTGCCAGGCAGGGAGAGAAGTTATTCTAAGGTTTGAAGCATCAAGAACTTGAGAGAGCACTTAAAGTTCATATGTCCCATAATTTTATTTTACGGTGGTTTTGGTTTGATTAAGTTCTTGTAAAGAAGGTGCAAAAATTAAATTACTAGCTTGAAGACCATCAAATAAATGGCAGTCTAGTATTTCTAAGAAAATTAAGATTAGTTTTCATACTGAATAAACTCCTTTGTAGAAATTGTTGAAATATCTTAAAATGTGTTTTTTCAACATTCTGATCATAAACTTAATACTGGTTTTTGTAAAACTTTTAAGGAGAACGAAAACTTTATGTTGTAAGTTTCACATTGAAACTTCAAGGAAAAGTGTTTGAAGTCATTACAGTAAGTCAACAAAATTTGCTTTGTTTTCTAGAGCTTTTTTAAGAGGGTTGTTTGCCTTTTAAAACTTTAAAAAGAAGGTGTCCAGTCACTGCTCGTGTTTTATTGTTTTATTCTCTGCTCTTGTCATGCCTGGCACTAGTTCTGCTCTCAAAAGATGAAAGTCACGTGATTCATTATATAAAATCAGGCAGAAATTTTAAAAGCATTCTTTGCAGATGGGATTTGATATGTCACTGTGCAAAGGCATTGTCTTGTGTTGACCCAGATTCTTTTTTAGAATACAGGACTAAATGTACTCTTAGCAGAACTTTAGGAATGGAAGATTTGCAGAGTAGTTTCTCAGATATCAAAGATGTATGTGAAAGAAACCAGGCTGAAACTTACTTAGTTTTTCTTCTTTGTTTTGAAATGTTCTGTAGTTTCACCCAGAAATACCCACCAGTGAAATTTTTGTCAGAAAAGGATCGTAAAAGAATCCTGGTAAGTTTGTATTTACTCAGAGGTTGTTTTGGGGAAATACCAAAAAATTCTGTGGAATGTAATCTGTTTTGTAGGATTAAAGACATGAGAAGGGATGAGGGGAATTACCTTGGATGTCATATGTGTTGCACAGGTTTTAGGGCACTGCTTCACTTATTTATGTTGATGTTCTCAAACTCAGTATATGAACAAGACACTTGGACTCTGCTTTTGAAGTTTGACTTGCCAACTAAACTGCTCTTCCCTGTTACTTTTCAGGATCACATTGCCAAACAGTATTTGTGTGTGCTTCCAGGTGACTTAAACTTGCAGAGACTGGGAAAATTTTAATCACATCTTGACAGGAACCTTGTGTGACCAAACTGGGCAAAATCTAGTCATGAGGCTAGAAAAGAAGTTGCTCTGCAAGGAATGTTCATTTCTCTGTATCTTCTCAGTTGCTTCTGTTATTTTGAAGCATCGTAAGCAGTTGAGGGTGGAAGAGGATGACAGGTTAAGTCAGGACAAGTAGTTGTCCAGGGCATTCTTAAGCTTAGTGAATTGTGCTGGAAATCAGCTTTCCAGTTTTGTCAGCAAACAGTTCTGGAGTTACCTGTGGTCTAGAGTTTTCCTTGTTTCTGTTTGTCTGGGGGGGGGAAAATTGTCCTCGTGTTTTGAAGGCAGCGAAAGTATAGCTACTTGAGATGTGTAAAACAGAGTATGAACTTCTGCTTCCCTAGTAGGAAGTAAAGTCTACAACAAAACCCTGCTAACATGCCTTAACTTAGCTGGTGCTTTTGTTTGCTTTGACTTCAGAATCTTGAAGAAAAAACCTGAAAATATGCAGATGCAGATAAAATTATTTGACTGTGTTGTTGGGCAATAATCTTCATTGCTTATTGCAAAATTCCACAAACAAGTTTTACCAAATTAGTATAGTTCTGCAATGGTGTTCTGTCATTTTTATGACAGTCTGAAGGAGGAAGACCTGTAGACTCCCAGTGCCCCTGTTGAATAGAGAAGATAAACTGAGGAAAACAGAGAGGGGTTTAATTTTGAAAATGCCTAAATTTTGTACTTTGTGTGTTTGCAAGGGTATAAAGTAACCCTAATGTCATGTTTTCTGTGTAAGTGAGAAAAAAAGTGTCAGTGAAAGCTGTTAACAGGCTGTGGAGCTCTTAATGTTCACTTCCAGACTTTGCCACTGAAAAATACTGGATATTTTGTTGCAATCTGTTGCTTCAACAGAGATGGCAAGTAGTTGGAATAGGAGTGTTTTCAGCTGACTTGCAGGTGAATAGCTTTTTAGTTCCCCATGTATTTTGTAGAGGCTTAAATGATTACAGAGAAAGCTGCCCAAAAGGAGTGTCGGGTTGTTCTGACTGGTTTTGTGCCAGCTTGGATGGGCATTCATAGGCCTCCTGACCATGTGGGCAGTTCCCTTCTGTTACAGTGTTGCTGTCATAATCCTAGGGGAAATAATTCATGTTCTTTTGTGTAGCAGAAGTTCCCATAAAAATGTTCCATGATACTTCAAAATTCTCAAAAATTGGCCAGCCAAGTGAATTTTGATAGGTCATGTATTTTTGCTTTGTATTTTGTTAATACTACATCTTTTTCTAGAATGCATTCTTAATTTGATTTAACTTTTTCTTTTGTAATTCTGACTGCAGTCTCCAGCCTGGAGATCCCCACAACACTGTCCTGACAAGACAACAGTTCTAGCAGTTACTTTTTATTAAATGACATCCCTTTGGAGATGGTTTCTAGTAGTGGTGGTATCTCAGCTGAGACCAGATATCCTGTCACTTTCATTGAAAACAGATCCTCAACTTGTTGTGCATGATTTATCTGTTTCCTGAGTTCTCTGAAGTGACTAGGCCACAGGCTTTCATATGCAAGAGAGGGAATTCTGTAATTGTGGAAGATAGTGTTACCATTGGTTCAGTCTGTTGGGTGGGTTTTATCTGAATTGAATATAGTAAACTGATTAAAGCAGAAAACAAAAAAAAATTGTTATGCCCCATTTCCTTATGGGGCATAAGATGTTTTGAGTCTGTTTGGAAACAGCAGAAATATGTAATAAATAGACAAACTTGTGAGTGCCTCTAGTGAAGATAATTCTCTGTAATACTTGTGCCTTTTAGTAGGTGCTAAAGTTACCAAGCACACGTGCACTACTAAGTAATTAAATATTTTTGTTAATGTTGTCTTAATAAAGAATTCCTTTTTAAGACCCAAGTGCTGGTACTCCAGTTCTAATATGGTTATGATTCATGTACAACTTAAGATTATGTAGATTAATATGTCATTGTGATTTGCAGGAAGTAATATTTAGAAGTGATGCTTTTATGAGTAATTACAGGAAGGTTGTACAAAGAACTTCAGTGATAAAACATTTTTTTAATGTTGCCTCAAGTAATGATAAAAAACATAATTTACATAGTTTTATTACTTTTCCAGGGGAAATTCAACTCCTTTTTCAATAATTTCTTAAGCTCTTTGTCTAATACCCATGGAAGTGATATGTTAATAAAGCCAACTTAGATTCATCATAAAAACTAGTTGTAGGTTTAAGGTAATTGGAAACTTCTTTCCAGACAGAATTGGTTTGTGCTTTTCTTTTTTTTTTTACCCCTTTTTTGTGCTTTTTTTCTTCTTTTTGTGTGTGTGCTTTTTTCCTTCATTTTTTATGCTTTTTTGCCTTTTTTTGAGTGACTTTGTGGTGTGGTGTTTTTTTTTGTTTTTTTTTTTTTTTTCCCCCCAAGGGATATTGGGAAAAAGACCTCCTGCACCAAAGACACGTATTGCAAGCATTGAGTTTATCTTCTCTAGAATCTTGGACATAGAAGTAGCAGCAAGAGACTCTCTTGGGCCTCAGTTGAAGGAGTAGGTTCAGGTCTCCTACAGAAAAGTCTTGTCCTGGTTACCACAGCAAAGCTAAAACTCTTGGAACATTCAGCAAGGCTGCAGTTTGTTTGCAAGTCAGGATAAACTCATGGCATTAGGTTTGCCATGCATGGGTTTGGTTTTTTCTCTCTGGTAAGTGGTGACACATGGCAAAGGGTTGTTCTCCCTCAGCTACTGCTCTTCTTTCCTCATTCTAAGCATTCTGCCAGAAACCTGCTCTTCCCTCCTTGCTGTTGCAGCATAACATGAGCCTCAAGATTGTTTCTTTTATTCCAGAGGGGATTTCTCCTAAATCCTGTTTCTCCTTCAAGTTTATCAGGAAATTGAATAAGATGTTGAATCTGCCACAGGGAAGCCCTAACAAACTCAGAAGATTACTAAATAGACCAACTAATTGATTCTTTTATCAACTGCTACTTAGAGTTGTTTTGACACACTGTGGTGCTCCTGTATTTTTAATAAGAAAAAGAAGGATGAGAATACAAGAAGTGGACATTCAAGTTTTTACAGAAGAAAACAGATGTCGTTTTTATATGGGTTTCTTTTTCCTTTTCATTCTTTGGAGGTTTTCCTTTGCTTTTTTCTCTAGCATTAAAAAAAAAAATCTGCTAATCGTGCTTTTAAAACAGTGGATGGCACAGTAGTGGACAGGATAAATGTTTAGCCTTTGACTAACCCAAACTAAAAGAACTTCAGGCATCTCATCCTTTTCCACACAGTACTTTGTCATTGCAGTATACCATCTGTTCATTAGATTCCTGGTTGATTCCACCTTGTCCTTTCATTGTTTAGTTAGTTGTCACTGCATCTGAAGAAGGGACATCAACAGCTGAATCACTTTCAAAATGTGAATTTGACCATGCAGATATATTATGTAGCTGATACCACATGGGTATTTTATTAGTCTGCTTTTTGAGTGTTGTGATCTGTTGTGGCTTGGTTCTTGAAAACAGTTTATTAAATGCAGAGAAAATAATTGCTTCTGTAGATATGTCTGGATGTGTCACACAACCTGCAGTTCTGCTTATTGTGCTGACTCCTTCAGTACTGAATTAGTGATTTTTGTTTGCTTGTTTACTGTTAAAGTCTGTGGAGCAAAAAAGGAAACATTAATGAACTTTCTTGTTTCTTCAATGAAACAGGAGTACAGGGTTTTAAATACTTTATTTCTGCTTGCTTCTTTGCAGCAGAACATAAGAGTTTCAATGCAGGCAAATGCTGTATGTCAGAGCTAATGCTATAGAATAGCTTTTTTTCATTGTAAGGGACCTGCAAAGATCATCTAATCCAACTGACTGACCTCCTCAGGCCAGGATGATGTAAGCTATGGGTGCATTAAAACCCAGAATGCTTTTGGTTTTAGCAGGTATTTCAAATGAAAGTTCTTCAGAGAATTCCCTTCCTCCTTTGTGGGTGAAAACTTACAGTGCTTACTTAGAACACCCAGCCTGTCTTCCATGTAAACCAGACAGAAGCTGGATTTGACGTGTTTGATAAATCTGACACGAAAATAACCTGGGATTCTGTCATACATTTTTTATTTTTCCTGAGAAACGAGATTTGCAGAAATTTCTCCTATTACCTTTCTGCATCTTGTTAGGCTTTCTGTCACAAAAAAAGCACAATCCAATTTGAAGGAAAGAAAGGAAAATAATGTAAGCTGAAAAAGAGATTTTGTTGATGCGAATAGGTAGCTGACGTTCTAGCCTGACAGTGATGAAACATGTCAGGTATGTCTCTCAAAATTTTAAAAGCTGTAAATCTTGGAAAAAAAATATTCATGGAAATGGAGTTGTTTCCCCTGGAGTAAGCAAAGATCTGAAACCTACTGTTCTGTCTTTATGTTTGTAGACATTGTCTAGTGTTTCTGTAAAAAGAAAAAGAAATTTATACCAACTGTCCTAACGCAGATAACTGGAGGAGCAGGGTTTGTGGGTTCTCATCTTACTGACAAACTAATGATGGATGGCCATGAGGTTACAGTTGTGGACAACTTCTTTACGGGCAGGAAAAGAAATGTGGAGCACTGGATTGGTCATGAGAACTTCGAACTGATAAATCATGATGTCGTTGAGCCCCTGTACATTGAAGGTAGGTAGTCTCTGCTTTGGTATTTGGACTTTTTTGTGCCTTTCCCTTCTAAGCGTGTGTGTCTGTAAAGAAATGAAATTTACTTGCTGAGTTCTGGGTTAATCTGTCTACTGTCTGTATGCTTTGTTTATTATTGGCCTATTTTCTGTGAGCAGTTTTCTGTGAGAGGTTCAGAGCACTTTTGTCTTTGAAATCAATTTTTCTTTTCGGTGTGGATGGGAGTAAAGAGACCTTAAAAGCATCCTGATATATCTGATTTTGTGAGAAGGCAAGATGGCAGTGGGTCGGTCTGGCTGTCCCATCCATTGTCCCACTTTCCTATGTGCCTGCACAGGCTTACACACACGGAGTCTGTGGTCCACATATTTCATGAACTGAAGTTTAATTGAGGGCTGCAGTTGTACTACACATGATCCTGCAACTGTGTATGGTCAGTTGAGAGGAAATTAACTTTCCTTAGTTGCCTTCAGTGTCTTCTGTAGAAAACATTGTTCCTACTTTAGGTACAGGCATTCTGAAACCTGAGGAGTTGGAAAGCAGCAGCACTGAATTTCCCTGGCTTTCAACAGAAAAACAAAAAATACACCAATCCTAAAGAAAGAAGCAAACAAATGAAAGTACGTTTTGCTTTAAAGTAGTATCTCAACATCTGAACTATCATAAACCTCAAATTATTAAATAGATTTTAAGGCACCGTTAACATGGTTGTATTTGAGAGAGACGTGCATTTATAGACTTCTGTGGGAGTATCTAACCATATAATGAGTCAGTGAAAGCATTGCTCAAATTATGCTGCAGTTCTGGTGGGTGTCCTCCATCCTTTCACAACTCTGTAGAAATGCACTTGTTCATTTCAAGAAAAAAAAATTACTGAGCAGTTTCTTCGTTTTTAATTCCTGCTGAGTTCTAGTGGATGGAATTTCACAGGAAATATCTCTAGTAATTGCATCTCTTGTATTATTGCTTGTGATGAATTCCTGGCAACACTACTGAAACAGTCCTGCAAAAACATGTGCTCCTGCTCTGTTCTGACAAGGCACTGGTTCAGTAACTGCCTGATATTTTACTTCAAACTTCTGCTTCCACTGACAGGATAATGGAAAAAGGATCTTATTAACTGACTGCAGGTGCTGGTAGCTCGTACCTCAGCCAGATCAATTTGTCAGCTTTTCTGATCTTTTCCATGCATTACCTTCTTTCTGACTGATTACACTTGAGACTTTCTCAGAGAATTGTCATTGTTGCTAATATTGTTGCCCAGCTAACTAGGCACTAATGAATGGGAATTCTGAGACCCTTCAGCTACCTTTCCTATGGCCTATGTAATTAAGACACCAATTCCCTATTTAGTACTGACAGCTAATTATTACATGTTATTCAGTGAGTAGTTTATTGAATGTCTTTTCATCTTCCAGCAGTATAAATTGAGGCTGTCATGGCTAAGTGTTGAAACAAAATAAACTTTCATGCACTAAGAACATGGTAAAATTTTTATTTCATTGCAGCATTTATAGTCCAATGAGGCAGTGGGGGGATAGTTTTTGTAACAGATCAGCAAGTCAGTGTATAGATCAGATAGTTCTTTTCTTAGTCCCAGTTTCTCCCTTTGACTTGTAAATAGAAGTTGGAATGAATGTGCAGTCATGATAAAAAGTAGGTTTGTGTCTAAAGAATTTCTCAGTATTTGCTGTCCTGTTTAAACCAGGTTATATAAGGTTGTTTGACAGTTCAGTTCCAGAGAGGATAATCAGTGCTTTATTTCTGAGAGACCTCATTTTTGGTCTAGAAAGAACACTGCTTTCACTTTGGATAGGGAAAAGTGAATTTAGTCTCAAGATTTGTAGCTTTCAGCTTCACAGTGGTGCCTACGCACAATCTGCCTTGGCTGCGTCACTTTTTTTTGATCTGTGACACGAAGTGGGACTCGGCATTCTTGGATCTTGATCTAGGTTGGCCAGAGACAATAATAAATCACATAAACACACATTTTATTTTTTAGCCCTGTGATAACTGTAGTTATCTCTAGTGCTGAGTGTCTTTCTCCTCTACCAGGATTTTATTTGCTTTACCATTTGGAAATGTCAGTGGGAAATGCACAAGTTTTCACTTTGTTTTTTTCAAGCCGAAGAAAAAGGGATTTGAATTCTTTAGTGGAATGAAAGTAGTTCAGGAATCTTGAAACTTGAAAAATAGTAAAAAAAATGGATGAAGTAGCTATTTTAACCCTTTTTTCCTATTATGGTTCAGTTCTGTGTTTTTAAAGATACTTTCATTTCAGCCTGACCCTCATGTAGAGCTTTAATACACTATTAAATGGGCACTTTTTTGGTGCAGGAAGACAGGGTTTTTTTTCTGAAGGCTGGTCTGGAAAGAAAAGAATCTATTAACACTCTTTTTTGTATTATCATGAAAAAAAATACAGAAATCCACCTTTACTTATTTTTGGCCTCATTCACTACATTCATTAAGATTACCAATGTCCTAAGATTGGTAATCTTAATGAATGTCACTTGAGAGCAGTGTGGCTCGTGTTCTTACAAAACATAATGTAAAAACACACAGATGTTAATTGGAAAACAAATGAGAATTAATGCTTTATCTGGTGTTACTGTGATGTACCCCACTTGAGGGTAATAGATAAAATGCCAAAGGAAATTCTGTGTTAAATAAATATATGTTATTAGTAATGTACTTGGTTTACATAGTGACATAAGCATTAGTTCTGTCTTGTTTATACTCACCTTTGCATTAGAGTTGACTCTGTGTTTGTAGTAAAAAGTTCATTTTTATATCACTTTCAGCCACCAAAGTCTGTATTTCTACTGTGAAATATTGTTGTACTTACATATATGTGTAAAAAAACCCAAAAAACGAAAAAACAAACCACAGCAAAACAACCAAACAAAAAAGAACCCCAACCTAAAAACACAGATACATGGAAACCAATTAAAAAAAAAAAGTACACAGCCCATATACCCCCGAAAATCCCCAAAAACACACACATGAAAAACCAAGCCACTTTCAAGGTGATTCATAAGATGGCACATGATCATTCCACAAACTGTACCCCTAAACAGGAAAAAATGCCTCTCAGTTTTCAGTCTTGAGATCTGGTTTTCAACTACCCTTGGGCACACACAGCAGTTGAATAAATGTGAAAGAAAACATCAGACAGTTATACGTAGCCCATGTCCTTCTCTCACTGGAGTTTCTTCTTCCTGCTTCCTCAGCAACTTTTGGAAGCCTTAAAACAATCTTCTGTAAAGTGATGGGTGCACATTTCCTTTAAACTCAGCTGTCTCCTGTATCTGAGAGATGTCCTCAGCTGAACTGTTTCACAGTTCACAGGAACTCACTTTGGCCTTGCATTTCTTTCTGGTTGCTTGGTAGTTAGTGTTGTTTTGTTTTTACCACACCTTTCACAAATTCGAAACAAAAACAGGCATGAAAGTGTCAGATTTACAGTCAACATTGGAAACAGTTGAGTCAGTTGAACTCATTTCACTTCCCTAAACAAAGATGCACAGTATATTTTGAAAAATACTGTATGGTATTTCCAAAATTGCAGTCTGTGGCAACTGAAACTGCTGCCCAGACTCTTCTAGTGCAGAGCAGTGAAGAGTAGTTTCACTCTGATTCTCAAAAACTTTCATTGAAATCATGTGCATGTGCACTACCTAAGTAATATAATATGAAATGAGAGAGAAGTAAAGTGTGAGTGATAGGTAATGATTAACTGTTTTATAGCTTATGTTCTGAGATTAACTGATCTTCAGTTTAGTAAAGCTGTTCAGTTTTGGTCTTGGTTTGTTGTTCTGTTTTAATTCTTAATGCCAACTGTCCAGTTTCTGGAAAAACATTTCTTAAATGTTGGCTGTAATTTCAGGGACTGTTGTGAGCACAAAGGTAGTTTTGGCTCTTTTGACTTCCACTGAAAAAGCTTTTAAAGTGATATAATAAAAACACATGTTACAAGTAGAGAGAGAGGGTGTAAGCATGTGATAAGCATAGTGACAAGGATATTGACTTTCAGAGTTTGCAGGTGTTGTAGTTGCTAGTTACATAGATAAGTAAAGTAACTATTTATAGAATTTTAATAAATCATTTGCTTGACTGGGACTAAAAAAGCCTTTTATTTTCAAGGATTTTGCTGGCTTGTAGGTCTGAGTTGATTTTTAAGGCTAAGACCAACAGTCTCACAAAGTTGGTCAAGAGTAGTAGCCTTTTTTTGAATAGCTGCTTTCCAGATGCCAGGGTTGTAACATTTTACTAAACAGTTCTGCAGTATCCCAGAATTGTCCAGTCTTCAAGTCCTCTCCCGGGTAATTTAAAGCACATACAAATAGAAACACGAAGAGTGTCTTTAAAATATGTCACTTTTTTATGCATTTTGTTTTGTTTTTGTGGGTTTGCTTGTTTGGTTTTTGTTGTGTTTTGTTTTTTTTCTTTCCATACTTCCATCCCAGGTTTTTCCCTTCCTAGTCTTCATTCTCTGTGCTTAATATGTTGAGCTTGCTGGTTTTAAGTTGTGTGGTCAGGAAAGTCTATGGCAAGGCAGAGGGTAACAAATGCTGCTTTGTTTGTCCAAAGCCAAGTGCAGTGTGCCTTGATCTTGGTCTCTGGTGTGAGGCTCTCCAAAACTGCTCCAGTATGAGCAATATGGTAAAAATCTTTATGAAGTTATTCCAGTTTGCCTGATATTACAGACAATGTGTTTAGTGTCAGATAAATTAACTTGTATTTGTAGTCCTTTTTAGTTCAGGGCAGTAGAAATACCTCACTTCATTGTGTTAGCTTCTCTGGACTGACAGCCAATAATGAAATTGGCGCAGCTGTTTTTTTTTTTTTTTTACAAAAAAATCCATATGTTCAACCTGTAGAAACTTATTTGTATGCTTCTGATCAAAGCTTTTCTGCTCAGGGCTTCCTGACTAGCAAATACAGTGATGGATGGAGGTGCTTAATGGACTTAGTGACCCGATTAGTCCTTTCTGGGACCATGACACGTGTTGAAGGCAGAAATGGAAGATGAAGGTCATTCCTTGTTATAGGAAAGGTGGTAGATTTCTCCCTTACCATTCATTTAGGAAGCATGGCAAACATATGCAGTATTAGAGCTGGAAAGTAAAGATCGTATGAAGGAAAGTAGTTTTATGGTAGTATTTTAGAGTTTTATGGAGTATTGTGTCCTAGTCAGCCCAGGACAAGTGGTTTTATTTATCATTCATTTATTTGTCATTTTTTAGCATTAAGGAAAACACAAGATTTAATATTTGTGTCCAAATTTAGGTATTGCAGATTCCACGTATGCTAAATTTTAGGGATTATTTTTTAACTTTTTACATAGAGAAGGACATAATTGGCAAATATTAGTTGCTGTTTATCTTGCAATATGTTGCTTAAACTTTATGTTGAGCACAGACTTCTATATTTGCCGTGGTGTACCTTGTGTACCTGGCTTGAATCTTTATGCCAGCTTCTGTGTCTGTGCTATTTTGAAATTAATTTTTTTTTGACCTTTTTTTCCATAAAATTGTAGCATGACCAAATTTGTTAAATGTTTCTTTATTAATAGTCTATGATCCTGTGCTTGATAAGCTACTTACTGCCATCTTCACAGTTAACAAAGTTCTGGTCTTCCATGTGAGTTACACACAAAACTTGCAAAATTTTACTGTTACCATTTGTTCTTCTATTGTGGTCCTTAATGTAATACTTTGCACAATTGTTCACACGGTTATTTTCTATGACTTTATTGCAAAGCTAGCTTAAGGCTTCCTATTAAATGTTGTAAAACTTCTTTTCTTTACCTCCTGTAACAAGAAAGAGTTGTAGAGGTCAATTACTAGATGTATTTCTTTCTGTCCTTCAGTAGATACTATCCCAGTATGAAACAGTTAATCCTTTGAAAAGCTGTAGCTTGGGTAGCTTTCCACAGCTCTGGCTGGAACAGAGTTAAGTTGCATGCTGTCTTAAATAACTGTTAACTTTGTGCTGCTACGAACAAGGTTGTTCAGCCAAGCTGAGTAGATGGCTTTGTCTAGCTGGCCTGCTTAAATTCTGAGGGGGGAAAAAAAAGTAGGTAATTTTCAGACCTGACAGTTAATAGAGGGAAGGTGGAATGAGAAAAAAATTATTCTTACTTCAGCATTGTCAGCTTGATGGATCAAATATGAAAAGTTTGTGGTAGAAACTTTTCACCCTGCTGAAATGTCCAGCTTTCTCTAAATGTTTTGGAAAACCGGTGATGTTTTTCATTGGTTTGAGGCTTGATATACAAAAGATTCCTTTTCAGGCAAGAGGCAGAGGTCCTGTAGCTGCCTGATTGCCTGTCCTTCTGATCCAGAAGATGGCCATCTGACTCTTGGCAAATTCCCCATCATCCATCTCGGCTGGTTCTGCTCTTGCCGAACCTGCTCCATACAGAGGTTGATTTTTGCCTTTATGCATGGGGGAAAATTACATTGAGGCAAATGACACAGGCAAGACTGTACATCTGGCAAGGAAAACTTTGTTTTTCCTCCAGCTTCTTCTCTTTGTTTCGTTTAAAATGTGCTAGCTGGGAAACAAAGGAAGAATGAAGGACTAAAAGAAGGAGTGTGCTTTCTTGCTTTCTATCTTTCTTTTGCACTGTTTTTTACACTTAGTTTCATGTTTAAAAATCAGTAAATAAACTCGAGTATTTTGAGGAGTTTTTTGGGTTTTGTATTTTATATGCATTTGTTTCTAGCTAACAGTTATATGACCACTTGAATAATCACAGGCCTAGCTGTGTCCTTGTGGAGCAAAAGGAATGGTAGTTTTTGACCTTCTGTGTCTGAATTGCCATATGCCATTAAAGGAGCCATTCCTGTACAAGCTGCTGTGTGTTAAAAATTAGTAGTATTTAGAAAAAAAAACAAAGAAACCACAAAACAAAATTAAGTGGATGGAGAGAGAGGCAGGACAGAGTTCATTTCTGCTTTGACAGATTAGGATTGGGCAGTAAATTACTAACAGACCAAAATGCTTTTGGAGTGACATTTTCTCTTTCCAAAATTCCACCATAGCTTGTCAGAAACCTGATTTAGAAAGGGTTGTGAAGGAATAGGTACAAGAAACAGCATAAAACTCAGGTCAGAGTTCAGCTTTGAGTTGGTTGTAGGTGACTTCAGCAATTGCTTTAATTTTTCTGCACCACTGTGCTTGAGTTACCTGCTGCTTGCAAGCATCAGTCATCATCTTTACGGAGCATTCCTTTTGCCAGCTTCCAATCTACCCCTTGTCTTTGGTTTTATGACAGTAGCATGCTGTGGGAAGGGGATACTTAAAGCAAAACTTGAGGCAGTCATATATTTTATTTGTGTTTAGAACTCATCTGTAGGAAGTGTGTTAAAGTTCAACAAACCAGTTAAAATTTACCCCATGCTACGTTTTTGCATTATTTCCCCAGCACAAAAATTGATTCCAGCTTTATTCACTGCTTAAGCTTACAGTGTCACAGTGACCAAAGTAAGGAGTAATTATTCCATGTCACACTTCATCCTGCAGGACAATTAACTAGCTTCATGTTGCAGACAGACTCTTAAAAGTTTTGGTTGTATTAGCAGTGCAGGTAGGGCTTGGAATTGAGCTTGAGCTGGGAACTTTGTTCCACCAGCTCTCGCTGTGTCAGGTTGTCTTTGGATGCTATTTATGTTGCTATAATAGATGCCTTTGTGACAATCTCTCTCTTGATGCTGCACCAGAGTTGATAGTGGTTGGATGGACACTTTCCTGATCATTCAAGAGCAAATAGCAGAGAACCTGCTACATGAAATTCTATTTCTCTGCACCTTTTTATGTGAAAAAAAAAAAATTCAACAACATCACATATCTGCCAAAACTTTTTCTCTGTAGCTTTCTGAGCTGTTTTGACATCTTCTAGGCAACTGAAGCTTCGTCCCTGCTCTAGAGATAAACAGCTGTAGACCAAAGAGAGCATGGCAACATATAAGTAGATATATTTTGTGGCATCTGCATGAGCATATTGTCAAATATCATTACTCTGTCAAGACAGTAAAACTTGCAGTAACTGTCATTAAATTTGCTTTAGGAGCTCATCTTAGGTTTATGTTGATAGTTAATTGTTCTCTGGGGTGAGATATGGCTTGAAATAATTTCTCCTTATTTTGGTCACTTAACATTGTGAGTTTAATCAGTGAATTAAATGATTTTGCAGGATTTCTTGTGTTGCAGTGACAATGCAGGGCTGCAGTATGGGGTAAACTTTGAAATGCTTCCTCCAGACAATCCAGTGTGTGCTTATCCAAGCTACATTACATAGAAGTCAGGAGCTGAGCTTGCCCAGTAGACGATAGACACAACAGTTAATCCAGAAAAACTTGACTTAAATACAAGCACACTTCATTAGGGATTCAGAAAGAAAATTGAATATTTTACCATGCCAATATTGCTGGTGTTTTTAAAGCATTATTACCAGAACACATGCTTACCTTAGAAGGAATGTAATGTTCTTAATGTTTTAAAAATAATGTAATGTTTAATGTGAAGGAGATGCTTGTGCTTTGAAGACTTACCTACTTTTCATTTTTTCATTGCTCAATAGATTGTTGAAAAGTAAGGGATGACTTTCACATGGATAATTCAAGCCACTTATGTAGGTCCTTGCTCTACTAGTCTGCTTTTTAAAAAGTATTTATATGTATATTAGAGGTCAGAAAGCAAAGGTTTGAGTACTTGCTTTGTCTACTGAAATTTGAGAATGGGAAGGAAGTCTTCAAGAGAACGCACGTTCCTCTAATATTTCAGTGTTTTCAGCTAGTTGAAAGGTGATAACTTCATAGTTGATATTTTATTTTTTCATATAGTGATAGGACAAGAGGAGATGGCTTTAAACTGTAAGAAAGTAGGTTTAGATTAGAGAGAGGAATCAGAATCTCTACTGTGAGGGTGGTGAGGCACTGAACAGGTTGCCCAGAGAAGCTGTGGATGCCTGATCTCTGAAAGTGTTCAAGTTCAGGCTAGATGCGGCTCTGATCAATGTGGTCTAGTGGAACGTGTAGTGGGTTCTAGGTGGTCTTTAAGGTCTCTCCCAATTCAAACCATTTCTAAATTTTTTTTTTTCTTTTCCTACTGGATGTAACTGATATACAGCTTATGCTGTTTAAGCAAGTATAGTTGTATTCAAGTGGAGAAAAAGAAAATTTTTGTTTTGTTTTTGTGGGTTTGGGGTTTTTTTTACTTTGAAAGTTAAGGGTGCTTCTGCCCTGTTTTAAGTAGGAAAATTAATTTAACGGGAGGAAAAAGTTCAGTATGTCACAGATACTCTGAAAGTGAAAGCCCCTAACAGAAGGCTAAGAAAAATCAATATGTGGTTAAAGTACGGATTATTTTTTAATGCTGTGATTTGCTATTGCTTTTTAATAATAAAACACCTATGGAAATAGCACGAGAACATTTGTTTGACCAGTAGTGTTCTGTTCTAGGGCAAGACAGCCTTATGCCATGCAGTGTTTTCTTCTGTCAGAATAACAACTAGCCTTGACTTTTCCAGCTTCCTTCTGGTTTCAATGTCAAATCTTCTTTAAAAAAAAAAAGCAACCAAACCTAACTTTTCTTTGGAAACACAAAGGAGTTATTTTCCCTTTCTTTTATCAGGCCATTCTAATTATTACCTCACCTTTTGATTGTTTTTCTTGAATGACCATGGTGTAGGGGATTTGTTCTTCCTTAAACATCTCATTTGAGCTTATGTTTAATTTTTGCTTTTGGAGTTGCTTATCCATGGGTGGGGTTTTTTTTACACAGTTCTGGCTTGCTGTGATTCAAGTTACATAGAATGCAGAAAGACATTTGCACATTTATGACAGTCATGTTATGAAAGGCTTGCAGGTTGAGCTTTTGAGTATCAGATACTGCCTGTGAAAATGAATCCAGTTTTCATTGCTTTGTTTTTATTATAATTTAACAAATTTGTTTCCAACAGTCTTTTGTTTCTAATACCTCCAACCTTCAATCATCTCAGACAATGAATTTTGACTAGTTCTTCAGTTAATCGTATTTCATAACAAGGGAGTGGAGGAGTGTGCTGAAATCTCTGTATTGTGTTTTGATTTGTGTGTGTGTTTTTTTAATTAAAGCTACAATACTGTATTATCCAAAGCATTGTGTATATATAACAAAAGTAACGAAGGACAAAGGAAAAAAAGGACAAAAGTTACATGTTTGTGTCTTGCCATATATATTTAATATATAAATTACACAAAGCTGATTAATGTTTCATTGACAGATGGTCTCGAAATAAAAATACAGTATTTAATTTTCCCAAAAAGTTTCTCCTCATACTGAAAAAAAATTGTACCATTTTTGGTTCACAGTCTATTTTAGAAAAATACTCTGAAGCTTGTAGCCACTTGAAAACTTGAGGGTAACAGAATATTGCAAATACTGAAGTACTCAGCTAAATTTTTCATAAGTGGACAAGTGTGAACACCAACACAGACACCTATATCCATGTCAACAGTGTTGATATGTTACATTATGCTCTAGGTTTTGTTTTACTAAAAATTAAGGTTTTCTTAGAGTTACAACAGGTTTGTGTAGATATCATCTGTACCTAGCAATAAAGGAAGTGATGGGTTCCAGTGCTAGGAAGTGCACAAAGGAATACTTATTTCTTGACTTTAATGCTTTCTCATTTAATATCTTATGTGGGAAAATTACAATGCTATCCCCTCTATTTTTCTGTAGTGGACCAAATCTATCATCTAGCATCTCCTGCTTCTCCTCCAAATTACATGTACAATCCTATAAAAACATTGAAGACCAACACTATTGGGACATTAAACATGCTGGGTAAGTGGAATTTTTTTTATTACTTAACTTGGTTAGACATCTTATAATCCTGACAGAGTTGCTGGGGAGAGGGGAGGATGAAGGAAATGAGTTGTACATTTTAAAAAGGTGTTTCTTTAAGCAAAACAAGGTTAGGGGGATTTTTACCCTCTTTGAAGATTTTTGTCCTTTTCCTTTAAATATATCTGCAAATGAGCACTGACAACATGACTGTCAAAGCACAAGAACTTTGTGCCTTTAACGTGGCTATGGACTGTGCAGTAATTACAGAAGTAACAGGGACAATTAAGAGCATGGGATTTTTATAGCACAGTTGTGTTTATTACTGCAGTTTTCACTTTGGTTACTGTGGAACATTCCCACAATTACCATAAGTGAGTGTTTCTTTCCACCTTGGCAAACATTGGAATAGGTGGAACTGAACTGGTTTAAACTCCAGATATCAGGAATACTGCACCCTCTTGTGCATGCCTTGGCTACCAAATTCTGACAGAGTGTTTAATATCTAACTTCGTGCTGGGTAATTACAATGCAATGTTTTCAGCTTTGTCTGTTAGTTTTGATCCTGGGAATGGGTCTGTGAAAAGATGACCTCGAGCCTTTGCTACTTTTTCCTCCCATCTTTGTGCCATTTGATATGATGCAGAATGATCTGAGTATCAGTGATCCTAAGAGTTGTTATGAGTCAGAAGATCTCCTGGGCATTAGCATAGCTGAGTTGCTTATTTGAGTGATTCTCTAGACTAGAGTACAGTTCAGAGAATCAAGTGATTCAGAAGCTATTGAGGTATCAGAATGGTGAAAGATTTGTTTGATTTGCCATGCCAGCTTGAAGACCAGAAAGCCTTTGAAATGGAATGCAGGATAATCTCAAGTGATGGGTAGGATCACCCAAGCAGTTTAAAAGGGCATAGTAAAGGAGGAAAGATTGATTTTTGTCCTGTGACATGTTATGTTGTATAAGTTTCTTTGCATAGCTTGTCTTTAATCTATGTAAAGAAGGATTTGGTAATCGTAATATACTTTGTTGCTTCAAGATCCTGATTTCCTTGGCCTTTATTTAGATAGTAATAGGTTAAGTTCTTGCATCTTGATTCAATGCAACTGGTAGTCCCAGAAGCAAACACATCACATGCAGGTGCTGCTCTGCTGTTTCTTTAATTTTCTAGTTGGGAAGTGGGAGCAGTGGATGTGATTTACAGCTAAATTTGCCTAGTTAGAAAAATCTAATTCTCTTTAAAAACATGTAAAACAGAATCACACTAAACCAGCTAGCATGAATGAAAAATTCTTGCATTTGCTCTAATTATGTTCTTCTTTCCCCATTGCCCAAAATCTAGGTTTAGCTAAACGTGTTGGAGCACGGCTGCTGCTGGCCTCTACATCAGAGGTTTATGGAGGTAAGAAGAATAAAACAATATTTAGAGCTCTTCAGGTATGACTGTAAAAGGATATTTACACATCTTTTGTCAGATACCAGAACAATAGATTTTCATCACTGTCTTAGCTTGCTGTTTTAGGAGATGTTCTTACAGTTTAAAATGTGAGAAGGGCATTTGCAGTGCTTGTTTTATGTATCTAGTTAAGAGTGGTGGCAGATCTGTGGTGTTGTCTGTATCTTTCCCTTGTCCTGGTTTGCATCTCTTTTTCCAAAGGACTTGTGGGGAAAGTGAGTGTTGTACTCTAAAGTCCAGATAATGAAAATGTGGGAAGAAAGATCATTTCAATAGTAAATATGCATATCCTTTTCCTATCTCATAGGAATTGTATTGTTAAGATTTAGCAATTGCCCTGGTATGTAAAAGACAAAGGATGTAACCTGTAAGCTAGGAAAATACTGGTTGTGCATGCAGGTTCTTCTGGTGTAATATTTGGCAGTGTTGTCCATCTTCCTATTACTGTTGGAAGTGAAGGAGTGAAAGAATGATGGATAGAATGGTGACTGGATAGAACAAGAATCTTTAGTGCTTTCTTGGCTGTGTAACAGGCCCTGTGCCTGCTAGAGAGAGAAACTTCCTTCTGTTCTGAACTACTGCATAATTGATGTAGCAGTGTTGCAAGATCGGTGGAGATACACAGGCACTGCTCAATCAATGGGAGATTTGACTCTTGACTGTAAGAACAAACAGGTAAACAAAAAATGGTCACCTGTGTTACAAGATACAAAGCTTTCTGAGAAAAAAGTGAGGAAGGACAAGAACATGCCTCCAGGTGTACAATTTGGGTGGAGTAGCTTCAGTCCAGAAGATTCAAAGTAAATTCCCTAGCAAGAGATGACTAAGATGATGTGCCAGCCAAAGTGGCTTGAGGATGTGCAGCATTCATACTGCTTCCTAAGCCTTAGATTATCCATGGTCAGGCTCTGTAGGGAAAAATGGTAGCCCCAAGGACTCTCCTGTAACTGAACAAACGCTCTTCTGGAGTATGTTGTTCCCACACCATCTTTTCAGGCCCTTTTAAGATTGCTATGGGCTTTTATAGTCATGTAAATCTTCTATGCATTTGCCATTGCTCTGTGGCTTTCATGTGGCATTAATTCATTCATAATCATGTCTGAGCAGCATAAAATCAGGAAGGTTTAATCAGAACTGACTGTCAAGGCTGTTTCAAAAGTTAGCTTTCAACACTAGGAAATTCTGTAGTAAGGTGTGCAAACTTTAAACCCAGTAGAAATTACACTGTCCTAAAGACAACAAATGGAGAAATTTACTCAAGTGTTTGTATTTTTTCAAACATCTAAAGCACACACCATCAAGGTTCCTAGGTGATTGTTGTTTGTTTGTTTGTTTTTTATGATCAAGAACTTCTATACTGAATCAAACCAAAGGATTGTTTAACCTGATTGTGCTTGTGATAGCTAGTAAAAATGCTTAGGGTAAAATGGAAGAAATGCTAAGTACTTGGTAGTGTATCACCCTTATGTTCTTAAGAAATGCAATACATCCCTATTTTCTCCATTTTTCTTCCCTTGTTTTGTGTTTTATGAAATTGGAATATGCTTTACTTTCCTACATAAGCTCTAATGCCTCCTATATAACTGTTGCCTATATAACCTGTAATGTTTCCTCTGAGACACATTAGATAAAAGTCATATTTATGCCCTGGAGGTAGTCTGTCTTTGCAGAGAAGAGTTGAATTTAACCCTCTGTTCACACACTCTTTTAGGGAAAGCAGTTGCTGGCTGTTGTTTGCTTGTACTCAGTTATTTTACTAGTCTTTCATCTTCTGCCACTGCCCTTTTCATGGTTCCAGTGGTTGCACTTTAAAGAAATTGTGTTAAAGCGTAAGAGTTTCTAAAATGGAGAATTCAGAGAGAAGCTGTGCTGACTTGTGTAGCACCAATGTTCTCCTGAAAGTTTCATCATATATAGTCATCTTTTGATATATCATAATCTAAAGTGTGATTTTTTTCCTCACAGATCCTGAAGTTCACCCTCAAAATGAGGATTACTGGGGGCATGTGAATCCAATAGGTCCAAGAGCCTGCTATGATGAAGGAAAGCGGGTCGCAGAGACCATGTGCTATGCATACATGAAGCAGGTATTAAACTTGCATCAGATTCTGTGGTTTTTCTGTAATTATTGAAGGCCAATGCATGGCAAGACTGGAATATGTGTATTTAGGGGTAGGAGAACAGAAAAGAATGTCTTGAGTAGGAGCACACCCTGTTGTTGCAAAATCTTTTTTCTTTAATGGGGAGGTTTTATTGCTCCCGTCTGTGTGTTTTCAGATGAGCAGTCTTCTTGTAGAAAATGTGCTTTAGTCTTCTTAAAAGGTATAATATGTCTTTCAGTATAGTAAATAGTTTTTAGACAGATTAAACTGAAATGACCTTGGTGTGCTGAGAAGTCAATGGGATTGTATAGGGCCATTACTGATAAATGTGGAATGTTGAAGGAGAATAATCAAAATCAGAATATACAGGTAAGAATGGGGAAGGTCTTTAATGAGTACTTATATAGAAGCAATGTGTTTTAAGTACTTTTGAAATGTCTTAAAATTATGTAGTTATAAATACAGACCTTAATGAATACCTAGCTATGTAATGCCTGTTTTAGACAAAGACAGTAACATGAGGATAAAAATGCAATTTAAAAATATGTTTAAGAAATTATACATGCCGGTTTCCTTGTGTTTCCTAACCAGCAAGTAGAAACTCATAATTAACTAATGTAGCTTTACCTGTATGTAAATCCTGATTAATTGTGGTTCAGCTAGGCTCTAGGAGACTATTCAATTAGTAAATGTGGCACACTAAGGAAAATGGTATCAGTATTTCTTGTTATTTGCAGTCTTAATATACAAAAGTATAAATCAAACATAGTATATTGTGTAGAATTTTAAACTTTTAAATTATAAAATTCTAAGTGCTTTTATAAACCTTGAAAACAGAATCAAGCTGAAGTGATAAGACTTTAGGAAATGCTATTTTAGTATAGAGTAGTAATTCTGTCTTATCTCTTCTACTAGACAGAGAAGGCAGAGGTTCTGTCTCCTTTGTTTTATTTAAATCATTTAAGGTCCAACATGGCGATACTGCTCTTGTTCAGGATGATGTCTCCAGTATTTCACTGTAGCAAAATATTCCTTGTCAGTCTGAAAACCCATTTGCAGTTGAAGATTGCAGTTTTTATGAGAAGTCCTTGTGCTGTAGGGTGTTGCATTTTTTGCAGGTTTGTGGTACATATACACTGCAATATTCTTTTAGAAGGGCATGAGTAGGTAGTTTTTAAAATCATGGGCTGTCTTACAACCACAGAATGAGTCATGATAGCATCTGATAAATTTTATGCAGGATTTACAATGAACAGGAAAGGTTTGTAAGGTGGAACTGCAGCGCACATGTACATTAAGTAAAAACTCACCATGCACATGAGCTGTCTGTCCTAGGGGCGGCTCTGTGATGTATTTATTGTACTTTGTTATGGGTTAGTGAAGTCTGACCAAGCTTGTCCTGTGTTCAGATATATTCTGAGACACTGTTGAGCCTGGTGTGGGGAAGAGAGAGAGGGGTGGGTAGTGTTTAAGTGATATGCTGTTATTAGTGGAGGAAACCTTACTTTTTGAAAAGGTCTGATTTCCTCTACGCAAATAAGCACTGTGCTTTAAAAAGGATTTTCAGTAGGAGTGACCTAGCCCCAAACAATAAGATTTGCAGTATTTCAGGCTAAAATAGTTCCATAATCTCTCAGCTTCAATAAAAAGAAGAAACAGACAGTTATTTTGCATTTTTTTGGTCATTTCTTACAAAGATTTCCATCATTATGCACATTGCTAGGTACCTTAAATACCTAATAGTGTTTCCAAAAATGTGAAGTAAAAGTTAACTTCTGCATTATATTATACTTCCAGACAGCCTGATTAAATGAGAATGGTTTTTGAATCTAGTCAAAGTTGACTATTTGCTGTTGTTGGAGTTCCTCAGTAGCCTGTCCTAACTGAGGCATTTTTAGTGCATTCTTTTCTGCTGGTGTTGTTTTATTTGCTTATTTTGACCCTATGAATTAAGCATTTCTGGACTTTATTATCACCTGAAAAAGCAGTGGTAGGGGAATTTCAGCGCACAGTATCACAGTGTGAATTTTATGCTTTGTTCAGGACTTGCCATTCAGTTTTCAACCTTAAAAAATTGCATTTGGCATTCTGTGGAGCTACCTGGAAATCTAGGTATTAAAGTTTGTTCCAATACTCTGGATTAATTTAAATATTGACTAGAATCTGATACTACCTTCATGGCAGGAATTTGCATCATCTGCATAGGTGTGTTGTAAAAAAAATACACAGCAGTTTAAATGCTGTGCATATTAAGGGTGTTTTGTGAACTAGATTTCTTTCTTTTCTTATACTACTGACTTGTCAGAAAATTCTCCAGAGCTGAAGCAGCACTTCGGGTCACATGGGAGTGTTACAGGAAAATTTTTCTTCGCCTTCCACTTTCTTCATCTATTTTTTCATACCAGCTATGTGACTCTGAAAGCTTTGGTGGTAAGAAATGGGCTTGGTTGTGATACAGTTACCACATTAAGTGATAGTTTTGGAATTGCCTTAGAGGAGCTGAAGTGTTGAACTATAAGCATGGTAGTATTGCAACCATGAAGTTGTAGGTTGTGTTCGGGGACCTGCATTATGCCCAAAGTAGAGAGTCAAATCATTGAGGCTGTCCTTCCTAGCTTGTTTAGGAGCTTTAGTGTTTATGAAATTCACATCTCAGCATCACTGGTTTTTGCAAAATAATACCAGAAAGCTATTAATAGCAGAGTATTAATGGCATTTTTTATACAATTGACAGGACATATAAATAAAATTCCTTGGACCCAGCCTCATTGTAGAGTATTGTAGCTTAAACACATCATAGATGGATCCAGTGTACACAGTGAAAGTAATTCTGCTGTGATTGCAGTTCAGTGGTTTGGGAACAATTTTGAGAGTTACTGATATGTGAAACACGTGGGGAAGAATATGAATCAGTAAGAAAGTGACTATTAGAGCATGAATGAAGACAACAATCTTAAGTAATTTTAGCTGAGACATTGGTAAAGATTTGTATCGGGTCACAGTGATACCCCTGCTACTGTCTGGACTTCCCCAGCAGAGTTTTTTTAATTCCAATTGTCTGCTGGAGAGCAGATAGTTGTAGCTTTTCCTTTCCTGATCATTTATGCAGGGAGGTCTAATTCATACTTACTATTCAGGTAGATCCACAGAGGAAAGGAAGAAGAAAGAAGGAAGACTGGTAATTAATAGGAGAAGCTTGCGTGATATCCTTGTGAATTACACAACATACCATGTTCAAATCGTTTTGGTTAAAAGAAACTTGGCATTTGAATTGTGTTGATCTGTTTTCTAAGACAGTCAACAAAAGGAGATACCTGTTTTTAAAAAGCTTATAAAATTAAAATATGTCTTTTTAAATTAAGGAATTATTATAGCATCCTTGATACCCTTGATAGTTTCTAGACCTGAGATCTCTAAAACTAAATCACTGCCAAAGACTCATGCTGAAAACCATGGACAGGTTTGTTTTGCAGGGGAGACTGGATAATTAATGTTACATTTTGACTGACAGCTATAGAATAGTCTTGAGTACTTATTCAGAGGGGGCATCTCTGTAAGCCATAACAATCTTTCCTGCTTCTTTACTGTTTCTTTTCATCTGTACAGGCACAGTCTGTGTGGAAGAAATTCATACTGATAAATAACAGAGTGAGCTGAAGTGTTTTGCTAGTCCACAATCCTGCATTTTATGATCTTGCTCTCAGGCTCTTTTTTGGATTGCTCAAGGAATTTTCTTTCTGATCAATCTGCTGTGGGAAGGCATTGTTTTAAACTGTGAGGACAGAAGGCAGTTGATTGCATTTTATCTCAGCATTAGGGATAAATCTCAAGCTCTTACATTTAGCAGTATAAATATAAGCCAAAGAGGTTTTCTTCCTTTCGCTAGGATGTAATAAAATACTGTACATGACTTACTGCTGCAAACCTGGGGAACTAATTGACTTTGATAGTGGGAATATCGTAGAGGGAGTCAGTCATTACTGCATGTTATTGATAATATTCGGAGTAACAGGACATAGCTAAGATACAGACAATACAAAAAGGAGTAGAGTTACTCAACATATAAAAAGGATCACTTCAAATGAGATGTCTATAAAACAGCAAAAGGAGAGTTACAACAATTTTGGAGTTACTGGCTCCAAAATCTCTTTGTCCGTGGAAGAGTTTCTTTTGGAAAGACAGATTCCAGTTTTAAAGCGGCAAATGAAAAATTAGCTGCATAGAAAATAGATTTTTCAAAGCAGTAGGCTGCAGAGAAAAGCTTTGCTGGATGATACTATAAATAAAAGATTGCTCCTTTTAAAGGACAACATTACAGTGGTGTGAGGTGAATAAATAGAAGGGAGGAGAAATAATGGATTCATTGTGACTGTGAATAAGTGCCTGTAGAGAATGTGTTGTTTTTCTTTTCTAGATCCCTTGCTGGTTTCCAACCAGTACTGGAAAACAAGGCTGCTGCTGTAGCTTGTGCAGTGCAAGAGAGGCTTTCTGGTCAGCATTGTTGAATGAGTTATTTATTTCTTGAATACTACCTTCCAAGTGCCTTATTTTCTGCACTTGTTATTAATGGCAGTATCTGGAAAGCCTGTGTGAAATACAACCCCTTCCTGAAGGAGTCAGTGGCCTTCTTAAGATAAAGTACTGGGCAAAACAAAGGAAGGAGCAGCTCTGTAAGAGTATGTCTTTCCAAATGCAGTGAAGGCTTTGGGAATGGTTCTGTCATGTGCTGCTGGAAGTATACATTTAAAATCTTACACTGCTGTACTTTTTTAGCTAACAAGAAATAAAGAGTATACTCCTGGCTGATGCATTTTGCATGGAAAGGGACTTGTGCTGGTTCCAGAGTCTCTTTCAGCAGGAAGGACCCAGTGGATGTTGTGAGGTTATTTTTTTGGCTCTGTTGTGGATAGAAGCTTCCTGGACAAAGGCTGTGTATCTTTTCCTGTGGCACAGTAGTTACCTCCCTTGTTACTGTTAGTTTACCATTTAGTTGCAGTTGCAAACAGGGTTTGATCATGACAAATGAAATCTTACCTGCAGCTAAATGGAATTGAACGTGGTTTGACTTTCTCCATGCCGGGAGGTGTTAGGCTTCACCTGTACTACTTGGTGTTTCTAATTTCTCTACACTGAGTAATACCTGATGTCTTGAATGTCCCTGTTGCCTGTCTCTCACCTGTAAAAAGCTAGTTCTGCTGCTTTCACAAAATATCTTTGAGGATTTGTTTATTTATGAATCACTTGGAGACCTAAGGGAGAAGGTCACATTTTCCTGCAAGTGTCTATTGTACATGAAGCTACATTTATTTCCAAGAAAAATGTGTTTCCAGGTCTTTTCTGAGTGAATTGTGTGTCAGCTGCAGCTTTCAGCCACGGATGTACCAACAGTATGCTTCTTTCACATACACCCTCTTCCAAGACATGCGAAAGCATTGGTCTAAACCTTAGTAAAATACATGGAAAATACAAGATGTTCTGTGTATCCTCTGAAGGAATGGTTATGGAAGGAATGTTTGTGAGTCCAGAACACTGTGCTTGTGGCTTCAGTTGAATCAGAGCACAGAAAGTTTGGTTCGGACAATTTTTTTCCTGTAACTGATACAAGGATGTCTTTTTCTGGGAGGTGGGAGGACCAGATAATATGAGGAGGATACATAGACCTGGACTGAGGTTGAACACCTTTTTCCCTACCTTGTGACTGTCACTCTCAGATGGTAGCTTCTATCTGCCTACAGCATACCATATTGCTCTGAACTCAGCAGTATCCTGTTTTAGCTCACAAGGGCCAAACATCCTTCTTGTAGACTTTATCATAAGCTGTGGCTTGTCCATATGAGTGTGGCAATCAAAATGACTCGAGAGAGATTACTTCAGTCTACAGTTTCTAACTGTTAAAATGCTTTGTCCAGAAATGTTTCAATTTCACATAATTGTTGCATTTTGCTTTGAAAATTTGCAAAATATTCTGTAGAAAGGATTTCTGGAAATGATAAAAATGTTTCTTGGGAAAAAACTGTGCCATTGAAGATTGTAATATGTACATGTACACAGCCTAATAAGAAGGACGCTAGAAAATGCTGTGGTTACAAAACCACTTTATGGCCTTTGTAAAAGATACTTTTCTGATATGTTCAGCTTTTCTAAAGTATGGACTTTTGTAATCTGTGGAAGTGCTGCTTTGGTACTGTATCTGGTGATTGTGAGACTTCACTTATGTGTGAAAAAAGTAGGTAAATCCTAGGTGAAGGAAGTTATTGGAAAGGTATTACTAAAAAATCTTAAAGTTCTTCCTAGAAGAAAATGTATGTGCTAAAATCATGAGCTGTTCTAGCACTGATTTAGATTTGCATTACAAATGCTGAGAACTAGTATAAATTGTCTTGGTATATGCACTGCATTTTTCAGAAGGGCTGAGGAGAGATATGAAGTGTTTCATTATTAGAAAATAATGCATGTTAAAGCTGAAAGATGTACTCTTAAAAAGCTTTTTGACAGGAGAGAGTTTACACTTTAGGGAGAAAGAGGCTTTTGTTAAGCAAGTAACAATTTTTTTTTCTTTGGCTACAGGAAGGAGTTGAAGTGAGGGTTGCCAGAATATTCAATACCTTTGGTCCTCGAATGCATATGAATGATGGAAGAGTTGTTAGTAATTTTATCCTACAAGCTCTCCAGGGAGAACCACTAACAGTAAGTGATGACCTCCTGGTGATATGAAGAACCATTCATCTTTATATCCTGTCCTGATGTCTTGCAAATGAGGATAGATTTTAGAAAATACTGATGTTCTCCTCCTCCAAAATGTACTGTTCCAATATACCAAACTCAAATGTATGGAATGACATGTCTGAAGATGTGCTCTGTCGATGAGGTTGATCTTTCTTTCCCAGAGGGAGACAGGGCTACCAGTTGTGATCTGCAGAAGCATTTCAGCATTCTTTGTATTGGAGATATAAACAAAATCTTCCTTGACAACAAGAGTTCTGTCAGGAATATCTCTAAGAAGAGGCAGACGATCCAAGGAGAAAAAGGATGAAAGTTTTGTGGTAACTCCCACAACTGTGATTCTTGTAGAGCAAAATCTGAAACTGGACAGAGCATTGAAGAGTTTAGGCCAGGGAATAAGTCATGCCAAGCAAGATGAAGCTTGGTGTCCTGTGATAGAACCCCTCTAACTTTAATCTTTTTCAGAAAATGTGCCAAAAATATGGTTACCCCCTGCAAAACTTTGGTGGTAGATACTACCCTAGTGACAGAGTGAAATCTAGAACTCTTTCCAAAGAAAGAAAATTTAAGGAGTTCAGTTTCCATATGTTGTGCAAAGCAGTGCACATCACCTGATTTAAGTACTGATAATTCTTGAAAGACCGGTCTTCTCTGGAGGTCAGCATTTGCTTACTTGCTTGCTGTTTAAAAATGATTGGTCACTTAGGCAACTTATTACTATTTTTTAATGTCATCAGTGATGAATCTTGGCTACTCTGGTGTTCCTAGCCTTTTCTAAATTTCCAGTTTAGGCTTGTGATTATTTCAGAGTTACAGGCCTGCAGTAATGCTGTGTTTGCCATGTCTCCTAAAGATTGATTTGTTCCTCCAGAGATTTACTGCTTTTGTAGAAATCTCTATTAGTGTTTAGTGTATGGTAGCTATTGTGTAATGCTGACTGTAACTTACCCAGTGTTTACTGGGGCATATGGCATTTAGTCTGCCATATAAGTCAGCATTAAGAGTGCAGACCTCAGGGTTTACTCTTGTGTAGCTGACTAAACTAGTGAGCCCAGCTTGCCTAGCCCTTGATAGGAATCCCTTCAGCACTACATAGACAGCACAACCATGTGGGTCAGTGCTTTTTTCCTATCAAAACATTAAAAAAAAGGAATTTAAAATCCTGCAGAAAGAGTTTAATTTTCTTACGCAGGTATCTTCCAAACTTGCTTATTGGAACTAAACAAATAGAAGCAAACAAGCAGGTGGAGCTTCTTGTTTTTATACTTTGCATCCTTGTAGGACTTGCTTGTATCAAAATATGAGTGTGGCCATGTGCTGATCTGTGAGTGTTGATGTTCCCAGGATGGCATCCCTGGCCATAAAGTCTGAGGCTCTAACTGCTGTTTAGAAAATTTATTGGCTTATAGAGGATCAGAAGGTATTTCCATTTTTTGGGTTTGGTCCCCAGTGCATATAGCAAGTTATTGCCATATTTGGCCTGTCAAATGTCTTTTTGATTCCTGCATGGTTTCTCAAGTTTTATTGGCAGTAGTACTGCAATCTTTTATAAGAACAGAGTGAGAGCAGTAACAGGAAGTTTTGTGAAGCCTTACGAAATACAAAGCACTTTCCTTGTTTTAAAACATACAGTCCATGGAATATTTCAGAACATCAATAAGAGAAGTCTGGAGTCCATGTTCTTCTGTGGGAGGGCACATTGGAAGCTTTTATTTTTTTTCTATAATTGCCGTGCTTTCTAAACTTTAGCAAGAATATGATTGTAATAAGGGTTAAAATTAAATGCTCTGCCCAGCATCACTGTTCTGTAGGAAATAACTGTCTGATGTTGAAAATTACTGGATCTGAGAGAAGAAGTAAGGGGAGAGTTCTTTAGCTGACCAGGTCAAATAAAATTAATTACCAGCAATAAGTAGTGGCTGAGACCTAAAAAAAAAAAAAAAATCACTCTTACATCATCACAGAATTTGGCTGACAGGAGTACCAAATGTGTTGATCTCTTTTATGTATTTGGTCTCTTGGTTCAGAGTACTTGTTCAAATGGAGTAAATAATCTCTTGAGAGAGCAGTGTCACTGAGTTGTAGAAATTGTGGCCTATGCAAACATGATGGTTGTTGTTTTGTTATTATAAAGGAAAGATTTATTAAGAGAAACTGAAGGATAGAAACGATATTGTATTTTCCAGCCATTGCCTGTATGTCAGAAAGATAACCACATGGCTGTCTTTGCAAAAATCATGTACACTTATTTAGTTCTGTAAAACTCATCCCATACTTAAAAGTAAAGCTAAGTGCAGGAAGCTCTATATAAATGCATAAAATCTGCTTCCTGTTTGTTTGGGAGTTCATCAGACTGTCATTGTGCTCCTAGTGCATTCCTTTCTGATTCAGTTTTTGGGTAAACTCTTAGACTCCTGATCTTACCCAGTGTGTACTCAAATGTGAATTCTTCTGGGCTCTGAATCAGCCTTGGAGAGCTCAAGGCTTACCAAGTAACAGGTGGCCTGTGTACCATTGTACTGCCCTTTCTGTCCTCAAGGAAAGCAAGCATGCTTTCTTTTCTGTCCTTCCAAAAGCCTTTCTGTTGCAGCAGGTTGATGGTAAAATGTGTGTGTCCCCAGTTAAACTGAAATGTTTTCACCACTTAAATGTGCCTACTGATAGCTTTCAGAGTGTAAGTATTCATGTTCTAAAGACTTCAGTACTCTACTTGGTTAAACTGTGAAAAAAATAATGGTATCAAATAGCATTCTGTACACTTCAAGTATATATCAATGTCTGTTTGAACTTCAGCAACTTGCTCCAATGTACCAGTATGTAATCTGAGGAGACTTCTTTTTTTTCTCTTCTAAGATTTTGATACAAATCCGTACAGGTGACTTTGTGAGTTGTATCATCTAGAAATTACTCTGCTTCCCATTTCCCTAGATAGTAATGTTTAGAGCCACAGGATTTTTTTTTTCGTCCTGATTGCTTTAAACATAGTGCCGTTTCTTAACAATTTTTTTAGAGACCACTAACATTTAGTGGTCTCTTTGAAGCTGGCTGTTGTTAATGAGCAAGTCAAAACTGCTCATCATAACCACATCTTAGCAGTCTGAAGTTTGCTTTAAATCTTTGGCACTCTTTTTTGGCTGAGTGCAGGCTGCGCCCTCTTTCATTGTTCCACGAGAGGACAAAGCATCACTGTCCTACACCCCTGAGAAGGTTTCCTTCATGCAGAGTTCTGGTTACCAAAATGCCCAGGCATATGTTTTAGTGGAGACAGATCCAAGAGGAAGACAACCTTCAATGACCTGATACTTTGCCAAAGGCTCTTCAAGCACATTTTTTTTCATTCCTGTAACTCTGAGCTTGTGTCTCAAGTGTTTCTTCTTGAGACATTTTTCTGGAATGGTAAGGAAAAGATTATTGGGCTAGAGAGGACTTCTGTATTTATTAACTTTCCTATTTTTCATACGGCTTTAGGTTTATGGACCTGGAACTCAAACAAGAGCTTTCCAGTATGTCAGGTAAGCCATGTTTGTTCTGGCTGGTAATTTATGGTTCAGTTAGCCTGGTCAGCTTTGTATGCATGTACATTTACTTTAATTTTTTAAATAATTTTTTAACACAAGCACTCCAAAAAACCCATTGAAATCTGATTTCAGCATTTCTCAGCTGCCTGATCTGCTTTAGTGGAACTCTTAGGAGGCAGCTTTACTTTCAGAAGGGAGACAAGGAAATTTTTAAAAATATCAAGGAGAAAAACATTAATTGGTTTAAAATTTTACTTGAGATACTAACATGCTCTTCCCTTCCAGAGACAGCAAGTAACAGCCAAGTTTTTAGTGCTGAACAGTTTGTCACTCCTTGCATTTTAATGCAATGCTGCCACCTCGTGTCCTTGGGACTGCTGTGGTTGGTGTGCAGACTGCACACAAAAAAAAGCAAAAAAAACCATGCTGGACTTTTGGGTTGTTTTAAGCATTTTTTGCTTGGAAATGTTCTTTCCCTCTGCTGAAAGTAGTGTCAGCAGTAATAGATGTTAAAGAAACCCCATCAGGTCGAAGTACCCATTCCTTTCCTGATTATAAGTCATAATGAAAAGGATCTGGATTTCTGTTTAGAGCCAAGGTGCTATGTCTGTGGCTAATAATCCAAAATAACAATGGGTTATGCTGCTGGGAGAAAGTAACACCAAAATATTGGTTTTTAACAAACTTGGTTTAAAATTTTTTGAAAATGAGAAGACAATTCAAGCAACAGGTTGCAAAGCAGGTGGTAGTGTTACATACCTCTGTATTACTACTTGCTCTATTCTGTGTGAAATGCATTGGAAATCAGCCTCCAGATATGTTTGGATACTGGAGAGAAGAGGAAACGTTAATTTTTTTTTTTATACAAACACTCAAGAAAATATGGACCCATACAAATCTGATTTCAGCATCCCTCAGCTGCCTGATCTGTTGTACTGGAGCTCTTAGGAGTGAGCTCTCTTTTTAGACCAAGAATATTATTTATAGAGAAGTGGAAATTGCCCCAATCTGTTCTTCCCTCTTTTACAGTGATCTTGTGAATGGGTTGGTGGCACTGATGAACAGCAATGTCAGCAGTCCTGTCAACTTGGTGAGTATGAGTGCTCCACTCTCCTGAGGTACAGTGCACTGGTCAACATCATCTCTGTTTTCCTCCTAGTCACTGCTACTGATTTCTACAGAAAATTAATGGAAAATAAATAAAGAAAGCTCTTTCCATTATGAAGAACATATTCTCCTATGTACTTTATAAATAAGAAGACTAAGCCCCTAGATCTTGAGTTCTTACAATTCCAAGAACAGGATAAATTTGCTGGAGTTTTCCATTTGTTTTAGCAAGAAGATGTAATTAGAATATGAAGGAAAAAAAATGTGGGCGACACATGCAAAGTGCATGAAGAAATGCACTGAAGAAAATGACTGAAGACTGATTTTAGTGGAAGGAAAGTACAGAAGGAATCCTTAGCTCTAGATAATTAGAAATAATTTCATACTACCCTGGATTCAAGGAAAATGTGATAGTATTTTATGATATAGTTCTCCAATATTGTTTAAAGTGCTTGGAACTTAACTTGTCTAGTAAGATTTTTGTTCTGTTCTGTTTGTTGTCACCTTATTCTTAGTAGTGGATTTAAGAATAAAAAAAGGATGCATATCCCAAGTCATTTCTTGTGTATGCCAGCTTTTGCCAAATCAGACACTCAACTCTGCAGGGCAGTTGTTCACTAGATTTTCCTTTTCTCCTGTGGCCATGAATTAATTTCTGTGTTTCTATCCAAATGCTGATATGTTTAAACTCTATCACATGCTTTGTCTTCAGCAAACTCAGTATTTAAATCTATATGTATCTTAAGTGCTTAGCTTTAGGTCAAACGAGATGTGGTAAAGAAGAGTTTTGAAATAAGGAAAGCTAGGGATGGAGGGAATTGAGTCTGATGAAAGTGGACTAATGCTAGCAGAGAGTGTTCAGCATTTCAATGTGAAATGTTGATCGGGAAATTATGTGCAAGATGGTTAAAAAAAAATGGAAGGTTGTATAGGAAAGTAAATAGCACTTATGTATTGGTATGTAAGCTGTAGTAGATTCAGAAGCAATTGTTTGCAGCCAAATGAGTCTAGGTTCCTAACTTTGGATGAACCAAGAACTTAGCATACTTCTTCATGATACCTGTCCTCAACTGGGCACAGTCCTTGAATCCAAATTTCCAAATGATGTGGCTGTGTGGGCTGCTCAGTGACATAGGCCTTTACTGTGATTGCCAGCTCTTTACAGACTGACCTTCTGGGGGGTCAAGGGGGGGAAGGAGGGCAGGGAACACCACCTCCCTACATACACTGAATTACCAATGTGAATGTAATGGAGGACAAATTTTCTAATGAGTAAGGAGCTTGTCAAAGTTGTGGGTTTTTTTTTTTTTTTCAACAAAGAAGAATAAAGCTTAAAGTTTAGCTTTTTCAGAGTTTAACATGCCTCCGTTGGAACTCTCTCATGTCTAGCATGTTGTAAGGTGTTTAATTGTTATTGATATTAGCATCTCTTATGTTTGTAGGGAAATCCAGAAGAGCACACTATCCTAGAGTTTGCCCAGTTAATTAAAAAACTTGTTGGTGAGTACGATTAGTAATTCTTTGTAAAGTTTATTAAGTACTTATTGTCATTAGATAATTATTACTTGATGAGTGTGTGTAATATGTGGATAATTTAATTAGTCTTTGGATTTCTTAATACTTTTATCAAAGGCATTTAATCATATCATTAAATATTAAGAAGATAATCCAAATCCTCTCAATTGTCTGTAAACTATTACATGAAGAGTAGAATGAATACATTTTCTGTGTATCTCTGCAATCTATACCCATTTTTAAAATGTTTGGGCAGTTTTTTAGGTTTGTTTTGGCACAAGGACAATACATAAATGAAATGTAAAATACATGAATGAAAATATCCTGTATAATATCTTAGCTGCAATAGGGATTGTTCAGGAAGGTGGTTCTTCACAGTTGTACATGCTGTGGTCCTTCAACTGCCATTAAAAAACACGTGCTGTGGCAACAATCTTTTTCTCTGTTCTTTTCACTGTTCCTGACAGTGATTCTTGGAAGGGTTGACAGCACCTGAGAAGAAAATACTGTGGCTTCCTCTTCATTCTTACTCTGATATCTGTAGCAAATCAGAGCTCTCAAGAATGGAAGGAAATGGTTGTGCTTGGTCTTCTAGTGTGGCCCTGTAATGAGATGAAACATCCTGCTGCCATTAGCCAAGGACTTTAAGTCTGTACATTCCAGAAGTGCTTCTGACAGATCTGAAAAAGATGAGTTCAAACACAATGCAGAAGCTGATGCATGTGTTGTTTCTAATAAAAGACCGTTCCCTCTAGAAGACTTCTGTGAATCCACAGATCAGGGAAGGAAATGGACAAATCACAGCACCAAACCCATCAGACACATAGATTAATTGTCACCCCTGTTTTGTCTGTTCCCAAAAACTTGATGTGTTCCAGTCCACTTGGGGAGGCGGTTTAGTTCTAAATGGTGTGTAAACTATTTACTAGATTTGGTTAGAAGAATTGGCCACTTTCTATGTGTTGTTCTGAGGAAAGGAAAGTTCTTGATTATTTAAATCAGACTGGAGATTACAGGCAAAGAGAAGCTGATGCCCTCTTGTAATGCCGAAGTGCTGACAATCATGGAATGGTTGAGGTTGGAAAGGATCTCTGGAAGCCACTTGGTCCAACCCCTCAGCTCAGGCAGGGCAACCTACAACCAGCATTGGCCCAGGACCATGTCCAGATGGCTTTCAAGTATCTCCAAGGGTAGAGACTCCACATCCTCCTTGGGCCATCTGTGATCCAGTTTGTGCTTGACTGCCTCTGGTCCTGTCACTGGGCACCACTGGAAAAGAGCCTGGCTTTCTCTTCTGAATCCCCCCATCTAGTATTTGTACACATGGATGAAATTCCCCATAGCCTTTTCTTCTCCAGATTGAAGGGCCCCAGGTCTTTCAGCCGCTCCTCATACTCCAGTCCCTTCATCATCACTGTGGCCTCTTTGTTGCCCTCACTCTGTATGTCCCTGTCTCTCTTGTACTGGGGAGCCTAGAACTGGACCCCATTCTCCATATGGATCTCATCAATGCTGATTAGTGGGAAAGCTGATTTCCCTTGTCCTGCTGCCAGCACTTGTGCAGCCCAGGATATCATTTGCCTTCTTTGTGGCAAGCACAGATGACGGGTTTATATCCAGCTTGGTCCCCACCAGGACCCTCGGCCCTTTCCTGCCAAGTTGTATTCCAGCTGGTTGATCCCCAGCTTCTACTTCCCCAGATTCAGGACTTTGAACTTGTTGAATTTCATGGAGTTCCTGTGAGCCCTTTCTCTGACCTCCTTTCTCAAGGTCTGGATGGCAGCACAGTGCTCTGGTGTATCAGCAATTCAGTATTGATCCAATGTTGACCCTTGGAGTATGGCACGAGTTACCAGTCTCTAATTGATCACCACCCTCTGGGCCTGGCCCTGCAGCTCTCAATCCTCCTTACTTACTGCTCATCCAGCACTCAGTTATGGGAGACAGTGTGAAAAGCATCACTGAAGTCAAAGCAGGTGATATCCGCTGCTCTGCTCTTGGCTACTGAAACAGTCATTTCCTCATGGAAGGTTAATAGGCTGGTCTCTGAGTGTAACTTAATTTTCGTGAATCCATGCTGAAATCTTTGTGTAATGCTTTGTGAACCCATGTTGCTGTGGGACAGGTGGATCACCCACCCAGCTGTTGTATGCAGTGCACCTGTGTCTGTGCAAAGGATTTTCAGTGGTTGAATTATGAAACAGCTGCAGAAAGACCTGCTGCTCCATTTGGTAGAAAAGATGTAAATGCAAAGCATACTGAATTGCAAATGATAGATCATGTTGTCTTGTTTAATAGGCAGTGGGAGTGAAATCCAGTTTCTCTCAGAAGCACAGGATGACCCTCAGAAACGAAAACCTGACATCAGAAAAGCCAAGTTACTGCTTGGCTGGGAACCCGTGGTACGTACAGATGAATTATTGTTGCTGTGTGGTAAAACACCAGGAGGCAGAGGGGGCTGAGGGAGGGCCACATGATAGCAACACATCTCCCTTACTGGAATATCTGCCTAATGCCATCTCCAGAATGGTTTTAACTTTTTAACTTTTTCATTTGCATATTATGAGATGTTTACCTTTCTGTAAGCCCGATGAATCATTTGAAGTATGTAGTACATAGTTACTTACATTACCAAGCCCATAGCCAATGGGTTTGCTTGGTGTTGCTGCAATCCTCAATCCTGTCACTGGCAATAGGAGTGGGTTTGCTTGGAGAGGCAAGATCTGCTTGATTCCCAGAAAAAGTGCAACTTCCTTAGCCAGCCCATTCTAACTAGCACAATGGTTGGTAGCCTTTTTTAAATTTGCAGAAAAAAGTCATTCCAGAAAAACGTGAAGCTACCTAGTAAATGTAAGCCTAATAATAGAAAAAGATTCTTTCCTTCTGAAAGGATTCACAGAGGCACCTGGTATTGATAGACCATGTCTGACAGCACAAGGGTGATAGCAAATTGCTGCAAACACAGAAGGTTTAACTTTTATATTTCTGGCCTTCTGTGTTTGGCACAGGCGGTAACAAAACTTGCTCTGAAGTAGCAGTACAGAGTTGGTACAGCAAGGCAAGCAGTTTCTGTGCTGCTGTTTTTATCTTCCTGTATTGGTGATGGTATCAAGCAAGCATGTCAGAGCATATGGCTCCTGAGAAAACAGCTCCTCTGTTGTTCCTGTCTCCATATTCTATGCCTGTATTTAAACACTGCAATTTGTGGGATTACAATTATTTGTATAGGATTTAAGAATATTAAATGAGATACTGGGTGCCAGCTTTATACCATGCTGCGAAAGAGGATCTTTAATCCTTGCAAACAGAAGGGGCTTAAATGCTGGGTGTTTGTCTCTTTCAATGAATTAAGAATTGAAAGTAGAATTATGCATGTCTGTTTTGATAAACAGACCCATCATAACCATGTGTGAGATTTGAATTTGTTGGGTTTTTCGATTTATGTCAGAAAATATATGTGCTGTCTAAAAGCTCAGCTGTATCAGCAGTGAGGGGATGTAACCAGCATGTGGTGCTGTTAATACTTAGATTGGTTAAGAGTGAGACTCCCTGGCTCCCTTGTGATAGCTGTGTTATAAAAGATACTGTTGTGAAATGAGCTGATGTAAACCCAGAGTGATATGATTCTCTCCTCACTTTCGGGAACAGGTCCCATTGGAAGAAGGTTTGAATAAAGCAATTCATTACTTCCGTAAAGAACTTGAGTATCAGGCAAACAATCAGTATATTCCCAAACCAAAACCTGCAAGGATGAAAAAAGGAAGAACAAGACATAACTGAAGACTCTTAGTTCAACAGGATATTCCCTGTTTGACATTTGACAGATGTAACTTTTTTTAATTTTTTTTTTAATTTTATTTTCGAGAGAGACTTTAAAACAGGTATCATGAAGAACGAACTGGAATTTCATTCTGAAGCTTGCTTTAAAGAAGTGGATGTGCCTAAAAATAACATAAATATTCCCTTTCCCTGCAAATCTTGCCTTGCACTTTTTAAATCTGTCTTTTTATGTAAAATAGAGTAGAAGCATCTTTTAGTATCTTCAAGTTTTATATCTTGATGTGAGATCATTTTGTTGTGACTGTCCTTGACAGTTTTATTTACTGGTTTCTTTGTGAAGCTGATGATAAACACAAACGGGATGGAAAATGCCAATTTATTTATAAAATGGGTACTATAAAATATGAGATGTTCTACTATGCATAAGAAAAAAACTAGTGGTATTGTCAGGCGAGAGACACTGACATCTGCATATAGAAGAGTTTAAAAGAATTCTGTATGAGAGCTTTATGTATTCTTTAAAGGAGAGATTTTTTCAAAGGTTTAGTTTTAGTTGTACACTTGAATTTGAAATATTTTCATTGATTACCATGAATAAGGATATTTTGAATCACTACTGTGTTGTGCGTACTCTGGGAATAAAGTTAATGTATTATTGGTTACAGTGGTTGAATATGCTATTTTAATAAAATACTGAAACTTCTGTTTACTAGTTTTAAGGTTTCACCATGGGCATTTCTCTGGATTTCCACATCTGTGGATTTATTGTGCATTAATTATAAAGTGACAGTCTGTGAATAATCCACTCAAAGTTACTAACTTTGGTCTCGCATTGCTTGTCTCTTAACAGATGTATGGTGAGGGCTGCAGGATATCTGTTGAAATAGACTGGACAAAACCATCCTGATTTATTCCAGTTCAGGTAGTTGATAGTGATACAGGAGTATGACACTTCTTTAAACCATGGAGCATAACTTCAGCCTTCTTGAGGTCTTGGGTTTAGGTTTTCTCTCTAACCCGAGAGTCAGGTGGTGGTTTGAGTGGTGGTTCGAGTGAGTCTTTTTTGCCCTCTGAAGGCTTTGAGTCGGCATGAGAATGAAGCAGAGTCTCAAGGTCTTCTTGTTTCTTGGATTTCTTGCTTGTTTATTATTTCTTATCTTACAATTCTCTGTGCCTGGCCAAGGTGTTCACAGCAGCCCAGACACAGGCGGCTCCCCCCGTGATGGGACGTCACTACCTTCTTGTACAGATAATTACGTGTGTCTTATTTACAATTCCGTGCCAATGCCCATTACCTATACTAAAGGGGTCATCTCTATTGTGACTCAATCCCCTTAACCTGCTTTGTGCCATCATCACATCAGAAGATGGATGCCAAGGGAGAACAAGAAGAACCCAGGGCACTGCCCTGAAATTTCCATCTTGTTCCCCATTCACCTCCATTCTAAGAATCCCAAAACTACCAAATTTTCTACCCGGTGATTAGCTACACTACTATCTGTCACACCTTTGTGACTTGTAATTCCTCTCTGTGTTGGAAGTTTTTCTCATGGACTGAAATCAAAGCCTGTGACTTTCTGGGCTCTGTGCCAGGCAACCCCCCTGGACAGACCCCCCTGTCCAGGTTTCAAACCCTCTTGCTCTGGTCTGCTGAGATCTGTGACGTTCCAGGGCAACCAAAGGGATGCCCTGGACTCCGACATTGAGGAAGTGTTTCTATTTTAAGCAGTTGCTAAATTGCCAGTAAATGCTTTCAACTTTGGTAACTATGCCTGTCATCTTAAAAAAAAAAAAAAAAACAAACCAACCAAACAACAAAACTTAAATTCCCCTTATTTTTAATAATTCTCCTAGTTTTTAAAAGGTATTTAAGAGGTACTTTGGCTTAGTGCCACTCAAAACTGAAAATTCTAAACCTCATCAAGCAAAGTGACTTGACTTTATCTCATTAAAGCTTGATGTTTTTATTAGCTTTGGAGTACCTTTAGGTTGATGGTAAATTGGGAGTTACCAGTAGTGGTGATGATGTGCCCAGACATGGGAAGACTCTTGAGAGCAGTGTGGTATTTAGGCCCCTTTGTCTGAGCTGTCTGCCAGAGCCTCACAGTGCCTGCATGGCTTGGAGTCCCATCCAGTCTGTCTGGTAAAGTTCCCGGTGACTCCAGCAGTGATGGGGTTGCTGCATTCATTGCTATGCCCTCCCTGCAGCCCCACTGCAGGGCTCCTTTTAAGACTAATGGGTTTTTCCTTGCTCACAAGTGCAGGTTTTCTCCCATTGGAAATATGCCATACAGCTGAGATGGGGAGCCAGGATGCATTTTCCTGTCTGGATTCAGAGTTGGAATTTAGATATTATACATTACCTCCATCTTTTCACAGCTGAGCAGCTTGAGATCTGCTTTTTTGTATGAAGCCTTTATCTAGGTCCTTGATCTGTGCATTTATTCCATACTGAATTGCCTGAAAAGTACACTGTGGTGTGCTGCTCCAAATGTGCCTGTAACCTGTCGTTACTGAAATGCTCACAAAGCACAGCCACTCCCTGTACTCAAAGCCACAGCTGGACATGTGTGAAAGTAGTGCCCACTTCTTCAATAGTTCTTTGGAGAGAACTGCTAATCAGCTCCCAGCATGGTGGTTTTAACCCTTAAAACCCCTAAGCTGGAGATTATATTTGGGGGATGATGCTCTTTCTCCTTAGGTTTCACTCCTTGTGTAAATTGTGCCATTGAATGCCAAAGTCTGTGAAGAAATGGGACACAGGTACAACCCTGGTCCAACATTCAGTGCTGCCATGGAGAGTAAATGGGAGCTCTGGCTACCAGCTGTTACTTCCAGGGCTGTTTTTTATTTAATCCAGTGACTTCAGTACAAAGTATGTGAAATGTGAATTTGTACAGGCACAAGCATGCTACTACAGACTAGCACAAAATGTGTATGTTCAAAAAAAAAAATCCCCCAGGAAGTCTGAACCTTTAGATACAAGGGAAAAGGATTTAAAAGCTCTTTAGGTTACTTCACAGCCTGACTTTCTTCATAAAAGGAGCAAATTGAAGAGAGGGCAAGTGGCTGGTACCAGTACCACCCATCTGTGAATATGTGTGATGCCTCCCACTGGGCCCAAGTGACAAGACTATGGATTTGCTACTTTCCTTGTACTGTTTTTGTTTCGGAGGTTCCTGATTTGGCTCCCATATTCTTTTTCAATAGTGTCTTCCAGCAACAGGAGCTGAGGCAGCTGTTACCCTTGGGTTTTGAAGCCAGTGACTGACCATGGGGCTGATTGGAAAGGCATGAGTCATGTTAGGGGTCTGCTGATGCTTGAGACTGAAAGTTTGGGGTACTTTGACATTGTCTGGCCTGAACTGAGTCTTCCATAAGGCAAATGGAGGTTTGCATGTTGGTGCTCTGCTCCTGTCTGGGGTTAGACATCTCAGCAGGAGAAGGAAGCATCAAGTATGTTGGGAACCACAGGTAAGAAAGAGCTGCTGCCTCTCCAGAAGAGCCACTTTTGATGGAAGGTAGTAGAATACAGCACTGAAAGCTTGGAAACACAGGATTTGGGAGTAAATGAAGCTGAGACATGCTCTCAGGATTTTTTTGTCCCCTAGACAACTTGAGAATTGGAATTTTCTGCTGTCATCTGGTCAGGCAGACGAGGTAGAACTAACATGACCAAATTTGAGATGCCTGTTTACTCACAGTGATCTGTACAAAGGGGGAGCACAGCTGGTGCAAGTCCTCACTCTCAGTAGGAAATGCACAATGCAGCAGAGGGAACTGGCCAGCTTGATGTTGCTGAGTGAGACCAGCTTTCCAGAAGGAAAGGTGTGCAAGGCACCTGCTGCTGTACATCCTTTGATCTTCACAAGGACCACTCCTCCTGCTGGAGGTTACTACAGCATGAGATCCACAGTTGGATTTTTATTTTTTTTAAGCATGATGTACTTTCCCTTTATTTCTCTGTGTAGGCTGCCAAGGAGCATTGAATAGCCACATTGCTAGTCTATGGACAAGCTACAGAGGGGCTTGCAGACCTAATTTATTTTATGTAGTTCCATGAATATGTAGTCTAGAGAAGCCTTATGCCTCATTTTTTGCTATATGGGGAAATAATGATCTGGTAGGTTTTGTGTCTAAGGTATTTGCACCTTCTCTTAACCTGTATAGACTCTGGTGGGTTTAGTAGCCAGTGAGTTCCCTGCCATCTGGGTATTAATGTGTCTTAATCTATTTTTTTTAATAAAATTTTTAGAAACATAATGTATTAGGGAAAAAAATGCACTTTTTCTCAGTGTTTGAATTTAGTTTTAAAGTTGAAAGAGGCATAATTGCCTTAGAGAGCAGGCTACAGAGGGCAAAACAAGGCTTCGATTAGTTTGATGGATTGAGACAGTCCCCAGCCTTGCTTGTATTGAGTTTAAGGCTACTTGAGGCCAGGAGGTCTCTGAGGGTTGTTAGGGGCTGGTCAGGGGCTGACCACAGGAAGAAGATGCTTCCTTAACAGCAAGGGAACTATACTTAACACTGCTATCCCTAACAACCATACATCCCTTCCCTGAAGTTGCTGGGAATGTAGCTGCCACAAATCCATAGTTCCTCTGTTGTGAACATGTCCCTGTGCAGAGATTTCAGGTGGCAGAAGGGAATGACTTATTTGCAGCTCTTGACTCCTTAGAGCTACCATGAAGAGCAGCAATAGTTCTGAAGAAAAGCAGGACTCCTTCTGTGTGGCAGGAGGCTCCTGAGTGCAATTCTGTACCAACAGGGAGGCTTTGCTAAAATAACAGTTCATATTTCTTGCAAACAGATTTTGGTTCCAGGCTGGAACAAGCATCAGCTTGTTTATTCTTGCAGTGTTTTCCCTAGATGCTGACATGCTCCTCAGCAAGAAGCAGGATCTTTTGAATACTTTGGCCCATACCACAGCTGAAACAGCTGGAAGGTCCAAAGTGCAGAGCCACAGGGAACACTGGCCTTAAGTGCTGTCAAAGCCACGCACAGCAATCTGGGTTCTGTCCACCTCACTGCAGAGAAAGCTGTTTTAAGCAAGGAAGGCTACATCTTCCACCTGGGAAACAGTCCTGGGACAGAAGTGCTCAATCCCCCATCCCCAACATGTTTGTGTCATAAGTAGGAACTCAAAGGGAATGATGACCTGTCCTTCTCTTCCAGAAAAAAAGGACACAGCAGTAATACTTCCATTCTTTGGCACAGAAGGGTTTGCTGGCAGGCATTACCAGCAAAGGAGCAGCACTGCCCTGTGAGCCTTTTGGATCTGCCAGGCTGACACTGATAAACTCGGGGATGTTGCAGCATCAGGCTTTGAAACACAAAGCACTGGAGCATGGCCAAGCTGTTCCTGCTCTGAAGGAAGCCACAATGAACAATTGCTGCTCCTCTGTCTTGCTGGAGAGATTACATTATGTCAGTGCTGGGATGGCTGAGGGTGATGGTGAAGTGCTCCGTGCTGTCTGCACAGCAGAATGGAAATGCTAAGATGTTTTGGGACAGAAATAGTCAAAGGAAATTAAACTTAGAAGCATTCCAGGCATATCTGATAAATTTTTTTTCCTCAGTAATCTTCCTCCTTTTGCCCAAGCCTGATGGCTCATCCTTGCTTTCCATCATTGCAGCTGCTGCACTGCAAGGCAAGTGCACCCCTCTGCAAGAAGGAGGGTGCCCTCACCTCGGAGCCATTGCCTTGTGGGGAGTAACCCCAGCCAAGAGCAAAGTGCCCTCACAGCCACTCCCTCCCCTGCCCCAGTGGAGGAGAATTAGACAATCAGGATGAGTACTCTTGAGGGCTGAGGTAAGAGCAGTTTAATGGGTGAAGTAGAGAAGAAGAAAACCCAAGTGATGCCACTCACCATCTCTCCCAAGCAAGTCTGGTGCTTACCCAGTCTCTGAGAAATGGCTTCTCTGGAAGGAAAAGCCCCCACGCTCCTCTTCACAGCTTTTAGTGTTGAGCAAGTCATTACATCATTTGGAATTGTCCAGTTTGGGTCAGTTCTCTCACCCTCCCAGCTTGTTACCCACTCTTAGCCCACCTGCTGGGGGGCAGTGTGGAAAACAGGCTGTGCAGGCACTGGTCACCCAAAGCAAAAACATTTGTGTTCTGCCTACACTGGTTTAGTCACAAATCTAAAATGTTATCATATGTGTTGTTATGTAGAAAGTTAACTCTGTCCCACTCCTTAACCCCACAACACAATATAATGGAAAAGATTTTTTTTTTTTCTCTTAAAGAATTCAGATGACAGAGACCATAGATTTGGTTGTGAGCCTACAAGGCACAGAAAGCTGCTAGACTGAGTCAGCCTGCAGGAATTGTCAGGGTTTGCAAAGGCCTAGGGAAGGATGGTCTTTATTTACAGCAGTTTTTTCATTCTTCCTTATTCAGCTGGTCTGAATTCCCAGGTGTAAATTCTGGGAAATGATGGAAATTACCAGCATGGTTCAAATGTTGCTGTGCAAAAACGTCTGTGCTTGACTCAGAATGTGATTATTCCGTATTTGGAATAAAGGCTCTTCTACCAAGGAAAGGCACCAGTTTAAACCAGTTAAACTGGCAAGGATTCTGCTGAGATTAAGCCTAGGGAAGGCTGAGGCTTTGGAGCATGTTAGGCCAGTGTGGATCTGTGTGTGCAGAGAAGTGACCAGCATGTTTGTTCAGTTTGGCTCCCTGAGCAAAGAGCTTTCTCCTGGGAAGTGTTCCTGCAGGGAGCTGTGTAGTGCTGGGCTGCCTCTTAGACAGCAGTCCATCACACAACAGGGGCTTTAAGCAAAAGATTAGGGAATACACTGAAAGTTAAGAAAGAAGTGAAGTGTAAAATACAGTGTTGCCATGATCCATGCTTTGGAAATTTCTTGTAAGCTTTAGATGAGAGGCAGCTAAAGCATCCATGCTGTCTTCTCTGACTGCGACAGTTGGTAGAACACATTTAATCTCTTGTTATCCTGATTCTTCAGTTCCAGCAGTCATGGAGCAGCCAGCCTTTCTCACCTGCCCCTTCCCGTTCCTCTACATTTGTCAAGTGCCATCAGTGCTTTCCTCTGCCCAACTCCTCCTGAAGCCCCTGATGGCTGAAATCTCCCTCCCAGGCTGATGTAGCTGTGATAGAAAAATTGGTTGTGTTTTGGGATTCTTAACATGCATGATGCCACCAACAATCCCCCTTCAGTCCACTGTATTTCACTAACAGATGCCTGATCTTTGATATATTTTGATGCTCAGCCTAATGTGCATGTTTCAGTCTGAATTGGGGTAGAGGGAATTGTGCAGTAGGAAATTATGATGTCAGGGAATTGTGTTGGATGCGATCTGACACTAACTTGATTTTAAATAGCTTACTTTGTTGTTTTATTCCCTATTTTGAGCTAGGCTGAAAGCTTGATGCTAAGTAGAATGGACACAAAGGGGAGGATTCAGCAAAGATAACCTTTGGGTTACCATGCCTGGGAGGGGTTGGGGCTGCTCAGGTTGGATGCTCTGCGCCTCAGCAATTACTGTGGAAGTCAAGTTCCTGCCTTGAGCCCGTTCCCTGGAGGATCCTTTTACAGGCTTTGTAGGTAGGCAAGCTCATCTGCATTAAATTTAGTTTTTGTGAATAGCTGTGTCCTTGACCTAACAGGAGTTGGAGAACTGCCATGTCAGGGTTGGAGGGCTGCACACTGTAGGTATGAAAACAGCAGAGGAGGCAACAAGGCAGCACTTCAACTGACAGGAAATTTTTTTTTTCTTTTCTCCCAAGAATAATTGGATTTATTTGTTAATAGAAATGCGAATGGGCAGGCACATCTTAAATGTACTGGCTTATATTATGTATTCAATATGCCAAACTAGATGATACAATGTAATTTTGCAATTGATTGTAGGACAGCAAATGAAAAAGCCCTTTAAAAAGGAATCTGTAGCAATACAGTTGGAATTAAACTTGCTGTTATGAAGTCTACTAAATAATGGCAACCTCATTATCAAAAAAGCTTTATTTCTATAACACCTTATATATAGAGTGTACTACTAAGTAATGATAGTTAAAAAAAGTCATGTTGCTTTTGTCAAAGTCTGGCGGTTCCTTTACTCTTGCTGTTTGACATGAATAGAAGAAAAAGCGGGGTCATTCTGACTGAGGGAGGGCTCAGCCTCGCCCAGTGCAGCCCTACAGGCATCAGCTACAGGAGGATAAATGGCATTCTTTAGTAATCATCGTAGTTGACGCCTGCTCCGTGCCTGAAGGTGTGCGGGTTTCGTGGGCCAATCGGGGAATCTTCATCGTAGTGGTGCTGGTAGTATCCACCGTAGTATTCATTACGAGCACGCCCCAGGTTTGTCCAGTAGGAGATGTCATCTTCAAATTTCTGCCAGGTAAAAAAAAAGCATTTGCTTTCCAGCCTGAAACTGCAGTGATGAAATGAAACAGAAGTGGTGCAAGAGCCTCTTTCAGAAATTCGGATCCTTTGCACATCTGTTATAAATGAAATCTTTAGATCTAAGGGGTTTTGTGACTTGTACCCACCTTGTCTGTGGGATTATCAGGATTCTGTGTGGTGGAATTGTCCTGCCCAGCCCCACAACCCCTGTCCATTGCAAGTGCTTTAACTGATAGCACTTTCATCTGAAATGTGCACTAAGCACCTTTAATATTTCGATTACCTTGTCAATGGTGGACTGTAAAATGATGTCAATATTTTGCAGTTAAAAATCGAAAGGTTTAGTCCTTCCTTGCCATATGCCTTTAGCTGCAATGTCCCTGACTGGGGTGCAGCCAACTTTTGCTTTCTGTCTGCGATCTCTCACTCCCACCTTGCATGGGTAAAAACAAAGATACAATGCAGCCTTCCAGCTATGGAAATGCAATAAGCACTTCAGTTCTGCTCACAACAGCAAAGGAAAAATAGTGTGCAAGGATATCAAATACTTGCCAAGCCAAAGCCTTTCCATCTGAATGACTCTTTGGAAATATTTTTGGCTGAGATTTGGGGGGAAAAAAAAAAAAAAGCTTTGCACATACACAATGGATAAGTATGGACCAAGTCCTTTGCTGGAACAAACAGTTATTTCATTGTTAAGACTGTCTTAATACTCAAGAAAACCTACTAAGTGGATTCATTGTATCCCACAACAGGCCTCATTTCAGTTTTTGAAATGCATACAGGAACTCAGAGGAGAATTCACTTTATCTGCATGGTTTGTTCTTGTTCCTTTTGGTATTTCCCCGCAGTCTTCAGTTTCTGATCTATAAAACCACTTTTCCTGTTTTTCCTATTCCTATTAGTGAAGGGGGATGTAACCATGCTGTTGAGAAGTGGCTTTTATCCACATAATATCCAGGAGAATTTAGAAAAAAGTACCCTTCATTATTTCAGTTCAAGCAAAGGATTATTTTTCTAATTGTTGCAGCTTTGAAAATGAGGGCATTCATCTTCCAAGCAATCCACATAGCATGAAGCTTTCTTGTCTGTGCCAATGCAATCTCATTAAACATATTCATGCAGCTGACAGAAGCCAGGAATTCAAGATCTATAACTATTTTTACCTCTTATTAAAAGCAGAAATTATTCTACATATGGAACTGCAACCAAACACACTTTTTTTGCCCTATTCCAGCATCTATTCAGTAGAGCTTTCTGCAGAGTTTGATTCCACTCCAGTGTTTTTACAAATAAAGTGTTTTTAAAAAATGTGTCCTTCTCATTTGAAGAGAGGTTGAATATTATCCAATGGTTTTCCTTTCCCATACAGAGTGGAGGCACAACTGCCAGTGTTCATGATGGTCAGGAGCTGCCCACACTGTGGAGGCACAAGTGTGCAATGGATGCATAATGTCAGTGCCATTTCACTGAGTGCCAATCACAGCCAGCTTGGTGTGGATTTCTCAGCATGTTTAAAAGCTGATTAGGTTGAGGCTGACAAATTACTTTCCTGAAATACAATTGCTTTGAGTCTGCCCACCTATTCCACAAAGCAAACTTTGTTCAAATGTCCAGTAACAATTTATTAAGCTTATGCTTGATAGCAGGCAGGAACTGCATGCAAGACTTTAATGTATTTTTTTCTATTAATAAAATAATGCAAGGATCTCTAACATGTAACAGAGGTTATATTTCTGTGTGACATTTGCTACTTTAAAGAAGAAATCTGGGCATGGACACCTACTCGACCAGGTTGCTCAAAGTCCTATCAAACCTGGCCTTCAGCACTTCAGAGGAATGAGGCATCAACCACTTCTCTGGTCAACTCGTTTCTGTGCCTCACCACCCTCACAGTGAAGAATTCCTTCCTAATATCTAATCTGAATATTTTTTAAATTTAAACCCAATCCCCCTTGTTCTATCCCTGTCTATTCTCCCTGTTTTTCACAAGCCCTTTCCATTTCTCACACTCACCTGCTCGTCGAAGCCCAGGTACAGGAACTGCTGGTACCACTGCTGCACGTCGGGCTGGCTCCTGTCCCACAGCTGGCGCCTCTGTCGTCTCAGGCTGCTCAGGAACTCCTTGGCTACCGTTTCCTTCACTGACACCTCAGGCTTCACAGCAGCAGCAGGGGCTGAAATTAATTCCCCCCACAAAAGGCGTGCCAGGAAATTTTTGGCCAGCCTGAAGCTTACTGCTTGCAGTGAGTAAGAAAATGATTCTCACATCGTGCCATTACCTTTGTGCTTGCCAGTGCAATGCCTGTAGCAGAGTAACAGTAATAAACCCAGGAATCACCAGTGCAATGGGATTTCTCTGCTACCCTCATTCTCCTGGATCCTTGAAAAGCAATTCTGAGCTCAAGCACAGCAGCTAACTAAGGGATTTAAATAAAAACACCCAAACTCAAGGACCATATATATTATGTGTTTGTGCTTTCTGGAGAGAACAGGAGACTGGTCCTAAGTGCTACAGTTGCAGAAATTGGCTTGAAGAGGAGAGGTGAAGTTAAAAAGACTGAGGAAGCTGGAGAAACACTGCTAACATATTAGAGTGAAGGGAGAAACACTTAAAAAGACAGATTTTTCAATCTAATGTATAAAAAAGTAGTATTCAGATGAGTGCTACTAAATGCCCTGTATCCCTGAAAATAAAAGCCCATCAGGTTTTCATAGCAACCTACGTGAGGGATGCATGGAAATGCCCTCAACCTGCCAGACCCAGACATGCTATCTGGCTTGCTCCATGGCTAAGAGCAGCTTGCTGTGGCTGCTAGAAGAATTGATGCACCTCCCAAAGGCATGGATGGGAGGACTAGGCATGATGAGAAGAAATGGCCTCAAGTTGTGCCACCAAAGGTTTAGGTTGGATGTTAGGGAAAATTCCTTCACTGGAAGAATGGTCAGGCTTTGGAACAAGCTGCCTAGGGAAGTGGTGGGAATTGCCATCCCTGGAAGTGTTTGAAAAACACATACATGTGGCACTTGTATGCAAGTGGGGCATAGTTTAGTGGTGAACTTGGGGCATAGTTTAGTGGTGAACATGGCTCTGTTGGGCAAATGGTTGAACCTAAACTTAGAGATCTTTTCTAATCTGACAATTCTATGATTCTGTGACTGACCACACACAGAAATGATAAAACGTGGTATGGATCTGGCTGTGAAACAAGAAGTGTGTAGAAGTCTTGGCTTCAGATGGTTCATTTAAGTGAGGAAGAAATCAGGAACACAGGTGTGCATGGGATTTTTGGAGGATGTGCGGGAGGAGACTGGGGTAGACAGGGAAGTCAAGTGAAGATGTGAAGACCACTGAAGTAGGAGCTGGGCAGACTCACAGAGGAAGGCAAAGAACTGCAGAGAGGAGATTCTGAAGATAAAAGTGATAGATGAGTTGTTGCAGTAAGTGGGAAACAGTAGACTATCCTGCAATGATGAGGTGGAAACTGATGACTCACCATGAGCTTGAACTGGATGTTATTGCTGGGAAGAGGGACAGCTGAGCTGTCCCAGGAATGAGCCCTCACACAGGGGACACTGCCAGCAAGGGAAGCAGTACTGTGTGCTTGGCCTGCTTGCTTTTAGAGACCAGCCAGAAAAGGGGAGCAAGATTGGAATTAAAGAGGCTGCATATTCCCTCCATCATCAATTTTGCAGTTCTTCCTGATCTAAGCCATGTTGTCTGCATGCTCCAAGAGCCCTCGTCATGCAGTCCCGCTCCCCAGGGGACCTGAACAAACAAGTACCCACTGCTGGGGTGCAGGAAGGTCACTCCAATCTTCACACAAGCACTGCAGAATGTTGATGTAAGGAACCCACACACAAGGAAAACAAAGGGGGGTGGGATGTATATAAATATATATAGTATATATATATAGTTCTGGTAAGAGGTGTGCAGTGATGCCAGAAAAAAAACCCAGCACGAAATTAGAAAGCCTGGCAGAAAGTGGGAGTCCCCTCTGTGGGGGTACAAACTCTGCTTCAGCCATAGAGCAGGCTGAGGGGAGCTGGCCAAAACTTCCGTGATGTTTCATCTGCTGTGATGCAGCTTGTTCCCAGTTGGCATCATTTCCACCACCTTCCCTCAACCAGCGAGCCATTCCATGCTTCTGACTGCTGGGCCTTTGGCCATCGTCTCTTCCGTAAGAGAGCAGTCTTCCAAAAAGGAAGCACACATGGGGCCAAGAAGACAAAAAGAACAAGTCAAGGCATCATAGGCAAGCCAGGTTTGCACGTATTCTTCCCTGTGCCTGAGCCAGCAATATTTCCATGCATTATAATTCCTTGGAAAAGTTTGTGACTTCCCCCAAATAAACCAGATAAATGCCACGTCTGCCATGCATCCATTGGAAAAGGTCGGTGCTGTGCTCTGTGCAGAGCAAAAGTCAGGCGTGCTGCCTGAGGGTGGGAACCCCAGATTTCAGAGGAGCTGTGGGAAGAGAGCCCCCAGCCCAACATCCCAATCCCAGAGGCTCTGCCTGAGCAGGAGGTTTTGGTGTGGCACGTGGTGACTGTGGCCCTGTGCTTGTAGCCTCCTGCTCCCTCTGTGCTCCTGGAGCTGGAGATAGAGGGTCAACTCATCGGCAGCTTCCCCTGACAGCAACCGACTCCGAGGAAAAACAAAGGAAAGCACTTTGCTGTCTCTTTACTTACCTTCTCGTTTCTGAAGCATCAGTTTAAGCTTATTTCCCCTTGAAGCATCTAGACAAATAAAAATAAAACACATACATTTACTGAGAAGGAAATAACAACAACAACAACAGATTATTTCTCAAGAACTGCCAGAAGTATTTTTGTTATAGCTCCAGTTCAATAGGCAAAGGAGACAAGTTTCTCCCAAGGGAAACTTGCTCTCTTTGCTCCCCTTTCCACACTTGAGTGCAATATAAACTGCAGGGAAGCTTCTGACACTCCAGCATCCTCTCCTCAGCTCTCTTGGCAAGGGAAACCCTATACTGGCCTTCTTGACCAAGTAAATAATTTTATTTTTCATCAGAAAACTGCAGCTGGTGCCAGCACCAGGACCCAGAACAGCACGATAATGCTGAAGGCACCCGGTCACTGGGTGAGGGCTGTGCTAACAATCAGACTGTTCCAAAATTGTGCCTGGCATCCTGCCCCAAAGCACATCGAAGCAGTCATCCTGCTGATCCCCAGACCGGCAGCGCAACGGGAGACCTGCAAGCGTTCGGCTGTTCCGAAATGCTTCAGTCACTGGCAAACAAGCACCTTTTTAAAGAGATGCCCAACTTGCACAAGGTTTGGAGCGTCCGAAGGCTCTCACCCAGGCAGGATGCCGGGGGAAAGTTTTTTCCCGCTGCCCAGGCCGTGCCGGGGGATGCTCTCCCTGTGTCCCGCACCCCGCACGCCGCGCTCACTCACCGGGGGCCGCGCAGAGCAGCGGGAGGAGGAGGAAGAGGAGGAGGAGGAGGGAGGCCCCGGGCAGGGTCCCGCGGGGACACGGCGGCGGCATCGCGGCAGGGGCGGCCAGGAGAGGAGTCCCACCTGTGCGGGAGGAGACGGAGAGAATGGAGGTGGAGGGAGGGACGGAGGAGCGGGAGCGGAGGGAAGGGCCCGTCCCGCCGGGCGGAGAGGGGCGGGGAGGCGGCCGGGCCAGCGGGGCGAGGGCAGCGCTCCCGGCATCGGCATCCCGGGGATCCATCCCGTGGGACTGCGTCCCGGGCTCCCAGCGGGGCGAGACTCCTATGGGTGCCCCAGGCACCCACCCGTGTGCTCGGCCACTTCCCAGAATCACACGTAGTCGATCCAGTGAGACTGTTAAAGACCTTCCAGCGGTTCATGCAGGCTTTTCTGACATGGGAGTTTTAAAAAAGTTTAAAATGGCTGTAGCGCGTTGTTTCACATTGCTCTGGATATAAACCCAGTTTGTCGTATCCTTGTAACAGTACATGGAAATGGAGAGATTGTCCTGATGGAAAAACTAAACAGAATCAACCAAAGGTGACTTAGTTCAGGATTTTCTCTGTCTCCCTTCCTCCCACCACGCCAAACACACAGAAAATCACAATGCATTTTAGCTGATCAGCTTTAAAAAATAATTTGGATTTTTTTTCTACATATAGACAGTTTTAGTTTATTGTAAGAACTCAGGGACGAAAAGCCAAACTCACAAACTAAGAGCCCTTGCTCAGCAGTTTCATAACTCTAATGGTGCCTTAACTTACTCTTGCCGTTTCCTAATTCAGACTTAAACCTTCCCTTGGTGAATTAATCTTCTATCAGTTCCTTTCCCTCCAGATGCCAGAAACACCCAAGATGAATTCCTAATGAATTCCTTACCCATCCTCAGACACAAATCTCTCTCTTCCCTCACAGCAGAGACCCACAGCACTCAGGAGACCATAATGAGCATCTCACCTCCTGCTGAACCTGTGCCAGAAGAGAGCAAGGGAGAGCAGGGCTCCCTCTGTAAACTGCTTGTGAGAAATCTGGCAAGTGCTGGGGCCTTGGCTCTGTGCTAGAAGGATCAGTTCCAGATCAGTTGCAGATGAATACACACACACACAGAGTGCATACCCTATATATTGCAATTCTATATAAATATGTACATTGAATATGTATGTGTATATAACTACATTGCCATGAGTGCATGGTGGGAGAGCTGTGCAGTGGTGTGGCAACTCCCTGTGATGAGATGTGGAACCCACAGAGGCACAGCAGATCGTGGGGGTGGGAGCAGACCCCATGGCTGACTTCAACACTCACTGTAAAATGCAGAAGAATCACCAGAGTGGGCTGGTCCCTCAGCAGTGTCCCAGCCCCAGCCTGAATCCTGCTTCAGGAAATTGTTCCTCTTTGCCCCACACATCTTTCTTCTTCTGAAAAAATCACTCGAATCTGCACTCAAAGATTTTCCCTTGCTGCCCTTCATCCCCCAGCACTCCTGAGCTAAAGCTCAGGCATCTCTACTCATCCTTTTGTAAGGACTTGTTACAAGGACATGAAGTGGTAGGACAAGGGATAAGGGCTTCAAACTGAAAGAGGTTTAGTTTAGATATTAGGAAGAAAATCTTTACTGTGAGAGTGGTGAGACCCTGGAGCTGCTTGCCCAGAGAAGCTCAGGATGTCCCATCCCTGGAAGTGTTCCAGGCCAGGTTGGATGCGGCTGTCTGAGCAACCTGGTCTTTGGGAAGGTGTCCCTGCTTATGTGGGGAGGGGTTGAAATGAGATCATCTTTAGTGTCACTTCCAACACAAACCATTCCATGGTTCTGTTATCCCAGTCCAAGTGGCAAAGTCGATCAACAGCTCCCCCCAAAGTGCCTCTTGCTCTCTGCAGGAGCCACATCTTCCCACAGAGAGAGAGCAGGAGGGAGGAGCAGCAGCAGCACCTTCCCATCCCTGTGATGGAAGCACTTCCATAGGAGGCTGGGGTCCCAGCTCAACTCCCATGCCAGTGTGAACTTGTTCATCTTTTCTGTCACTGTGTTCGAGTGTTTTTTCCCTGTAGCTCCATGCTTCATGTTGTTAGCAGACAGCACCGTGTGTTGGAGCAAACACCCCTTCTGAATCAATGCATTCTTTCATTGGGTTAATGCTGACAGCCTGTTTGCTAAACACACCAAAGCTTTTGGGATAGTTATTTGCAGAATATAGCTAGAAGGGACAGAAGGGAAGAGCACATATGCAAGACTACATGGAAAAGCTGTGATGGGGTTAATTTATACAACCAGGGCAATAACTCATGAATATTCATGGTTTACTGCTATACTGGTAATGGCAAAGGGTGTTTTGTTCAGCTGGTTTGTTTGTAACAAGCCTTGTGTGGGAGTTGGGGCTCTGCAGAACTTCAGGTGCTTTGTGCCTCTCAGCTAAGGAAATAGAAAGCATAGAACCTCTTTTGGGTACCAGATACATCATGGTGACTCAAGAAGCTGCTGGAATAAAATGCAATCTTGTGAAACCCAGAGAAGGGATTGACTCAAGTACAAGGTTATTGTAGAAATTCATTGCTCTAGTGATGGAAGAAGTGATTGACAGAAGACTATAACTCAGGTTTAAACTGGGTGCAGTGTCTTCAAGAAGAGGTCACTTTCTCAGTTCAGGAGACAGAAGTTTTTGACATAAAGTAAAAAAAAACACAACAGCACTTCTTTTCAAAGGCAGGGGTGAAAGATGACTGATGTTTTCCCAGTAGCAATCTCTATTTCTTTTCAGGTTGTTTTAAGGACTTAAGGCAGTGTTGCCCTAGTATTGTAGTTAGACACATATTTTTCTGCTGAGCTTGCAACTACTGCATTGTTATTCCAAGTATTTATCCCTGAGTGAATATCCAAGTTTATTGACATGCCTGAAGTACCCCTTTCTGTTATTTACCATGAAAAACCACAGCTGCTTTGTGTACAGCTGGGATACTGCAGCATTTTCCTGGGATCTCTCCATCAGCAGTGACACTGCTCTTTTTAAAATCTCCCTTTCTTCATCATCATCAGGATCACCAGCTCTTGTTCTTGTAGGTGACTTTAACCTAGCAGACATCTGCAGGGAACTTAATACAGCAGAAAAGAGGCAGACCAGGAGGTTCTTAGAGTGTGTGGAGGACAACTTTTTGTCACAGCTAGTGAGTGAGGAGGAGGGACTATGTTAGACCTGTTGTTTGCAAATAGAGATGGGCTGGTGGGAGATGTGGTGATTGGAGGCCACTTGGGGTGCAGTGATCATGAAATTATAGAGTTCTCTATATTTGGTGAAATCAGGAGGAACATCAATAAGACTCTTACATTGGACTTTTGGAGGGCAGACTTTGGCCTACTTAGGAGACTTATTTGGAGAGTTCCTTAGGAAGTAGCCCTTAAAAACAAAGGAATGCAGGAAAGGTGGGTGGGCTTTCAAACAGAGATCTTGAGGGCACAGGAACAGACTGTTCCTGTGTACTGAAAGATGAGTCAATGAGACAAACATCCAGCCTGGATGGACAAGGAGGTTTTGAAGGAACTTACAAAAAAAAGACGATGTATCATCTTTGAAAGGAGGCTCAGGTCTCTCAGGGAGTATTTAAGGGGGTTGGTAGGGTAGGTAGGAAAAAAATTAGGGAAGCCAAAGCTCAGTTAGAACTTAATTTGGCAACTTTTGTGAAGGATAATTAAAAATGTTTTTGCAAATATATTAACAGCAAAAGGAAGAGTAAGACCAACCTTTGTTCTCTATTGGATGTAGGAGGGAGCTTAGTAACTGCAGATGAGGAGAAGGTGGAAGTGCTTAACACCTTCTTTTCCTCAGTCTTCAGTGAGAAGGTGGCTTGTCCTCAGGACAAGTGTCCTCCTGGGTTGGTAGATGGTCTCAGGGAACAGAATGGTCCCCCTGTTATCCAGGAGGAGATAACTCAGAGAACTGCTGAGACACTTGGATGTTCATAAATCTATGGGCACAGATGGGATCCATCCATCCCAGGGTGATGAGGGAGTTGGCAGATGAGCTTGCAAAGCCAGTCTCCATCATTTACCAACAGTCCTGGCTCACTGGTGAAGTTCCAGATGACTGGAAGCTGGCCAGTGTGATGCCCATTCACAAGAAGGGTAGGAAGGAGGATCCTGGTAATTATAGGGCAGTTAGCTTGACCTCAGTACCCAGTAAGGTAATGGAACAGTTTATTCAATGTCATCACGCAGCACTTCCAGGGTGGCCTGGGCATCAGACCCAGCCAGCATGGGTTTGGGAGGGGTAGGTCGTGTTTGACCAACCTGATCTCCTTTTATGACCGGGTGACCCACCTGGTGGATGCAGGAAGGGCTGTGGTTGTTGTCTGTTTGGACTCCAGCAAGGCCTTTGGCACTATCTCCCACAGCACACAGCACACTGGATAAGCTGGCAGCCCAGGGCTTGGACAGGAGCACTCTTTGCTGGGTTAGGAATGGGCTGGATGGCTGGGCCTAGAGAGTGGTGGGGAATAGTGCTGCATCCAGCTGGGGACAGTCACCAGTGGTGTCCCTCAGGGGTCTGTGCTGGGGCCAGTCCTGTTCCATATTTTTATTGACAACATGGATATTGAGTCTCTCAATACTCATGGGTATTGGGTCTTTCATTAGTAAATTTGCAAATGACACTAAGCTGGGAGCATGTGTTGACCTGTTGTAAGGGAGGAGAGCTCTGCAGACCTAGAATGGTTGGATGGATGGGCAGAGTCCAATAAGGTGAAGTTTAATAAGTCCAAGTGCTGAGTCCTGCACTTTGGCCACAAGAACCCCCTGCAATGCTACAGGCTGAGGATGGTGTGGCTGGACAGTGCCCAGGCAGAAATGCACCTGGGGGTGCTGGTGACAGCAGCTGAACATGAGCCATGTGTGGTTGGGCAGCATCCTCAAGGGCATTAGGGAAGCAAAACTGCACTAATGATGTCATTTGGTGAAAAGTCTTTCATCACCACTGGTGAGAATAGTAGACCCTTGATGTCAAAATTTTATTGAAAGATGTTAATTAATGCTGTCAGCACGACTGTTCCCCAGACAGCTCTGGAATGAGGAGCAGTGAGCAGGGCCCCTTTCACGCATGGTGTAAACTCCATCAAGCCTCTCAGCATAACAAAGACCATGAATTGGAGGGATGCCTGCAGCAGGATAGCAGGATGGAGCTGGTGGCTTCATTACTTTCCCAGCATGGGGTTAGACTGAGAACTACGTCTTGCAAGCCTGAGGCAAAAATTTGGGAGCAATCCAATAGAAACCACTCTGAACCTGACTTCAAGAATATACAAGCAGGAGCAAACCAAGGAGCTCACAAGAAATTCTGGTAGCTGGGTCTGCTATTGACCAGCTTTGTCTTTGGAGCCTGCAGGACTTATGTGTATGTTTTTCAGAGTAAGCAAAGAAGGCCCTTGATTTTTAAATAGCTCTTCAACTTGCAGCAGGTTTGGTGACTACTCAGGCAGCCCCATTTCATCTCTGTGATCTCTGAGTTTATGTATATCGGTTTTAAGCCCAGCAGTTTAAACTTAAGCTGCCTGAAATAGTGTGGGCATGTGTGGCTCTTTAACTGATACGAACTAAAAGGGGAGAGGGGGAATCTCTGGCTCAAACCATCCTGAATTTTAAAGTATTTACTATTATTATTATTATTATTATTATTATTATTATTATTAATAATAATAATAATAATAATATTCTACATTTTGCCTAAAATTTTGTACAAAGAGATCTCCAAATAGCAGAGACTCCTCTGCTTTTGGCTCTCATCACAGTAGCTGTTGAGAGAACTGTGGTTTGTTCAGTAAAATGTAAGAGGTAGTATCAGTAATGGCTATTCAAGGATATTCAGTAATTCCAAGCACAGGAAAAAATATACTAAAGAGATTGATCTTGATTGCTTTCCCTCTTTCTTTATTAAGATTCATGATTTTAAGTGTTTCAACACAGTAATGTTCTTAAATAGGTGTAGATTAAATGCTTATATAATCACAGGGCTCCCAAAGCTGGATTTCAAAGAAAACTTCCCTCCAAAAATAATGAAACTTAGGATAAAATAATGAGACTCAACATCAGCATAACTTAATAGGCAAATAGATAAATTGGAAATTGGCCAGGGAGTGCAGGAGATGATACTTCATCTTTGCAAATAAGCACCATGTAGATTTTAAGCATCTACTAAAGTGATCCATTTGATCAAGAACATGGCAGCACTGAACAGGGTTCCTAACACTCAGAAAATTATTACTTTCTGCTAATAAGGTTTTTATATGTCTCCCAGCCATATTGTCCAGGTTGCTTGCCTTAGGGTAGAGGCACTTGGCACTCCAAATCATTTTCTGCAGACTGTTCCAAGAAAACTGCAGGAGCTGTGTTTTCCTTCCAAACAGAAGGAAGAATATTTAAATCATCGGTCAGTTCTTTCCAAAATATTTTGAGTTTCCTAGTATTTCTTCCACTGCCTCGGAATGGTCCTGACACTGACAGGCCCACCCCCATGTCCCAAGGCAAACAAACACCTTTTCTTTAGGAAAAGTTTATTTATTGTCAGCTGTGAGTCTCATTGTCCTTAGCACCTGGTTTATGGGACACATTTCAGCCATTGCATCTCAACTGGTTGCATTATTTCTTTGGTCCATTAGTAATAAATATTAGAGCTCATATTTTCCATAGAAAAGAATTTAAAATAAAGTTGTTGGGTTGGGATTTTTTTTCTCCTGCTTGGCTACTGCTGATATTTTTCTCAGCTTCTATCTGAGCCTGCCAGATAAGAAAGGGTGTCTGTTGGTCTGTCCATCCTCCTCCCTTCATTGACTGACAGTACATTGCTGCCCTCACTGCAGGGTTTACCTTACTGCTCTGATAATAAGCACAGTGAGAAGCAGATTAGTTCAGCAACGTTATCAGATCATGGCTGCTTCCATTCCACAGAGGGATAAAAACATTCTCTCTCTAAGAAATCCTTTTTCTCTTCCACTGCCTCCAGCATACTTTTGGGATAAACCTGGAAGCATATAGCAAGTCTGTGTGTCAGATTTAACAGGAAGGGAGATGGAGAGGGACTGTAGTACATTAATACCTGTCTTTCTGGCCTGATTTCATTCAAATTGTTCTTTCTTTCACTGCTGTAATTTGGGATACTTATTTTTTACGATTCAGAATATTTTTTTAACTCTTATTTCTGAGCTATTTTTTGTGTTCTTTGCCTTATTTTATTATTCACATCCAGAATGCACACACACTCTCATAAAGAACCCCTGAACACACAAAAACACCCCAGACCCACCCAACAAATAAGTTGCCCTACTCAAAGATCAGGAAATGCAAAGCCTCAAAAACCTTAAATTTAACAATTTGGTTTTAGCACCCGTTTTCCTACAGATCATTGCCGTCCTAATGGTTTGTACACATTTCTGTTCTTTCCCCAAAACTTTAGGCTTTCTCAGGGTGTGGATGTTATTCATATAATAAAAAAGCTATCTGATCTTGTGCTTCATTGTGCTACCAGAGACCACTGTTCCCAGTGATCCAGCCCTTCCCTGAAGAGTGTCCAACAGTAATGCCAGAACCTCTGTTCTGGTTGCCATGTCTTCCTGGGTGCTCAACCAAATCCTCATCATGACAGCATTATTTCCTTCCTCAGGCTTCACAAGGAAGCTGGTTTGATGAAGCTCAGTGCTTGGTAAGCACTGTCCCCAGAGGAGGTGGCTGCAGAAAGAGAGAGAATCTGACTCCCCACAAATCCCAACCCACCTGATTTGCTCCTTCTCCTGTCTTGCATTTGAGGCTTTGGCAGTGCCTCAAGTGGGTCCCTGCAGGACAAATCAATATCTTCATGATCCCTTAGTGATGACCCCAGTTAAATGTGGGCATTTTCCAGAGTCGATCTCAGCCTGTGCAGGGAAGTTTACTAGCAGAACAGGTTTGCCTTCTGAGGAGAAAAAAGCCTGAGACTGTGACAGGTGAACCTGTAATAGGTCTACCCAAAGTTTCCCTCCCTGTGCCTCAGTCCCCACAGCACCAGGAGACCACAGCAGCCTGGGCAGCAGGGCAAGCCCTGTGCATCTCCCCTGCAACCTCACCAGCACAGCCAGGAGCCTCAGAGACCTGCAGGAACACAGCACACTGAGCATGGGCTGTAAAAATACTGAGGTTTTATTTGAAAGGGGAGAAAGTGGGTGCATTTTCATGGGGAAGGGAAAGGGGAACGTCCCAGAGAGCTGCTGCCACCCTTGGCTCAGTCTGAAGCCAACGTTTCAAAGCAGAGGAGCTGGAACACTGCCTGGAGCATACCAGGCATTTTCAGCATAAATAAAACAGCCTGCTTTCCCCTGCCTGCCTTCTCAGGTAGGTAGGAATCACATGGCCTGCAGTTTTCAGCAGCACTGCCAGCCTGCCCAGGGTAGGCCCACAGGATGCAAAACATCTGCCCAAAAAGTCAAAATACAAAATACGGCAGAGTCACCCGCAGCAGAGGGCAGGTGCCTGCTCTCTCCTCAGGTCAAACATGAGCCCTTGGGAGCCTTAGTAACACGCAGTGCATTGCAGCCTGGACCATGATTCTCAGGTTATTAGAGCAGAAACCTCACTTGTCTTCCTGACTTTATCACATATGACCTTACACCTCTATTGATCTGCTCTGTGGCTGCTCTTGCTGGCTCTGCTTTATATCTGTGCTTCCCAGTTTCACCAATGCCCTGCCTGTGAACAAGCCTCTGCTCATCTGATGTTGGATTACCTCTCTGATTTACAGTTCAGTTTGTTTCCAGGAGAATGCACTCTCTGTACTCTCTCTGTGCTGCTGCTGAGTAAGAGATAGTGACATCTTTAATCTTGCCCTGTGAAGCCCCACTGCACCCAGCTGTCCCTGGATGCCAGCAGCTTCAAAGGAAGGGTGGCTGTGGGCTATGGAAATTTGAGGGGAGGATTTTTGCCCGTTGTGATCATTTAGGTACCCGCCCTGCAAGTATTCATGCACACATACATTTTTAATCACAAGAGCCCTATGGAATCCCATTTATCTCAGAAAGATTAAATCCTACTCTATGCCTGGATATCACAAAACACTGTTGTACAGAAATGTGGCTCTGCTGGAAAGGTGGGCATTTAATTTCCTTCTCATTGCTCTCCTGGGCCTGTGTTTGGTGAGTGACAAAAAGGAAGGCTGCTGGTCTCTGATCCTGAATCACAGCATGGGGCCTGACCCAGCTCACATTAGCTTTCCTCGTCCTAGTAGGACTGCACAACTCCTGAACCCATGCTGGCTCCCCATCAGCCAAGCAGAAGAATGTGTCTGTACTTGTTAATGTAGACAGGCCTCTGGAGTCCCTACTCACTCCTCAAGGCACTGACATAATTGTTCTTTTGCCCTGGAACTCCTGCCACAGAGGATGGCACAGAGGAGCTAAGATTCTGCCATCTATCTCCAGCATGTTGTTTTCATTCCATCAAAAATATCCTCGTAGGCAGGACAGCCATGGTTTGGGTCAGATCACTCAGTTTCTGGGTCAGACCAGATATCAGCTTTAATCTGAAAGTTAATCAGTTTCAGAGAAAGGAATTCTGAAGATGTAATTCTTCAAGTTGGAATGAGCAATTCAATCACTTACTTTTACCAAAACCAACACAAAATTCTTTTGCCTCCTTCTCTTTCAAGATCTGTCATTATAAATCTTTGTGTCTGACTCCTTTTTTGTTTTAAAGAGGACCACAGTGATTTTTGCTTTAAAGTATGGTGTCCTGGTTTAACAGTTTTCACATCCTGCATGGCACATCTGAAGTACTGTTCCTGAGTGAAGGACAGTGACTGCCTTTTTATTAGGTAATGTTACCACCTAATGACTACAATGAAAAGATGTTTTGACCTGGTAATTATTTGTTAAAATGGGCTGCAAGTATTTGATATGGGCTGAATGGTACATGGAATTGAGGAGGACCTGATGATCTGGGTAATGCCCTGATGCTCTGATGACACCAATATCTTCCTCTCAGGTGTGAGTCCAAGTTAGGGTTTAGCCATACAGCAGTGAGTAAACACACAGACAAACCTTTGAGGATTTCTTACAGAAATGGCACAAGCATAGTAATGACTCTAGGATAGATTGGGTGAGGCCACACAGTGGTGTTAAATTGTTTATTTTTTTCTCAAGTTATGACTGGAATAGAAACATCTTCATAAAGACAGTCATTTAAACTTTAATTTTTATGTTCATTAATGTAGATGTAAGGGACAGCAATATAACTTTGATATTGGTAATCACACAGAATCATTTAGGTTGGAAAAGACATCCAAGATCAGCAAGTCCAACCATTGACCTGGTCAACTAAACCATGGCATGCAGTGCTATGTCCAGATGTTTCTTGAACACTTCCAGGGATGGTGACTCCACCATCTCCACAGGGAGTCCACTCCAATGTTGTCACCCTTTCTGTGAAGAAGTTCTTTGTGAATTTCAGTTGTTGACAGTCACTCTTTAACCAGAGATGGTAAGATCACCATATCATAGAAACACTTAGTAGGGAAAGGCCTTTAAAGCCGTGGAGTCCAACAACAAACCTTCCATTGTTGAGTCCACCACTAAACCATGTCTCTATACTTGCCAAATCCATGCATCTTTTAAAAACCTCCAGGGATGATGATTCCAATGCTTCCCTGGACAACAGAGAGGTGATAGGAGCAGATAGGAAGCTTTCTGCTGTTTAATCTTTTTCAATTAAGAGAAAATGACAGATCAGTCATACTTTGAAGAACACCATACCTATCATGGGAACACATTTTTCAGAGGCTGAACCTGGCTGGCTGTTGTGCACAGTTTAGGCACCTGGATAAGAAAAGTCCTGGTTCTGCTAATTTAAATATGATAGTTGCCCTTGGAATTAGTAAAGCCAACCTTTTACCCTTCATATAAAAGTTTATATGAAATTTTTGTCATGGGGGCTTGACTTGGTCATGTCATGAGAAATTATTTTACACTTAAAACCGCCCCCCTATGAAATACAACCAAATCATTGAATCATTACAAAGCCACTAAATATGTCCATGGAAAAACTTTTCCATACTACTAATCTTACATGACCTACTAATTTTATTTTGTACTTGAAACAATCCATACTGAGATGTTTGAAGATGAGGGAGAGAAATACACAAAAGAGTTGAGAAATACACAGCAGATAAAAGAGAGAAATCCACAGTGGAGAGAAGATTTTTTATCTGATAAGAAGGAACGTGTGTTGCGAGGTATGTATTTTAGTAAAGAAGCCAAAACCCTCAAATCTCCACTGCTGTCACCATTCCTATAGAATTCCCATCAAACCTACAGTCTCAATATATGAAACAATCAATCAGACTCCCTAGCCATGGAGAGATCCCACTGCCCAAGGCATAGATTGATTTCCCTCCGAGTGCACAGGCAACTCCAGGCAAGGCTAAAAAAAGAAACAGATTCAAACCAAGGCTGACAGAATACCTTCATTTTGGTTTCATTATGAACAAATTTCAACTCTTACTATTTCATCCGAGCTGTCTCTTTCCTAGTCATCTCCAGTTGCCATTTAAACATCATATGTTTTCATTTAAAAATAAGCTCTCGTTACAGAGGAATAAACTCTTATATGTAAATAAACAGTACAAGCTAGGAATATTAATCAAAGATCTAAGCACATTTTCTGCATAGCAAATATGTTGGAAAACATATCTTCCTATTTCCTTCCCTGACTATATAGGTAGCTTTAGGAACATATAGTCCCAAATTACCTGAGGCTGAGTTTATGACAAGAACAACTACACTTATGAAACATATGTATTTTTCTTACTGATATTTGAATTCTGTGCTGGGAGAGTGCATGTGCCAGTAGTGAAACAGCCTCTCTTCTGAACCACTTTTAACCTAATTGGATGTGTAATGGGCTCAGAGTCTAACTTCTAAGGGGAAACATCAGATGGATGTTAACAATACTAGAACAACTTCTAAAGAATTGTCTTGGACTATGTGGATCTTTCTTAATCAAGGAGAGTTTTTCTTCTCCTTGTTGAAAGACAGTCTTTGTCACAGGTACTCTTCTTGATCCTGAAACATGACTTTATACAGAGATGTCAGAGGACCTGAATTATGCATGTGGTCAGCCCAGAGTGATGTCATCTAGCCTTAAAATCAATGCAGCTCTCTTGGATCTGAAAGGAAGTAGAAGGCAGGTGGTAGTGTAGAGTTTGTACATTTACAAGTCACCTGTAAAATGGATTCGTCCAAATTTATATAAAATGCCAGCAAAAGCCAACTTTGCTCCAACCTAACACAATATTGTTTTCCCATCAATTGTTCAGCAGTGGCTTCAGGCAATACCTGAAAAAGGTTGGTGGCTGATGATAGCACTACAAGGAACAGAGGGGTTGCAAGTAAGAGGCAGAGGAGGCAAAGGCCAGTGTTGTAACATTAGAAAGACCAACAGGCAAGAGTGATTTTACAAGGCCTTGACAAATTCCATTTACTCCCCAAAGTTAAAGACTTGTGCTTGTGCCTCTGTCCTAGAATGAAAACTCATCCTCCTGCTGAGGATGAAATCTGTGTGGTGAGTGGTAAGAATATTCTTTGTAAGCACAGCCTTCACAAAGCAAAGGAACACAGTTGTGCATTTTCCCATAGCTACACTGAGACCCAGCCATCAGAATGAATGGCTGCCACAGGGAAGGACTGGCATAAGGGCTTTTCCTCCCTATAACTGAAAATCCAAGTTGGATGCACGCTCTGTTAACTGTTCGATTCCAAAGGTTTCAGCATATTTTCTCAGTAACCACACTTGGCAATCAATATTGTCAGAGGCCACTGACACACCCTTAAAGGCATCCCATCTGTCTGTCATTGGAAAGCTTCTCATCTCTCTATATCTGCATTAGTATTCATGGGGAATGAAGCAATATTAAAAAAAATACATTGAGTATGAGCCCTTTAAAAAATGCTGTGGTGGATTTATTAGAGAGTGTAAGTGTGCTGCAAGACCCAAATGAACATTCATATGAGAAGCCCCAAAAAACTGGAGACCCCACACAGTTTCTTACAGACAACCCTTCTGTACATCATTAAGTCTTCCCTATAGCAAATCAAGATGAACACAGCATGCAAACATTACTGTATTTCAGCCTATGATAAATAAATGCTTTTTCCTATTGTTTTTTAATAACAGAGGTTTCCCTTTGAATTTTCATGCTCTAGCACAGATCATTCTACAGTCACCTTAAAACTCTACACGTGTACATGAATGTATGTGAATAAACTGTGATGGTAAAATATGCAGAACCTCTGCATGCCAATTTTTTTTTAAACATTATCTGTCCATCACTGTTTTCTGCATTTGTTAAGGGATGGTGTGCTTCCACCCTACCAAAACTTCCCTAAACAAGACAGATTCTTAAAAAAGTCCAAAGAGAACTGTCTTCTTTATTAGGCACTTATTTGAGGTCAAGAATATAGCTTGGCTGAAACCAAGACCTTAGCAAGAGTTCAGTTCAAAGAGTTTAGGAACAGCCTATGCCTGATTTAATCACATGCCTCCAAACAGCATACACAGAGCATGCTGCCTTGCCCTGGGTCCTCTTGCCCAGCCTGCAGCACAGCATTTTCCTGCAGGATTGTGGTGAACTGTCACTTCTGATCGTTTTAATCAGTACAGCTGTAGGGATGCTGTGGCTGGGTTGGGACACATGTGCCCTTGGAGCACTGCAGCTACAACTGCATCACTGAGTTTTTAATGTCTTCTGCAAACCTGGCTCAAGTCTTCAGGCTATCTGGACTACGAGCTGGTAAAATCCAGCTTAGGGAGGTGGGGCAACAGAGCCTTTACAAACACATTAACTGATGATCAGATGTGAAGATTAAAAATACACTGTAGTTGCTGCCTTCAGCTTGCTTTCAGGAATCACAGTGAAGCTGAGCCACTCAGTTGTCAAGCTTGCTTTTGTTACAAATACTCTCCCTTTATTCCCCAAATATGGCATTCTTAATTGTACCTATAAATTACTTCTTCAGTCCTCTTGTGTAGCAGCACAAAAAACAAGTTTTAACACGGAATGTGTCTAATCTACAGAAGTACACAAACCATGAGACATCTGTGTTACAAACTGCACATTTCATCAAAGAAGTGATTTTTTTTTAGTTGTTTTTTCATTGGTCAGCTGCAACAAAGAAAGTAATAACTTACAAACAAACAATAGATTTCCCAGAGACTCTGCCAATATCCCCTCTATGTCCACTCTTTTCTAATACTTTCAGTCATTTCCTCCGCTGTAGAGCGTGTATTCACACCCCAGTGTGTACACACACAGGCGTGCACAGACAGACAGAGCATCCTTTCAGCCAGGAAAATGCCTTGCATGAGGCTAAAGATCACTGAAGCCTAAAACATTTTTTTATGACACCCCACAGTCATTGTCAGGCAAGGAGTAAGATGCCACAATAATTTTTTCTAAAGGACACTGACATGTTTTTGACATTCCTCCCCTTCCTCCAGCAGACAAATATTTTATCAGTTTACCTTTAACGTGATATGCTTCCTGTCTCCTTCCCAGGATGGGAATGCCTGGCCAGAAGAAATTACCTTTCCTGCCACAGAACAAGTTTCTCTTTATTTCAGCATGCCTTGCCTCCTGCTAGCAGGGCAAGAAGCGACCAAGGCTGAGAGCGCAGGAGCTGTGGGACTGGTGGGGATGCCGGGCGTGAAAGGCGTGTTTATTCTGCCTCTCTCAAATCCCAGCCCCTTGGCTGGAGGCGTCTCCCCAGCACTCCTTGGACCAAGTGTGGAGAATCACATTTCTCCTAGATCAGGCTGGCTGCCTGGAGAAAGATGATTGCAAGCAGATGTACCCATGTTCTCATGTGAAAGGAATTTCAGCTTTTGTGTCAGCTGTACTGTACGATGAGCACCCAGCTCCAGGGAGCATTTCACTGCTCTTTAATTCCTTGCAGGTGCTGGGAACCAGTATGTGTTGGTACAGTAGAGCTGAGACACAGGAGGCACAGGACACCTGGGGTCAGCAGGAGTGTCAGAGGCCAAAGGCATGACCAGCAGGATCCCCTCACTGCAGAGAACAAGGCTGGGGTTCATAAGGACCCATTTTCCTGGTAAACATCCATTATGCTCAAAACTTCACTAGGCTGTGGCATCAAAACTGTTTTACCACAAGTGCAGTGGTTTCAACCTCTTGTTACGGATGTTCCAGGAGGAATAAACAAGATGGACATTAATAATATCAAATTAATTTATCTGAATATGTAGGTAATGAGGAACAGACAATGAGTGTGCCATCTGTATATTAAGAAGTTCTTTTTTTCAGTGGGATATCCAAGTAATGTTGCAAATGGGCTAAGGAAATTGCAATTAATTTAAACATTTGATGAACTTACAGCTGTATTTTGGAGGCACATTATATATTTTTAGTGCCAGAATAAGATAAGGCTAAGATACATATCCAGACATTCAGTGGAAATGGATGTACCCTTTGGATCATATTTCAGGATGTCTGGCCACATCAGGGTGAAAATTCCTGCTCATGGGACATACCTGGACAAAGCAGCTGTAAGCAATCCATAAGGGCCCAGACACTGCACATGGGGTTCACCTTCACGCAGCCAGCCACATGTCCACCTTCACGTAGGAGCACTGGGAAGAGAGGCTTTAATTACTGCCATCATTTGGAAATAACATGATCATGCAATCCTCTAAATTACCATCACTGTGGCTTGCTGTTTACTCAGCAAAACCCAGTCCACCTGGCACAGATTTTTACACCTAAAGGAACCGCACCTGGAAGCCATCGAAAACCTTTTCTTTTCTTTTCTTTTCTTTGCTGACTCCACAGAAAACATCAGTGCTTACTTGAGGAGATATCTTCTTAGACAAAACAAAATAAAATTTAGCTTCAGGTCTGATCTGTGAAGCTCTGATGCAGTGAATGCTTTTTTTGACAGCAAAGGTGGGTTAAGCAAACTTTACCCTCCTTTTCCTCACATTGCTGTGTCTGCCCACATGGCCCTTCATAGAGACGTGCAATGGTCCAGATCAAGAAAGCAGCTTTGGCAGCAAATACCCCAAGGGAAAAGAGAGAAACAACCTTCCCATCATTTCACTTGATCTCCTGATTCACCCTCTCACTGTCTGAATGAGACACAGCACAGGGGATGGGAAAACACCATGCAATGTTGAGAGCCAAGTCAGATAAGACCGAGACACACCGTGACATCTCACCTCCAAGAAGAGCCTCTCATCTCCCTTCAGCCCTTCCAGGAGCTACTCTCACCACCTATACCACCTTGACTGCAACATCATGTCTTCACCCACACAGTTTAACTCACTAACTCACCAGAAGAATAATCTGGCAGAAGAATTATCCAGCAAAAACTAACCCAGCAGTAATGGAGGATTAACCCCTCCTTTAACTGCACAGTGGCAGCAGCAAGATGCTTTGTGATAAGGTCTGTACCAACACACAGGGAGGCTTGTTCCTTGTAGGTATTTCTTAAGAAGCTCTCACAGAATTTCAGCCTGTTTTCCTGGAAAATGAAGAAGTCTCTGTAGAGATACCTGCTCAAAAGCCACCCAGATGACAAGAACCTCCAGTATTTGGTCCTCCAAAGGGCTTTAAAATCCCTGCCCCTCTGTCCAGCCCAAAGGTCTTGTCTTTTGTGAGTCATTTCCCTGAAGCAGGTGAAGGGCTGCCAATCAGAGTTATCTGGGAGAATCCAATCCTTGGGACAATTTTGGGTTGGGAGGTGAAACAGGTCTGCCACTAGTTTTTTTTTACAGCAACAGGAACAAAAAGGTGATCTGATTGCTTTTTAGCACCTTGCTGACTCTAACTTTTGCAGCAAGAAGAGAGTGCACATCCTTGCTTGTCCCCAGACACTCATCTTCATGCAGGCTTCTGTCTGCAGGCACCTTGCTGGCTGTCTAGAGGCTGAAGAATGTGGCAAGGATGCCTTCATGGATGTTTGGCAGGATGCAAGGGACACCTGCCTGCATTGCTCCACGCAGAGAGTTTTGTATGACTCCCTGTACTGCACACACGCAGCTCATAGTGCCCTGACCCTCACTGTCCAGGTGCCACAGAGCAGGGGATGCTGAGGGCACCCAGCCCTTTGTGACAGGCCCTCATGGAGGTGTAGCTGATGTTACACTTCTGGCTGAAGGCCCCTCATGGGGGACCTTTGCTGCTCCCTTTTCCCAGCTGCCATGATCCATGACTGTCCATGATGATCCATGACTGTCCATGATGATTCACAACTGTCCTCCAGCCAGAAGAGCCCAATGATGCCCCAGTGTGCCATTGCCAAGGGTGAAGTGAGATGGCAGCTACACCAGAAAGGCACCTCAGTGAGGTTCATGGGCAAGAACAATCCTGCCATATGGCCTAATCCAGGCTTCTTCTGCAGGCTGCGTGTCTCGGCCTGAACATTCAGCACATGGATGACACAACAAATCACCAGACAGCAGTCTAATTCCCTGTCTGTTTGGTAAAACACTGACAGGTAGCAATTCTGGGACAAATCTTCCATAATATAGAAACCAAAATTTCACCTAAACAAAAACTGCATGAAAGGATTTCTGATGTTGTTCATAGCCACCTTTCTTATAGCCTGTGTCTCTAAGGCTGCATTTTTCGTAATCAAAACTTTACTGCAAAAAACCCACTGTCCAGAAGAACAGCTCTGAAGCAATACCCCAATTCAGAAGTAGAAATCTTTATATTCTAGAACTAGTTACTCAGATAATGCTTTTCAAAAACTAAAAAAATTAGGATTAGGAAAAGAGTCATGAGACAAATCAAGTAAGACTGAGTGAGAATTTTGCCTCGGTACATAGCCTTGTGTTATTAAACCAGTAACTGGAGCAGAAATCTCCTTCAAGACAGATGCAAAAGGCAAAAAAAAGGGGGGTGTTGACGAGTCATTAGTCTGAATTACTGGAAAGTGGGCAGCAAACTGACAGGTAGCTTCCAGCAAATTTCTGTGCAAAGGTTTAGTAGAACTTTCCCAGCCAAAGCTTTGAGACTTTCAGGACTTTCATCCCTGATCACTAAGAAAGGCTTAGACATTACCCTGAAGAAGCTTCAATATTTAGAGATCTGATAACACACATGTGATGGGGAAATGTCAGCAGAAGGTGGCTACTTTTAGCACTGTGGGAGATGGNACATGTGATGGGGAAATGTCAGCAGAAGGTGGCTACTTTTAGCACTGTGGGAGATGGACAGAAGGGAATTCTGTTCATGAAGATATTTTATTTCAGATTGCTTGACCCACATTATTTAAATAGTATGTCAGCCTAAATCAGAAAGAAAGACAGTTTCCTTTTATACATTTGTGATTTTGCTTCATGTTGTCTGTAATTGCTGTAAACAGATCCTGCAGTTACTGAGCTATATAATAACTAAATCATCTATCTTGGGAAAATTCTTCCTGTTCTCCTGCCGACTCTTTTTGGCTGCCCCCCACCTCCTCACATTCCAGTCATGTCTCTGTTTATACTCCTGGATTTTTCACAGTACCAGTAGCTCAGACTGGAACATATTTGCACCTCTCTCCCTTATGCTAATGGACCTTGCTATGAATGGCCCCTTCTGTGAGGACACACGTGAGCTCTCAGAGCTCAGCAGCACTTTGTTGAAGGCATTGACACAGAGGTACCCTGCTGCCAGCCTTATTCCATAAATAACTACCCCATCGTTTTTTGGAGTGGGGTGGTGAGAGTGGTGAGAAACCACAGCATCTTTTCCACCATCACCCTGTCCCAGTTAAATGAGCGAATTCCATCAAAATCCTCCTCCCCTTTGGACTTCAATGCTTGTCTAAAGCAGATGGCCCCATAAATAATACATCCTAGGAAACCTGATCAGTCACCTCTGGGATATGCTTGAGCTCCTGTCTCTCATCATATCATCACTAGATTAGCTCTGGGAATTCTTTTAATTTAATCCTTTTAACAGGTCATGTGTGCAAGAAGCAGTGACTGGGAAATTAGATGCATTTGATTGGGCTACATTGTTGGTAGCCTGAAGTCAGCAGGTCCCCATTCACTGCTTTTGGGGATATTTTGGGCACTGCACTCAGCTGCTGATCCCTCACTGCCCAAACCTGTGGCAACAAGGCCCAGGACTGATATGGCTGAACATGGGGAGGCCAGGGAAAAAGGGCCAGGGGCCAGAGTATCTGAGCAGCACCATCACATGTGGCCAGAATGCTCTCAGCTGGAAGACTTTGAGCAGGGAGGTACTTGCAACCTTCACTGGGAATGGAAAATGTCATATTTATTTTAGGATGTAAGACAGAAATCCATAAATTCCACTGTCTTTGTCTTTAGTCCTCTATTCTTGTTCAAATTATTGGATTTTAGCAGGGGCTCAGGGACATCCCACAGGATTTATTCTCACATTCATGCAAACCTCACTTCAGGTAAGTGGGAAGAAATTCCGGGTACCAGTGATGAGGTGGGTCCTTTCAACCGTTACTGCCATGGTGACACCAGTCTTGGGGCTCCCTGCCCTCCTGCCCTCCCTGCCCTGCTACAGCCCCAACCCCACACACATTGGCAAAATGTCCCAGCTCAGTTTGCGTTACTTTCATCAACGCCTGCAAGAATGGGTGTTCAGGGTGAAGCTGGGGGAGATACAGGGTCTGTTCACACGGGGAGCAGAAGCAAGAACAGGACTGCTTTCCATGCCTCCATGCCTGTGGAGCCACAGCCTGGTCCCTGTGGTCACACAGGCCGCAGCAGGCAAGCTCAAAGTTCCATTTCCAAAGGGTTTGGAAACCACTCTGTTTTTTAAAAAAATTGGTACCGGAAAAGAAAAGCTGGGCTTGAGTCCTTATCTGGAAATGCCTGCAGGATGCAAATACTTGAAAGTAGCATTGCTATACCAGAATGGCTTTTAAATCATAACAAATCATATCTTGCATTGCTGCAATGCCTTTCATCCTATGTTCTCTTCACAAACATAAACACATGAAGTTCAACAACACATCTGGCAAAGCATTGTGTTGTGTGGGAGCTTTCACATCCCAGTTTGGTAGATGAGCAGACATGTGGGGTCAGTGGTGGCTGCCCTCCCCACATCAGACAGGATATCTGCAGCAGTGGTGGGAACATGGCCAAGATCTCAGCTTGAGTTGGGAGAAATCTTTCCCTGGTAGCCCTGGGGAATTGTCAAGAGACTTGGTCACAGATCCAGAAAGTAAAATCTTGAAGACTGCAGGGGACAAAACAAACTCAGCTTTTCCAGCTATCTTTTTTGAGCTTTTCTGTGTCCATCCAATGCATTGGCAATGTGGAGATGTCACCCCATTTAGGTTTCTGTCTCCTGCATGCCCAGCTGGTATTCTGCTGGAAACCGATTATCAAGAGACACATTTACTGTGTGGCGAATCAGAATTTGTTATTATCACCACCTCATTAATTTCCACACACATCTGCTAGAGTACTTGTTTCTGCCTGTGTCTCACATTTATCTTAATCTAATCCACTTTTTGCTGCCCTTGTCTTAGTGCCAGCAACTATCATGAGGTGCTGTAAACACTTGTTAGTTAACCATTTATGATCTCCAGCTCTTCACGCTCCACGTTACACTCGTTGTTGGAGTTTAGTGAGTTTAAGATCTGCCATATCATTATTATTTTGCTACATTATGAAATAAGCACTTTGAGATGGTCCCAGCCCCCTAGGGAAAGGAGGGGAGAGGAAGTTTGGGATGTTCAAAGAGGTCTAGGAACTGAGGAGCCCAGTTCCTCCTGGATATCAGTGGGGCTGAGTTGGGCTCAGTCTGTGCCAGTTTCTTCTGGAAAGCTAAACCTAAATCCTTTGATGAGCAAATAAGAGGTTTTGCACATCCTAAGCCTTCTTCAGGTCCAACACCAGCCTAAACGTGCCCTGGCAGATCCCACCTCACTGGCTGCTGCCACCCCTCTGATGCAGCAGGAAGGTGGAGTGGTGCCAGCTGGTAGGAAACCTCAGGCTCAGCAGTCTTTCATTTCCTGTCTTTCAGCCACTGTCCAAATAGGACATGGCTCCAGTGAAGAGGGAATGTTTCTGAAAAGACAACATATCCTGCTCTCAGAAATGCTGGTTTTATATCTGCACCTACTTCCTACAGGACACCTCAAGTTAAAATGACTTCTGCTAAATCAAAAGTAATTTTTCCCATACTACTTGACAGCCTCTTCCTCTGTCAAATGCAATTATTTCCCACTAATTAAAGGGGGGCTGCACCTAGGCTCAGCAGGAAGCCGGAGGTGTCCAGCTCTCAACTGAAAACTCTTCATTTCTGCTCAGCATTTAGATACCTGAAGGTCAGGAAACCCAGGCTGACTCCCTCCATGGCACTGAATCCCATTGACCCTCTCTTCCTTGGAGACAGAAGCAAAGCCTGGGCTCCATCTTCTGAGGAGGCTGTGCTGGTATCAGATGGGATTGGGCAGCAGGAGTCAGCACTCCCATGGTGGCCTTTCCTCAGTGTGGTGGACACCAGCAGATGTTACTCAAAGGTTTCTTCTGGGCCAATTCTTTATGTCTCAATGGGCTAAATAAAATGCAAAAGGGGTCTTGATATCATCTCCCAGCACCAAACAATTGCCTTGGTGTGCTGTGATCCATCCTGTTTGGATTTACTGTGCCTTGTTGGAGTTAAATTTCCTCTTTCTGCCTTTCTCTGAAATACATATACAGTAGGCAAACATTGGCAGGATAAAAATATTCCCCCAGAACCTCCCAGGCAAGTGCACAAAGCCTGGATGCAGGGAGTTTCATTGCACTAATGGCCTTATCAACACATGCTGGCACTGCCTGGACCTGTGGCACTCCCCAGCCTCTCTGTGGAGCAAGGAGGCACCAAAGAGAGGAATGACTCTATTTTCATCCATGCAGCAGCAAGGAGGCACCAGAGAGAGGAATCACTGCATTTTCATCCATACAGCCATCTGCAGCAGTGCAGATAACAAGTATATGCCTGTACCAGATCTAATCTGCCCCAATATCCCCTCTGTACCTGATCCCTTGTGCCTTGGTCCCTCCAGTCTACTCACCACTCTGTGACTCTGTATGGATTATGTGCAGGTGATCCAAAGAGAGCAGCATGTTGTAAAGGGCATGTGTTATCACAAACTGACAGAGGCACCCACCTTCCTTCCTCTTCAGGCTCTGCAACATCCCATTAACTTTGGCAGTGGGAGATTAGTTCTTGTGTTAAGGTTGAATTCACCTGACGTAAATTTCTATCCACTGGATCTGGTTATCCCCTTGTCTTGTAACTTTATACCACCCCACCATTTCCTTATCAGATAGATTTTTCTGTCTGCAAGAACATAAGGCTGCTAAGATTTTCTCCTAGGTGAAAACGACAGCCTTTCTTCAGGTCAAACCTGGGAAGGCTTGGTCTCCAGGCTGAAGGTCACTTGGACTGTTTTCCTGCAGGTCTCCCCAGTATTTTCTCATTCTTCATGCAGCATGGACCCCATACCTGGGCATCTCTCTCCAGAGTGGCCTTGTGCATGTTGCACAGACAAACAGCAATGTGAGTGGTTCTGATTGATCCTCCTCTTCTTGTGCAACTCTGTCCTGGGAAGTTGTGTTGAGGAGGCTATTCATAATGATTCTCACGGCCTGTCTGGGACAGATTCTCCTGTCTTATAGGTACTCCTTATATTTTCCAAGCTGCAATGTGCCACTATTGTAGAAATATTTAAGCACGTTTTGGATGGTGACTATTAACCAGACATTCTTCTTTCTCAGTATCCTGTCATTATCACTGTAGTTTCATCCCCTAACTTTCCCAGAATGCATTTTATTTTATAGCACAAGCTGATTGTAGAACTTAATGATTTAAATACTAGATGAAATTCTGCTAGTTATAATTCTTTAATGTTTTTCTTTTTATGCAGGTCTTCTTAACTATAGTTAAATATGGATTTCTTCCTCTTGAAATCTGTTCTGGTGGTGGCTTGGACTATAATTATGACTGCCAGAATCCTGCTCCAGACTCTTGTAGTGTAGAAGACAAGAATGCTGTTGATCTTCATGCCAAAAATCAATCCCAGGAGCTTATTTAGAAGCAATTTAGATTCTAACGTTAAATTACTAAAGTATCTGAATATTTACCAGGTTAATTAGACTGGATCAGCAAAATCTTATTCAGATGTAGTGGTTTCCTCATTTCCATTTAGATATGGATCTCTTTCAGCTTCTGCTGTGAACCTTCATATCCAAGTCAGCAAAAATGCCTACAGCCTTTTTTTCTCTTCTCACTTGCTTCTTTTTTTTTTGTCTTTCTAATTTTTGTCATTACATAATGGTATTCTGCCTCACTCCAAATGCATTGTTCTATCTGAAACTCAGTGGGGCTGATGAAAGTCCTTCCACTGCTCTCAGAAGGCCCTACCTGAGGCTTATAATTTATGCATTACCTCGGCTGTAAGCATCTGAGATATGTAAAGAATATAATATCTTTCTATCATGTCTTCTTTTTGTTCCTTCTTTTTTTTTTCAAACACTCTATACAAGCTGTTAATGGAGCAAATTACATGGAAACATAATTGCTATTTCTGCAGGTTTTGTGGCTGTGCTTGCTGCTTATTTCTTATCACCTGAAGTGATAAAGCTGTGTTGGTGATACCATAATTGAGTTAGTGGAAGTGATTTATCAAGTTGCCAACAGAGAATAAAAACTTTGGGGGCATGGGGGGAAACAGGCAGCAGGGAATAAGGACTTTTCAGAAACAAGAATCTTGCTTTTTATGCAAATGGTTATGTTAATGAAAATCAAGGCGGGGGGAAACCCACGGTCACAACTATTTTGCTTACAGAGCAGATGATAGCTTATCTAAGGAGAAGGCTTTCAAAGCTTGACCTGAAATGTCACATGGGTTTTATTATCTCTCTGGTAAAGTCTAGTGTGTAGGATCTGTTCTTCACTCCTTCCTTGCTGCTAACTGATTAGGAATAAGTCTATAATTTATTATGCAGAGAAAATGTGGAAGAATCCCATACTCGAATGCAGGAACAACAAACATACTTCTAGTGTTTCTTTCATGGAAAAAAAAATTTCTCAAGAACCAAATAAAAATCCTAATGGCTTCAAAAGAAAAGCCTCACTGATCTCAACAGAGTTTGAGGCAAGCTTTTGGTTAGTTCATTTTCCTATTCTTACTTCTATAAATTATCATCTAGTATTTGCATTGTAGGACCACTCAAAAGCCCCAGACTTGGAGTTCCATTGAGCTGAGCTCCAGATAAGCATCAAGACATCAAATTCTGTAAGTGAATGTGCACCTAAGAGCTGCTGGAGCCTGTGAAAGAGCACAGCCCTGCAGCCATTCTCAGAGGCCTCAGGCCTGGTATCTTCCCCTCTGCCAGGGCCAAGGAAAAAGTCAAGTCTTCCACAGGGGCTGCTGTGGGGACCCTGACCTCCAGCACATCCTGGTGGTGACACCCAGGGAGGAGAGAGCAGCTGCCCAGGTGTTCTGACCTGCCCAGATGTCCTGACCTACCCAGATATCCTGACCTGCGGCCACGCATGTGATGAAGCTGCACCTCAGCAGTTAATCAGTGAGCCAATGAGTTTAAAATTAAACTGGTGTTCAAATGTTGCTGAACGGCTTAGGAGGAGAAAGTGCTGACACCTGGCAACAACACTGCAGTTTGAGAGCTCATACAGTTTCTGGGCTCTGGTGTCTGTGGAAGCTGCTTACCTGTGGAGATCACCACCTTCCTCACCAAGCCCAAAATAAATTCATTACCACAAGAGGTTCAATTTTATTTGGCTGGGGAGTCATTGCTTTGGAGAAATTCTCCTTTTTATTTAATTAATTGTTTTGTTTTCCTCTCTACAGGTACAGGAACTCTGAAACAGCCCTATCAGTAATTCCTAATTTTGATAAATTAATTGTCTCCCTGTAGAGTGATTGATTACAGGAGATGTTGAGAAATGCATTTGCACGTTTCAGAGTGCCTCAAATTAATTAATTATTCCACCTGAGTAACAAGCTAGTGAGCAAGATGAAGCAAATGCCTTTGGAATAACTGTTTGCAGCTCCCTTCTTTTTAAATAGGCAGCTAACAATGTACCAGTCCCTTCTTTTCCCTTGTTTTATTTAAACTAAAGAGTTTATTAAACTTGAAACTTAACAAAGCTTTTAAAATTTGTTAAAATAAAGTTTCTCAGGGAGGAGAACCTCAATGTATCCCTTCCAGTTTGAAGCCAGGGCCAGCACTAGATGCCCAGAGCCTGGAGAAGGATCACAGGTCACCAGGAGAGCACCTGAAGGGCAGCACAAAGGAAATCCTGCCACCCCAGCCAGTAAGTCATCTTAATCAGGGGGCCCAGCTTAAATACCTCTGTTCAAACACACAGCATGGGGAATAAATGAATTAGGGTTGTGTGTATCCCTGCAGAGCTACAGCCTTACCAGCAGCATGGAGACATAGCTCCAGTGGCTGGGGTGTTGGAATGGGGGGATACACGCTCTTCAGGAGGGACAGGCAGGGGACATGAAGGAGGTGGTACTGCTCTCTATGTCAGTGACCAGATGGAGGGAACGGAGCTCCACCTGGGCATGGATGAGGAGCTGACCAAGAAATTATGAGTCAGGAATAAAGAGAGGGCAGAGACAGGTGTCAGTACCGTGGGGGTGTGCTACAGACCACCCAGCCTGGAAGACCCAGAGGATGTGTCCCTCTATAGACAGACAGGAGCAGCCTCATGTTCACAAGCTCTGGTCCCCGTGAGGGACTCTGACCACCCTGATATCTGCTGGAGAGAAAACACGGCATGGTGTGAGCAATTTCTGAATGCACTGATGATAATTTCCTCCTCCAAGTGACAGAGTACCCAATGAGGACAGGTGTTAAACTGGACCTGGTTCTCACAGCAAGGAGAGGCTGGTGGGAAACGTGGAGCCCAAGGGCAACCTGGGCTGCAGTGACCCTGAAATGGTGGAGCTCAAGATCCCCAAGGCAGTGAGGAGGGTATGTAATACTCCTGCTATCCTGGACTTCAAGAGAGAAGATTTTGGCACTTTGGGGATCTGCTTGATAAAGAACCATGCAATAAGGCACTGTAGGGAAGAGGAGCCCAAGAAGGCTGGTTGATATTCAAGAACCACCTCCTTCAAGCTCAGGAGCAGTGCATTCCAACAAGGAGGAAGTCAGGCAGAAACACCAGAGAGAGACATGTGGATGAACAAGGGGTTCCTGGACAAACTCAAACACAAAAAGGAAGCCTACAGTGAGTGAAAACAAGATCAGGCAGCCTGTGAAGAATGCAGAGAAATTGTTCAATCAGTTCAAGAAAGGAAAGTTAGAACCCTGACAGAATTAAACCTGGCCAAGGACATCAAGGGTAACATGCAAAGTTTCTATAGGCACATCAGTGACGAAATGAAAACACAGGGAAATGTAGGCCCTCTCAGGAAGGATGTGGGATACTTGGTTACCTGGGGCATGGAGAAGAAGACTGAGGTACTTCATGACATTTTTGTCTCAGTCTTCACTGGAAAGTGTTCCAGCCACACCACTCGAGTTGCAGAAGGCAAAGGCAGGGACTAGGAGAATGAGGAACTGCACATTGTTGCTCATCTGAAGGTGGACAAGTCCATGGGACCTGAGGAGATACATCCTTGGGTCCTGAGAGAACTGTCCAGGGAAGTTGCTAAGCCATTATCCATCATATTTGAGGAATTATGACAGTCTGAGAAAATCCTCACTGGCTGGAAAAGGGAAAATATAACTTCCAATTTTAAAAATGGAAATAAGAGAGACCTGGGGAAATACAGATCAGTCAGTCTGTCCATCAAGATCATGAAGCAGAGCCTTCTGGAAACTGTACTAAGGCACATGTAAAATAAGGAAGTAGTTGGTGACAGCTGACACGGCTTCACTATTGGCAAGCCACACAGAAAAAATGTTGTGGCCTGCTATGAAGGGATTACAGCACTGGGGTATAAGGGAAAAACAAGTGACATCATCTACCTGGACTTGGGAAAAACATTGGACACTGTCCCACATGGCACCTTTGTCTCTAAACTAGAGAGATGTGGATTTGATGATAGAGGACTGGACGGATAAGAAATTGGGTGGATGGCCATACTCCAAGAGTTGTGATCAATGGCTCTGTGTCCAAGTGGAGAACAGTGACTAGCAGTGTTCCTCAAGAGCTGATACTGGGACCAGTGCTGTTGGCACCTTGGTCATTGACATGGACAGTGGGATAGAGCCCACCCTCAGCAAGATTTCTGGCTACAGCAAGCTCTGTGGTGTGGTCAACATGCTGGAGGGAAGGGATGGCATCCAGAGGGACCTGGACAGGCCTGAGAGGTGGGACCATACAAACCTCAGGAAGATCAACAAGGCCAAGTGGCAAGGTCCTGCCCCTGGACTGGGATAAGCCAAGCATAAATACAGGCTGGGCAGAGAATGGATTGAGAACAGCCCTGAGAAGAAGGATTTAAAGGTACTGGTGCATGAAAAGCTGGACATGAGCTGGCAATGTCTACTTGCAGCCCAGAAAGCCAACTGTGTCCTGGCTGCATCAAAACCAGTGAGGCCAGCAGGGCAAGGGAGAGGATTCTGCCCTTCCACTCCACTCTGGTGAGAACCCATCTGGGGTGCTGCACCCACCTTCCAACACAGGAAAGGCATGGATCTGTTGACATGAGTGCAGAGAAGGGCCACAAAGACGATTACAGGGCAGAAACCTCTCTCCTGTGAAGATAGGCTGAGACTGGGGTTGTTCAGCCTTGAGAAGAGAAGCTTCCAGGGAGACTTTATCAATGCCTTCCAGTACCTAAAGGGAGCCTACAAGAAAGGGGAAAGGGTCTTCTTACAAGGGCGTGTAGTGATAGGACAAGCGATAATGGCTTTAAACTGAAAGACAGCAGGTTTAGATTAGATACTAGGAAGAAGTTCTTAAGTGTGAGGTCAATGAGACACTGGAACATCTTGACCAGAGAAGCTGTGGATGCCCCATTCCTGGAAGTGTTCAAGGCCGGGTGGAATGGGACTCTGAGCCTAGTCTAGAGGAAGGTGTCCCTGCCCATTGTGGGGGGGGATTGGAATGAGATCATCTTCAATGTCCCTTCCAACCTGAACCATTTTATGATTTTATGATTTTTCATATGAAAGAGAATGCAATCAGCTTTTCTATTAAATCAAAAAGATGAGGATAAAACTCCCATTTTTAAAACACATTCACAGGCATCTTTTTATCTCTGCAGCACAATAGATCTTTTCTAAATCTTCTATTTCCCATTATACTGTGTGTTTTTAGTTCCTGCTTTTTCTATCAAGATATCTCTAAGGAAAGCCTGTAAAATTGCTCTGGCAACATTTTGACTCATATTTTTTCCCTTGTTTTGTAGTCAGAGATGCCTTCCTTCCTTGTAAGTCATTCCAGAAGCCATGAAGGGCTCATTACCATGGCACCAGCATGGATCTTCCCATCCCCCCTAGACCTTCCATGGGGCTACCTTGAGAAGACTGCACCCCAATCCCCTGTGCATTCTCTTTCAGAAAAGCCACTGAGATGCTCAGAGGCACTGAGGGTGCAGTGCAGGAGGTACCTCTGGTCTGTCATAGTTGATGCTGCCTTCAGACCCTTTTGGCCATGTGAATCCATGATGAAGCACTGAAGAGCAGCTTTGGTAACTCTCCCTCAGCCCCTTCCATGTGCCCTGGTTGTTTGCTCTCCAGTTCCCATGCCAGGACAATGCCTCCTGGCCAGAACAGTAATGCAGCCATGCAGGTTTGTTAAATGTCTATGGGGTGAGGATGCCTCTACCTGTCCAGTGTCTGAGAGACTGCATGATCCTGCCTGATGAAAGATGCTGAAAGAAACATGACAAAAAAGGGAGCAGGAGTAAGGAGGGATAAGAGCTGTGATGAGGTCTCCAAAACCCCAGCAGAGAAGCAGGCAATGAAGGAATAGTTCCACAGCCACTTCAGCCAAATTCCGCATAAAACTCATAGAGAAAATAAGGAAGGTACTGTATCTGTAGGATTGTGGTGGCTGCCAAAAGTCTTTCCTGTTGATTCTTGAGTTTCTGTTTCATGATTAAAGTGTCAAGAGGCCTCAGGCAAGTTTAAGACTGTGATATGTAAAGAGACTCCATTGCTGCATAGGGAATGAGAAAGTCTTTCTCTAAAAAATCAAATTCAGAAGAAGAATTTGGGATGCAAAATCAAAAGGCTTCAAATCCTTGATGTCTGTGGACTTCTGGCAATAGACTGCTCCCTTCAGCTCCTTCCTCTGGGTCACTTGTGACTTTCAGAATCCACTAGAAGAGTCCTGCTCCCAACACAGGCCTGAATGCAAGTAAAGCATAGTCAGGGCAATAATCCAAATTCTCCTACAAGCTCAGTCTGAACTACTAGTATGAGTAACACAACTGGAAGAAGCCTGAAGAGTGATTAAATCCAGTCTTTGGCAGTCACAGCCAACCATATAAAGGAAGAACCCACAAGCTTTCCTTGCTTTGCCACAAAACACTTCATTAATCCATGAGAAAATCAAGATCTTTGGTGCAGAAATAAAACACGCAACAGCCACCCCAAAGGACCACAGAAAGGTAGCAATAAGGGTCCTAATGGCCTAGGACAATGCCAGAGCATTGTCAGCAGAAAAAGCCCAGTTGATATCTTCAGAGGCAACTCATTGGTTCTTGATTTGATTCTTGTTTCTAATCTGGCGATCATCTCAGTTCTGAGTTTGAGGACCAGAGAGATGACCTCACAAGGTTGCTGGTTTCTTGGTCCTACATGGCGAAGCTTTGCCTCTTGTCCACCTTCTCCCCTCCTGCTGTAGCCAGTCTCTGAACTCCAGAAGAGAGACACTAAGAATCACATCCTGTCCAAACCTCCCCTGTTCCCCCTATTCAGATAAAGTGAGCATTTTAGGAAAAAAAGATGTGCCCAGGGTCCTACAAAGGACCATCAGGAGCATGGAATCAACTAATCTTTATCGCACCCTGGCAGAAGTCCCAACCAATGCAGCATTTTGCCAGTGAATCTGTGGCTGAGGATCTAGCTGAATTTTTGTGATAAACCCTGATTTAGAAGTTTAAATATTTTGAACAGCTCATATTAAGTCAGGAAAACTCTGGGTAGCCATACGTGTTAGCAAGGGACACGTAGGTAGGTATAAATCAGGAAAACTCTGGGCAGCCATACATGTTAGCAACGGGTGGGTGGGTGGGGTAGGTAGGTAGGTAGGTAGGTAGGTAGGTAGGTAGGTAGGTAGGTAGGTAGGTAGGTAGGTAGGTAGGTAGGTAGGTAGGTAGGTAGGAGGCTTATTGTCTGAAAAACTATTTTTTCAGGCAAACAGATTAAAATCATAGTTTGGGAAAATAAAAAGTGAAAATGAGGACACCTTTAAAAGTTCCCCAGATACACTGTTATTTGCCTGCATGATGTCATGTTCTTCTATTTTTGAGTTGCTACCACAGCAACAATTTGTTGTCACAAACAGAAAATAATGGTTTCAGGAGAGAAAGATATGAAGCAGGAGTAGATGACCTCTTTAAAATTAATAATAATAATCCTCTTTTCCTGCAAAAACCTTTGGTAACAAAAAACTAGAAGAAAAGTATAAAAATGAAGTGATACACAAGTCTCAGAACTGTCACTAAAAACTGTGGTTTGTTTTAAAGCTTTCAAACAAGACATAAGTGGGTCTTTTAGCCTGTAGCTATTGCTGCACCAAAGAAAAAGTCAAAAGAAAATAAAAAAGATTCTTCTGTCTACTCTGGAATTCCAACCAGAACATGGTCTTGAGCACCATATCAGTGCAGTTCCCACAGATGACAAGGCCACAGCTTGACCCTTCACTTTATTTTTAAACACACTTTTTGCATTTGAACATGTAAGTAGTACTAATTCAAGAGAAAAATAAAAAGGTCCAGATACTTGATGAAATGTCAGCAAGGAATGAGTTGATTCTGCTTCCAGTTGATGCATTTATTGACCTTATTGCCATGGCAGGACACCACAGTATAGTGGACAAGCATACCCCAGTCAATTCATTTTTTTCATTAGAGTGAAATAAATGTCTCAGAAAATGCAGAACTGAAATTAAAAAAAATAAAGTAAAATAAAAAAAAAAAGGTACCAGATCATAAATTAGGGCAAATTTATGATCTCCCTTGAGTCAAGAGAATACAGAAGATAAATCAGGGAGAATTGAAGGATGTTACGTGCAGTTCTGAAGGTGAGCGAAAGAAGACTTTTCATTGAAGTGCCTTAAAAGAAAAGAAGACTTTGGAAAGAAAAACTTCTTAAACATCAAAAGATAAAGGACACCAATCAGGCTTAGGGAGTTAGTCTTTGAAATGCAGTACCAAACTTCTAAGTCAGCAAAACATGTGCAGATTTAAGTAAAACAGCACAATGTTCTCCCATACTTATGAAGTTATTTTCACAAATGAGACTGCATGTCTCTAGTAACAAAATTCCTTTTTCTGCAGCCTGCATATCCAGAAATAAACCAGTAAAGCAGAAAATCCTCATGTTGAGAGAAACTGAGAGGAGTGCCAGAGCTGCCTATTTAAATCTCACTCAAAGTTGGATACATCCCCTTGCTTACACATGCTAGTGCATATCTAATCACTGCAGTTAACCCAGCTGCAGGGTGTAATTCAGGCACTTTCATAGCCCAGACTGAGGGCATCACGTTGGACATGGAAGCAACTTCCCACCATTGCTGTCAGTCTACTTTTGGGAGGATATTTTAGCACTAAGACAGTGAAGCCCAGTGAGAGGAGCCAGGGGAAGGAAGTTGCAGTGCTGGTTTTCTCACATAGCTCGTGAGTTTAAAGCACACAAACAGGAGACACACTTAAACCCACACCCATCCAGGTACACCATCATCTGTGTATTGCCTTCCATGAGATAAAAGGTTTCATTTCCAGCTTGCAAGAGATGATGGCAAACAACCTGGAGAACAACAGGGCTGGTGAAGGAAATTTGTTTGAAATTTGTTTGAAGGTGCTGGAATACAGCGGCAGAAAGAAAAGCGCAATGAACTCTGTAAGAGGAGCTGGACACATATATGGTAAAAAAAGTATGTTATCACATAAACACAGTTTCTGAGGGACTTCCCCAACACAGCAGGGATGTTTGTCAGCAGCCTTGTGTTGCATATGAGGTGAGTGTGGCACTTCCTTGAGCCACATCACGGGATGGGACAAGCATGGCCACCTTCCCCTTCTGGCAAGACTTCTCAAGGAAAAACTTCCACAAATCTAAGGGAGCAAGACAGGGAAGCTCATTCTCTATTAACAAAGAAACCAGAAATTGGTTCTTGTCCCACTAAGGAAACCAGAATAAAGGAGAGACAGAAGGAAGATATTTACCTATTAAAAATTAATGATTGAGACACGAATTTTTGCGACTGGTACCATATGGCTGGAAAAAATCTCAAGAAAAAAAACTTAATCCTCCTGAGACTGAATTTCCATTTAATAGGAACTTGAGCAAGGGTGTGCTTGCTGGGGGCCTTTTAACACTTCTTGTTAAAGCAGATGCCTGGCTGCTCACCTGTAGTACCAACACATAGCTTTTCCCTTTGTTGGTGGCTCGTGTTACTTTGGAGTCGTTGGGTTTGTAGCCCTTCCAGGACTACAAAACACTATCACTTGTTGGTTCTCTCCCTACACACTGCTCTTTCAAGCAAAGACCAGACAGCATGCAAACCACATGCTAAATAATATGTAAATACTTGTCACCTTAAGGACCCCAGGTTAGGAGGCAGGTCAGTGCCAGGGTAGCATTGCTGAGGTGCTTTGGGAGGAAAGAAGGAAGGAAAGGCAGCAGACACCATGCTGCTGGCACTGCTAGGACATGGAGAAAGGGCCAGGGGGTGCAGCTCCCACACCTGCACTGCCCAGACCTACAGCCTCTGCCAGCCCTGAGCCCAAGTTTCCTGTCTGGGAGACCTATTACATCACTTCAGACTCCAGTCCAAGCCCGAAACAAACAGGACAGAGTGGGAGGGGGTGGGAGAGCAGAATCAGGCCAGACTAGTAGTGGGTTTGAGACTGAAATTCCCAGTATGACTACATACATACTGAATGAGAATACAGTAAAGCACAGGCAGGCCAGGCAGGCCTCATCCCAGGATTCAGGATCAGACATGGGAGAGCCCTGACCTTCTTTCTCATCTGCCCATGGGAGACCAGATTGTGCAGAGCGTCCATTTTACTCCATCCTTTGACTCACACCTTGCATGTGAACAGATGCAACAGGATGCATCAAAGGAGCTGAGGAACAAAAATTTAGTCTTGTGTGCAGTTTTGGCTGAGACATCCCGCTGATGTTTTAGCAGCTCTAAAATGAAGTGAGCATTGAAGAAGGCAGGTGCCTGGGAGAAAAGGGATGAGACCTATTGAGGAGAGCTGCCACTCACTCCTTGTGAAGAATGGGTTAACAGCATATGATAGACAGATCATGTATGTATTTTAATTATGTGTCATTTTTTGCTTGAGTCATGAAATGTCAGGGTCTTGCTCAGGCAAAGACACGGCAGAACAACTGAGGGGAAAATGTCTCTGGGAAAAGGCTGTAGCACTTGTAGGAACTAGTAATGGAGAAGAGGTTATGGCTCCTGTGTGTTAACAGTGTATGAAGAACAGGGGTGTGGGAGCACCCCAGCAGCTGTAACACAGTTGGTGCAGGTCTGGCTGGTAATGGAGAGACCAGATACTGTGCAGCAGCTGCTTCAGCCCCTGGAGGGGATGTACACATCCCATGCTCTTTGGCCTTCTGTCTGTCACACCTAGGGAAGCTCATGGAGCTGAGAGCAAGTTAATGATTTTTCAGAAGCGAAGCCTCAAGTGAAGGAGGGCAGTGTGGAGCTCACTGCCCACAGGAGGTGATTATGCCCTAACTCTTCTAAAAGCAAAGACAGATGAGAGGTTTTAGCCCAGGTCAAGCTACCCTAATATGGTCTATCAGAAATTAATTAATCAGCAATTGGCACACAGAGACACACAGACACACACACACATATACACACGGAGGAGGAGGAAGGTGAAAGCATTCCCGTGGACTCAGATCTAGCCCTGTTTCCTGTTCTCCCTCCCTGTGTGCAGGACTTGCAGCCATGCCACATCTCCTGCCACTGCCCCGAGTCCCAGAGAAGATGTGCTCCCCCGTTCAGGCCATGCTCCACCAGCCTTTGTTTCCCAGATTTTGCACAATGTTTACATCCTCTGGCTGCTCTCCCTGCCCCCATCCTGCTGCTGCTTTTTAAGGCAGTTTTCAAAAGGAGAACCCCAAGGATGGCCAGCACATTCCCAGGAGCCCCAGGGAAGTGACGTGGCTGCAAGGCTGGCAAGCTGTCATGTCCTGGGAGTACAGGCATAACCCCGTGATATACAAGGACACACAGGGAGTTGTGGGGCCTGGATATTCTTCCTTTGTTTAATATTTTTCTGTATCATATACAAAGCTGTATATACAGCACAACAGCTGTCACAAGGGTGGACATGTCCTGTCGTGCAATGCTTAACTCTCTGCTGCTGCCCCAAAGCCTGATCTTGCTTTTTTTTTCCAGCAGTGGGACAACAGTGCCTTTTGTCTGGATTTGCTTTGGGCAGCTGGGCCTCTGAAATATGAATGCTTACATTTTCCCCCTTTCCTTCTCCTTCTACTGTTCTCAACAAGCTCAGCTGGAGTTCTTGTATAATAGATTGAGCCTCTGGAAGCTGAGCGTTTGTGAGTTTCTTGTGTGACCACCTCATTCCTCCCTCTGTACCAAAGCACCTTTGCTTTGTCATCACTGAGCTGCTGGCAGGACTGGACTCTCTGACTCAGTGATTGCAGGTTATGAAGTAATATCTGCCTGGCATCACTGTTTTCTTCTACACGTGGTGATCAGGCAGCTGTCACCATCTCTCTTTGTCCCTGTGGGAGGTGACCGAGGTATCTGTGTCCCCAGCACCATCAAGCCCTGCCAGTGTCTGTATCTGCCACTGAGGTGACACTTTCCATTTTCTTCTGCTTCTGTCAGCAAAAATAAGGCTGCTTTTGTTGTTCCTTCCCTTTACTCAGTTCTACCTTCCTGCCAAGGTGTTTGCCACACGGGACTCCCCCTGCTCCCCAAAATGTCAGTACAGATCCAGCTGCCAGCAACCCCCATCACTGCAGAACTTGTAATAGGCCTTTTGCACTTATCTGGATTATTAGAAGCTATTAGTGAAGTACCGGAATGTACTGGGCTATGCAGAAAGGTAATATTCTGTTCACTTTTTCTCTTCTGCAACAAGCCTTCCCTCACAGCGACTCCTACTCATGCACTTAATTTTTGGTATGGATGCCTAGAAACAGAGAAGCCAGATTGGAAACCCTTCTTCATTGCTGCATCTGGTAAACATTATCAGCCAGGGGTCTGCAAGCTTTGATTCAGGTCAGCTGGCATCAAAGGAGACTTGGGAGTGTTTGCTTTCAATTCCAAGGTTGAACAAAATAATCTGTTCTGAAGCTCAGGCTTCTGCCTGCCCTTCATCAGGGGTCACTTTGCAGGGAGAGCAGGGGAGAGGAGAAATGGTGTGCTGAGCAAAAGTCTCTGCTTTGTTCTGCTGTGTTAGGGCTGGCGTCAGCAGACCTCTGGAAGAGGGAGGTAACCATGCTACCACTTGTTCAAATATTTTGAATAATAAAGGTGTTGGTTTAATAAATGTCCTGGAGGAGGAAAAGTTGTCCAGCAATAATTGTTGAGCATTTTCCCTTTTGAGCCTGGAGAGAAGCTGTAACCAATGGTTAGTGTTTCTGAGAGGGAGGGCAAAGGCAGGATGGGGATCAAGATTCAATTTTTGTAAGAGACCTCTTTTGGCTTTTCTTTCAGACACGCCAGTCACTGCTGCAAGTTCTTCCCTGACTAATCCCTCCTTAAATACAGAGTGGCAATTTGCAAAGCTGGAAAAATATTCACACTTAAGCTCAGGCTCTGCTTTTCCCCAGTCATTTACCTTCCTGATTAGGCAAATCCTGCATCTGCCAATACTAATAATTTTCAGCAATTTTGTATATTCTTTCCTTCTTGTAATTTCCCTACACTTTAATATTTTTTTTGTGCAAATGGAATATTCACCCTGATTTCTGAGGATCAGCTTCATGCCCTCCCAGGCAGAGCTGAAGAGGCAGTAACCCTACATTTCTGGCTATGTTGGAGAGTAAGAAGAGTTTGGAAGGGACAGCAGACACAGGTTTGCTTCCTTAGTGTCCTTCGGTCTCACATATGGAGAGCAGGGCCAACACATCTCCCGTCCTCTCAGAGGTGTAAGTAACTAATGAGAAAAATAGTCAGAACCCAATGTAATTCATGCAGCTGTTCAAGAGTAAATTGTTATTATTATTACTACTACCACCAATATTATTACCACAGTTGCCTTGTGTTTGCTCGCTTTTTCTCTAGCCAAGTGACTACTGAAACAAATGAAGCAGTTTCAACAGGAAAGTGTGAGATATGAGCCCAAGGAGCCTGAGGGAAAGAGGAAGAAGCTAATCCCCATCTAACGCATCCTGGACTAAGCCTGGCACTTTGTAAGGAGAGGGGGTCCTCTTCTTCCTCCTGATGTACTTTTAGAGAAAGACTTAGTAAACACATTTCATTCAGTGCATCCCCCTCAGGCACTGCAGAAGACCCTGAGCTGGGGAACTGAGTGTGCAACAAGGCACTGCCCTGACACCAAACACAACCCCCAGTCAGAGTAACCATAGGAAGCTGTCCTGGGTTGTGGTGTAGAACGTGCACGGAGTATTCTACCACCATCTTCATGAACTGTTGAAACCAATTGCTGAAGCAGCATTCTTCCAGACTCTCCCCTCCCTCTTTCTGTTAGGGTGTCTTTTGTTAAGGTGTCTTCTGCTAATGGGTCTTTTGATAACGTGTTTTCTGTTAATGGCCTGCTGATGACTTACAGATAACTCCCACCAGGAGTTATCTCCCGTTAATGGGCCATCAAGGACCCCCCTGTATGACTCATTATCCCATTGTGAGATGCTCCACCCAGGGGGAGGAGCCAAGCATTCTCACCTGCATATAATCTGGGATCTGGGACAATACGGGGTACCTTACCCACTGGATCTACAGAGGATCAGAGCTACCAGACCTTTCTACGGGATTGCTGCTTCCATCATCTTGCTCAGGTTGTATTCTGACTCTGTCAGGGGTCTTTTGTATTATTGCATTTATTTTATTTCCTTTTTTTCTTTTCCTATTAAATTGTATTTCTGACTTAGAGCCTCTCACTAGTTTTGTTTTCAAACCATCACAGAAGCAAAGATCACTTACTCCTGGAAGAATAAAAATCCACCTCCATGCAGCTAGTAATTTTAGAGGCCCACAGATTTCCTTGGGATTTCTAAGTGTCACCCCAAACCCTGTGACCAGTGAGGACCATAATTTAAAAGTACATTTTCAGCTTGTTGCATTAGTGGTGGTCATGCATGTCCTTCATGCCTCCTACTGGAAATGCACTTCCTGATTTCCATAACAAGAATGAACTTGTTTGTTGTGGATATATAATCTAAGAAATTCAGTCTCTTTTCAAATAAAAAAAAAGTTCCTCAGTTTTATTTGGTCCCATGTGCAGGTTGTGACCTTCTGTAAGCTTTTGTGAGCACAATTAACCAAAACACACCACAACAAATATTAGCAAATTGTTATTTCTGCTGCTCTCTCTGTTTTGCATAACCATTGGCTCAGGCTTGAAAATATCATGGCAAGACAAGCTAAAGACCTCACCCCAGTCTGCCCATTCACACCACCTCAACACCCAGTGAAGAAAAAAAAAAAAAAAAGAGGAGCAGCTTTTTAAAGCTCTTTTTATTTCTTCTCCTAGTTGTTGCTCTGATCTGGTGTCACAGCCTCATGCCCAGGGGACAGGGGAGCTCTGTCTTTAGCACCACTGCAGAATTCACTGCTTCATCAGGCCACAGCCCTTGTTAATTCAGTTAAATCACATGAAAAAGTGTTCTGGCTGAGGAAGAAATAATATATCTTGCATCAAAGCGTTATTTCTACTAAAATGTGACACATTTCAGGATACAATGATTTGATGAATGTGTCCTTCATCACCGGCCTAGCGAGCACATGAAATGGCCAGATATGTGCCAGGGCTTGGAGATTTATGGGTTTACCAATGGCTTTACCCTTGTACCAGCTCCACCATTCATTCCTCCCCATGGCACTTTCCCCATTGCTGTCTCCTACAGCTGGAGATAATTCCTTTGGGAGTTCCAGCCTCATCAAACCCTCCCTCAGGCCCTGCTCCTGTTGGCTGTTACCACAACAACAAAACAACAGCCCCGTGGGAGGCACTGGCAGCAGGGTTTCGGTGTGCTGTGCCAGGACACCTCTTCCACCCTTGGCTCACCCAGCCTTTCACCTCTTCTGCCTGCAGATCCATATATCCTGCTGGTCTTTGGTTTCAAGGAGCTGGAAAGATGATCATGCAGCAAAACAAAGGTCTTCTTCTTTTCTTCTTTTTTTAAAATTATGTCACAGGGGTTGGGTTTGGGTTTTTTAGCGATTTACTCTGCCTTTGGGTAGAGTGTTGTGACTCAGTGCCAGTGTCATCACAATGCTACAACTTTTGTGCAGGTGGTAGCTCTATTGGCTTGGAGTTTTTCACATCTACACAGCCTTTTCTATTAAATCTGTGGGAATTGGATCCCATCAGTATAACTGAACCCATGCCAGAGGGATGTCCTGAATTAATTGCTACAGATAGAGTTACAGCACTACCAAAATCATGTAGGTAAGCCCTTGTGTATCACATGAACATGCAGCAGGGCTCTTTCTGCTGAATGAGGATGCTCAGAGTAGTCTATTACATTCCACCACACAATAACTCATGAGCTTTGCTTAGGCAGTTACCATTCATCAGCAGTCAACCTGATATTTGCCTACAGAAATCTTTACTACAGCAATTTTCTTTCCTATCAGTGGCTCTTTCCATTTTCCTTCCAACTTTCAGAGTCATCCTCACTTTCTGCCCTCACACCCTCTGAAAAAGCAATTGCACATACTGCACATGATTTGCACATCTACCATGATTTCCACTGTGCCAGTCTAAATTCAATCCTACTGCTCTGAATTGAGGTACAGTCACAGCATTAGATGCAGTTGGGCTGATCTCAAGGAGCAGATTTTATTCTTTTGCTAAAGATCTGAGAAGCTAGAGGACATAACTCTCATCCAGAGATACCTGAAACAATAATTACCAGAGAGCACACCTCAGGGTGAGGACCAGTTAATATTCACTGTCTCATTTTTCAGACACACATGGTTAATTCCTTTTCCTGATGGAAAATATTTCTGGGGGGTGAATGCCCCATCCTTCCCAGCATTAAAGGACAATAGGGAAGATGCAGAGGTCCTTGAGAATATTGAAACACATATCAGAAGCTACAGAAATAATCTCTCTGAATATGGGAAGCTTTTTATTTTATTAATAAGTGACTTTCCAACATGGGCACACAGATTTGAATGGGGTGGTAGGAGAGGGAAATGCCTGCAGGATTTAGATTGCAGGGATCCACAGCTTGCTCCAGCTGATGGGTGGGAGACACTACATGAAAATAAACACATGGTCTTTCTCTGGGTGCTGTTGGCAGGAACAGCAAGAGCCGGATGCAAAGGAACAGGCAGCTGGTTTGATCCTTCTGTTCTTCCAACTGGATGCCAGGATAGAGTTTTCAGCATGGGAACAAAGAGTGCATGGCCTGTATCAGAACTGGCAGGAAGATAGCTGGTGTCTGAAGCTCCTGTCCCTACCACTTCATCACAGAGTCCACACAGGTTAGTGGACAAATGTGCTCATCTCACAAGGATGTCATCTGATCTTCGGTCCACCCCATAATTAACCACACATCCAACAGTGCTACCTGGCAGAGGTGTTTGGGTTTGGTTTGTTTTCTTCTTTTTTCCATTAGAGAGGAAGAACCCTAAATAGGGCTCACAAGCACTCTAGCAATACCTGTCTGTTACTAATATTTAATTGTGCTGTGCCTGGCTGTGGCATTAAGTCAAAAGGAGCACAGGGCTTAAACAGTACAAGAGAGTACTGTAGCTGGAAGGAAGGTTAGAGACTGTCAGCAAGGCTAGAGACTGTCAGCATTTCAACACTGGAGTTACGTGATTATCTCTTGAAGAGCCTAGTTTAGGGATAGGGATAAAACTCAGGTTACAGCAACATTGTTTAGGAATGGGACAAAGCCTAAAGCCTCAGTTGGCACTGGACTGCCAAAGCAATGTATAGGCTGAAAAAAAATTACCCCCAGACAACCATTTTCTCTAGGCTCAAGGTAAGCTGAGGGTCTGAGGCAGGGTTAGGTTTGGGACACAAACAGGGAGAAAGCTGGGACAGGAGCTCTGTTGGCATGGGATTGCCAAGGGGATTCCAAAGAAAGGAGGAGGAAAGAAAAATATTTCTTCCCTATACCTTTTTCATTTAAATGACAGCCCAGGGCTCATTCCATATTTAGTGTTAGGATTAAGGTTTGGGTTTCCCGAAAGATCGCTCCTCTGACATCTTTGCTGGGACCACAGCAGGTTATCCCTAATTATAGTTAACTCAAGGTCAGGTTTTTGCTTTAGGAGGGAGAGATACCCTGAAACTTCAGGAGATGTTGCATTTCCCACAGGCTGCTAGGAGAAGCAGCAGTCTCCTGGAAAGTCATTCCTTTGACAATTACTTGATTCCAGCTTTCATTCCTTAGCAAAGTGTTATCCCAGGCACAGCCTTGGAGCTGAGTTCAGTGTTGGGAAAGGGAAAAAGCCTACAGCAGGTTAGCATGGCACTGGTGTGGGACTTCTGAAGGGAAGTTCAGGTCACAGAAATATTTCTCCTCTGATTGTTTTTTCATCTGGACCATTGTTTTGTGTGCTTGACTGAGGATCAGCTGTCCTCAGGCTTTAGGACTAAGGATGGAAGAGGGACAAAGCCTAGTGCTCCAGATGGCAAAGGCCTGCAAAGGGTTTGGAAAAGGTTGGAATGAACAATAAAAAATTTAACCCCCTGCTACGCTTTCCATCTCAGTCACAGCTGTGTTCTTATCTGTGAAGCAGCCCACACCTGGGCTTCGGGTTACAGTCTGAGCACTTAGAGATCCTACAGCTCCAGCTGGCATGGGGTTGTTATTGCACTGCCAAAGGCAAAGGAGAGGCTGCAAAGAGCTTTCTCTCCTCACAAGTTTGTTATCTTGGTCATGGCTTAGTCTCTGGCAAATGCTCAGCTCACACAGAAGATATAGGGCTAGGGTTAGTTCAGGGGAATGTCAAAGCCTAGAACTGCATGTGATGTGGAGCCGCCAAGGGGCTCCCTCAGAGGGATGGACTGGATTCATTAGGATTTTGTCTCTGAAAATTTCATCATTGGCGTGGCTTGTGATAATCCATCCAAGGCCAATGTTTAGGGTTAGGAGAGGGGAAAACCCTTGAACTCCAGTTGTGTTGTTCAAACCCTTGAACTCCAGTTCTTGCTGACAAGAAGAATGTAAAAATATTTCTCTCATGATAGCTTTTTGATTTCTTCTACAGCTTGTGATCCTTGGAAAAGGGTTTAGTCTGTGCCTAGGGTTAGGGTTTGGGTTGGGAAAGGAACAAAGTTTAAAGCTCTCATTTGCTTAGGAAGTCTGGGATTGCCAAAGGAAAGAACAAGCTGCACAAAGACTTCTCTGGGCATCTCTTCATCTGGGCCCATGGCTTAGGGTCCTTGGTTAAGCCTCACTCAAGACCATTTGTCAAAGGATGTTGGTAGATTTTTCCTAAGTAAGCAGGAATTTGGTTATGCCCATTAGTTTTATTTTCCTCCTCAGGGTTAAAATCAAATCTTATTTTAGATGTTGCCTAGAAGTCCTTCGAAATAAAACTCCCAAATCTCGCAAAATTGGCTGTACAAAATGCCTGTTCACAGTGCTCAAAAGGAGGAAGATATTATTGATATGAGGTAAACACCATAAATAACTCCATGAGACTGACTCTGCTCAGTTGTGCAAGCCACGGGATATTATCCACAGGCAAATTCATAATTTTCTTGAAGTGGATAGAAGTCTACCTTGCTCAAAAGCAGATTCTGGTCATAACTGCATACTTGCAAGCCTGTTGACAATTCCACTTAAGTAGCACCAAGTAATTCCCTACTGGTATATGGCCAATTCACCACTGTATTGCCAAAACAATGGAGCTCTTCTGGGGGCAGTCACACGTGCAAGAGCTCAGGCAAATGTGTCATAGTACACATGTTTGGGCAGGTCAAGAAAATTTCTAGCCTTCAATTCTTCTCTTTTTCTCAACAGAATCAGTGGGACAGTTCACCATTCCCAAAACCTGAACAATAGCTACAAAATGTACTGTTCACCCAGTGAGTGGCAGGAAGTAAAGTAATGGCATGCTCTTACAACCTGGGTCTGCTAAGAAGGGGATGAGGAGGGGCAAGCTCACTCTGAGGCACTCTAGTGAGAAATCTAAAAAACACTTGAAGCCGAACAAATTCTTCTTTGCAGAAACTAAGGGAAAATGGGGGAATAATAGGGCGAAATTGTGAGGAAAGGTATCAGTGGGGAAGAGAAGGCTGAGGACTTCTGCTAATGGGGAAGGGTAGTTAGTGCAGGTGTGAGATACAGGAGATCACTCAGATCCTTCTCATGTCTGCAGTAGAACAGGGGCAAAGGGGCAAGACTTGGCATATGGTCAATGGGTTGGGAGTGTGTGGCCTAGTGGGATGAGAAAGGCCATTCATATACTGAGACTCATGCCTGGCACTTACCTGAGGCAGGATGAAGGCAGAAATAGACTTGACATCTCATAGGTTTGCTGGTATCAAAACCACTAAGTGATAGCCATGCCTATAGAACACTAAAAAATTTGATCCATAGGAAACTCTGCAGAAAAATGTTCACCCTCCTCTAGTGTTTCACAGATGGCAATCTCCAGGACATCACCACCTGTGCTGGCCACTGACAATTGGCAGAACGTGGATAATTGCTGGTGCAAGAACTGCAGGTGGCCTTGCATGACGAGCCAACCTGTGCTCAGACAAGTGTGTTCAGGGAGCAGTGAGACCCAGGCACAGCCTGCTGCACCACCCAGCAAAACTGCACTCATGGACAAAGCCAGAGTGCTGCACGTAGATCCCAGAAGCTGCACCCGTCTTTGAAGGTCAGAGAGTGAAATGGAGGGACTTGTACCTTCACTTGGTGTTTCCTGGTTTGTCACCCTGACCTTGGTGCACTGGGAAGATGTTTGTACTCAGCACTAGCAAAGACTGGGGCTGGCAGGGGCAGGTGGCCACAGAAGTTGTCTTATAGTTGTTTTTTCATTGAAAATACAGTTCAGCACACAGTGAGATGTTCCAGGAGGTCCCGTCCTGTGCCTGCACCTGCACACAGTTAAACGGCTTGTTGGATCAGGGCCACAAGGAAAAGCTTTGCTGAGATGGAAGAAGAGAAGGGCAAAAAATACAGGATTAACACAATGCACTTGGCTCTATTTCAAGAGCCTGTTTTGGTGACACAAGGATCCCAGCCCTTCCCAAAAGCGCACAGGGCACAACTTGTTTCAGGTCATGCTACAACCTCAGCCAAGTTATGGGCCTTCAAGTGCCAGACCAGCCATCAGCTTTTAGAAGCACAGATGCAAAACTAACATGAACTGAAAGCAAGATGTTTATGCCCTCACACAAAAACATGACATTCAAATCTTATTCAGAAGTAGCCCTGCAAAAATCAAGCAAAATTAATAGCTCATATCAAAGTTGGCCTCACTTCAGGAAAATTTCTGTTGCCTTGGTAAACACAGCTGAGTCTCCATTTTTCTCCTTCCTATTGGCAACGTACTTCATTTGCTAAATAAAGATATCTAAACAATCTCTCTTTGTACAATAATTTTTATGCTTTCCCCATTGGTCTGTTTCAGTCACTTGCCCCTACTCTGTATAGTACAGTGCATTCAGAGTATGCATTAAAAATTGTTTGGGGTTTTGGTCAAGATACTAACAGGAAAAAACCAAAATTTTCTGGATGTAAATGTAAGGCAAGAGAAAGCCCCTGTTCTTTCATCTGTCTCTCTGAGACAATGTCCTGCTACTGTTTCCCTTACAAAAATCTTATTTTTTCTGCAGAGAACTAATGGTACAAATTTACTCCAGTATACAATCTAGTATTCAGAATCTATCAAAAGTACTTCCACGCATAAAAGATTTCATTTTTCTGTTCTGTATCCCAAGATCTTTATTGCTCAATACCAATTAGTTATTTCTGCAACATAAATACTTACCTTATGATTAAATAGCTTTCATTTTGCCTTCCCTTGGAACTCCCTATAACTAATTTCCATTCACTTCCATCCCCAGAGGGGCATTATCCTGGGCAGAAATATCTGCTCAAGGAGAACTGGAAATGGATAGCTTTCTCTATCCAGTCATTTCAGCCTTTATGGCAATGAGCAGAAATCCCTGTTCATCAGTCTAACACTGATTTTAACAGGTCTTTGGGTTGAGGACAATCCCAGAAGCAGTTTCTGAAAAATACCCTACTGGGGTAGTTATCTGGAGCTACTTGCCAGCTTCTCCAGCAGCCCAGCAGCAGATGGTACATAATGGAGCAGCAAACCTCTCCCTGCACCTCCAGCTGCAAAGAGCAGCATTGCTGCACCCAGCCTTGACTTTTTCCATCCCAAAAATCCTAAAAACCACGAGCACCATTACCTTTGAAAACAGATGGGCTAGGGCATATTCCTCATGCACTCCAGCTTCAGTATAACAATTTCCCATGTGTCAATCCAACCTTGGCTTTTTTCTAACGATCAACCTGAGATGAGGAAGAACCCTGTGAAACACATTGTTATGCTGCTGGTGTAGTCTGCTCCCTATTAAAAAAATGGGAGATGATGAGGAGAGGGCACACACATTACTAGGTCGAGAGGGAAGAAAACTGTGTGCTTACCTGTGGTGTCATCTGAACAGCAGCATGGGCTCTGTAACCAATACATGGCATTTTAAGCATGCATGAGCCTTTCTCCTGTGCTGCAGGGAAAAAGCAACTCCCCTGAGACTAGGAAAAAGGATTTACTTGCCTCCCTGTGCCTTGGCTTACAAATGCATGGCATTAATTAGGTTTCAAATTACTCTGGATACAGTGCACAGTTACTGCTTCATCTATTCAAATAAATAATTTGGTTTAAAAAAAAAAAGCTGTTGTCGTTTCTATGCAAAAGTGAGCGCTTCACCAGCTGGACAGGCAAACCTTTGTTCCATAACCCCTACAAGCTTTTTCAGTGGTCAGCACAGAGGGACAGACTGTGCCTGGCAGAGAGAGGATGGGTGTAGAGAGCATGCTGCTGGTGTGCCAGACCGGTGGCTAACCGTGGTCTGGATGAGGGGCAGGGGAACTCTATCAGTCTGTTGGAACTGCCAGATTTCCTCAAAGGTGGTGGTTTTTCCCACACCCACTCCCCAGTCTAGACCAAGCTTTGGCCCCTCATGAACATAGCCTATTGTCAGCCATTACACAGATGCTGCGGGGCTTGTAATTCAGCTCCATGCCTTGGTCAGGGTGAGAGAGGTGAAAGAGAAGAGCTGCCTACAAAGGAACACTGATTTTTAAATAGCATTTTGTATTGCAGCACTGCTCAATTAGAAGAGGTTGAAAGACCTCCCATTAGGCTTCTGGAAAAGGAACCTTCCCCATGTTTTAACAGCAGCTGGTGCAGGCAAGGGCCATTCGCCCTGGGGCTGCTGTCCTTGTGTGAACACAGCCCACCCCAGCTTCTGCCTCGGACCAGTGTCAGATGGGGGATCCAGGCCTGCAAAAGGGATAGGTGGAAACCTCATGGAAACTGTTTGTTCCACATTTTGGGGCTGGGACAAGTACCTTGTTGGGGACCTCCACAGAGACAGCCATGGCCTGTCTCCAGCCCTGTGTACAGGAGACTTGATGCATATGCCAGACACATGCCACTGTCCCCATGTTTCAAGAGAAGATCATGAGTATTAGGAGAGAGGAAGATGAAATGAGTCTGCCTGATTTTTGCATCATGTTCAGCTTCAAAAGAGCATCAGAAAGACCTTTTTTTTCTCCATGAGAAGGTAGAAAGAGCCTAGAAATAAGCACTAATGATTGGTTCCATCTGCACTCATATTGCTGGAAATTATTTTGAATTACAAACGTAGAAAGGGCACCTTGTGCTTGTACAGAAGCAGCACCAACCACAGAGTGATTCAAAAGCAAAAGGTCTGGTTTAGCCTCCCAGCTGAATTCATTGCTTTAATATAATTAAAAAGAAAATGTAGGAAAAAACCACCAGGCTCAAGATTAGACAACAGGACATTTTCTCAGCAAACATGTTACTGAAGCCCAGCAGATGCAGAAAGTACAAAACCTGCTATCATCAGGAGTTAGAAGGCAGGGTTTATAATCAGTAAGTAGTGACATGGATGGAAGAGCAGCAATACCACCAGTCAGTTTACTTCAGTCAGCTGAATGACTTCTGCGTCGTGAAAGTTCATGCTTGTGCTGAAAACAAAATTGCTGACTTTCTCTGCTGGCATGGAGGTTTCTTCAGATCAAATTGGAGGTGCTCAAGCACACCTAAACTGGCAGTTTAATTGTCACTGTACAGGACCTGCCTTATGAACAGACAGCATCTACATCTGGAACTGCCAACCTAACCCTTTTAATTTACTCAGAACTGAAAACACAAGATTTCATAAAGAGCAAAACAAAAAGAGGGTGTAAGAATGCCACAGCCTCCCATTACAAACAAGTATCTGCAAAATTGTGATAAGAATGCCTCAATCACAATGCTGATTTTACACAAAAGTAGAAAAACAAGAAATTAAATACAACCACCTCTTCTCTGATCTTTTTCTGTCTCCTTTAGCTGCATTAGACATGCAAACTATATATATTTGCTCTTTCAGATGAACACATGCAAGACAATGAGGTGATCTTGTCTGTAGCAGGTTCTGGGTGCCTACTCAACATGTTTTACTAAAATTTCTGTGTCAGCCTTTCAGCTGAGCCAGAAGACAAAGCATGCTATCAAGCCCAGGTGCACTGACTTTTCCAGATGCTCTGTGACATGGAACCTTGATGTTCACTGTTCACCTCTGCTCTCAGCCAGAGCAGGGATAACAACAAGCACCAAGAACTGCCTGCTCAGGTGGAAAGCCCTGGAAGAGGTGGGTGGCTGCTGGCAGAGGCAGTTCCTCTAGTTCTTGCCATGCCTCCAGTACAGAAACTGGAGGCATGTAGAGTGAGATGTGCTTTCGTGGCACCCTGAGAAGGCGCTGTTTAACTACAGAACTGGTTAAAATTCAATGACTTCACAGCAGGATGAGACAGACTGAAGCTGATTTTGCAGCCTGGACAGGAGCTGCAGGCATGGAAGAGAGAGATGAAGATCCCAGTATTCCAAAAACATCTCAGACACCAGAGTAAAGAAAGAAAAGACAACCGGCAAAAGGAAATTGATACAAGCCCATCAGCTATTTCTGCCTTAGTCATAATTATTTTGAGTGCTCACTTAGTAATAAAAAATAACTGTTTTTAGAAACCTTTCCCACGTGGTTGGTTACTACAACAAACAGCCCTACGTGTGTGAGGTCAGCCCCCAACTGTGCACAGAGCAGCCCCACTCACAGTTACAAGAAAGCCCTACACTTTCAGCAAATACTCTCTCAGAGAGGACGAGGCTCTGCCTTGCCTCCCCTTCCTAAAGCTGTTCCAAGGCTCTCCAGAGTCATCACATACCAGCCTGTTAAGAGACACCAAACTGATTATACTTGTTCATAAAATGTGTTTACAGAACTACTTAATTCCTGTTATTAGCACTTGACACAATGGACTGGTTTTCTTGACATGACTGCAGCTGCACTCAGCACTCAAGACAATCCCCCAAGAGCAATCCTGAGACATTCCTGCAGCTTAGCCACATGTGAGCAAGCTGGCTCTCACCTCCAGAGACTGAAACACATGCAGTGCTCTTAGCTGTATGTGTAGCATCCTTGGCACTTGCCAGCTCCCAAAACTGTTAGTGTTTATCTGCTCACCCATCACTTGCATCAGCTTTCTTACTGCTGACCAGTGGGATGTTCCAAAAGGCTCCACTGCTGTGCTGTACATCTTAAATTATACATACAGCACTCTCCCATAGGAGAAAAGCAATCAAAGTGATTTATTTCTGGGTGAACAGAAAGCATCCCCTTTGTCTCAAAACAGTAATTACTGTGGGCCACATTCCAATGCTAGCCTTAGCCATGGCAGGAGTTACTAGAACAGAGATTATTTGTGGAGTAAGGTATTTCTCAGCAGGTATCAGGATGTTGGTTTTCAGCCCTAAAGCCTCTACGTTAAATACCGCACTTTTAATTATTTCAATTTACCTTTAATCAAAGGATGTGAAACTGGAGTGCCTCCCTTTCTCTTTGCTGATAGCTACTCCCATAGTTATGCAGAAAATCAATTAACTACTGCAAATTTTAGGACAGAAATAGCTATGCAGGTATCTATGAAGATGCTAAAAATGTCACAAGAAAAGCAAGATAAATGTCAATGTTATTAAAAATAAATGTCTACTTAATGCAACATTTACTTAAATGTTTGCCAGAAAACAATAAATAAGGAATTTAAATCCTGATGTAGCACAATAACATACTTAGGTGAAACTCCACCTCTGCACTGAATGGCAGACCAAGATGAAAATCTCATTCCAAGCCCTGATATCATCTGTGCTAGCCCACTGCACAAAAGTGGATTTTATCCAACCTACAGTGACTTTGTAAACAACCCACTTCCTTTTTACCAATACTGAGTTCAGTTTTCTAATGTTTCCTTCCACATCCACAATGGTGCCTTATCAAATCCCACAACCTGGCAGCGTGTTGGGATTTATACTCCCTTTTCCATCCACCGGGGCCTCTTGGTTGCTGCTCTGCTGGACCAAAGCCTCAGACCCCTTCTAGACCTGCTGTCCTGAGTTTAAACAGAAAACTCTGCACCAGGAAAATAATATATGAGTGCTTTTTATGTTCTCACAGGTTATCAAATAATGTGGGTGGCTCTTACAGTGAGCTGACTTAGTTATTCCCTCAATTGTGTCCAGTCTGAATGCACATCTAGAAACACTAGCAGCAATCATTTCATGTTTCCTAGCAAGCTACTGACACAAGAGTTAAATAGTAAAAAGGCAGTAAACGACCCCTGAGGAACCCTACTATATACACCAACAGCTCAGAGATGATTCCCTCCATCCATCTGCACCTGGAAATTCATCAGCATCAAAACCACTCTCTCTTGGACATGGTGAATTGTCTCTCTGGATCAAGAGGTGAAGAAGGCCCACTAGGGCGACTACTGCAATTTTTATCAGGCATGTTTGTAATCTTGGTAAAGTAAAACACATCAGGCTGGTTTGACAAGATCCATTTTCCTTAGGTTCAGGTAGAGGGATGCTAATGAAGTGCTGTTTCCTTTATTTTTTAATAAAGGACTCTAATTTCAGTAGTTCCACTGTTTTGCTTTGGATCAATGTCAAGCTGATAGACCTACACTTAGCACCAGCACCCAATTTTCATAGCCTGTTAGCAGTACACTTTTTCCAGTCGCTAACTAAAAATCAACACATGAGATCAACAGAGCTCTTAGCTCCAGGCCTTTAAAATTTCATGGATATGAATTTGTTGGATTTAAGAATTCTAAAATGTTCAGAGCCAGCAGTTGTCCACGGTAACCTTCTCTAACTTCTATCTCAATGGAAAAGACTTCAATTTCATAATCTGTGATAAAGGTACATCTTCTCTTTGTTAGGCCATGCAAAACTGTGTACTAACATTGTTTTGAGCACTAATCATAATAGAAACAATCAAAATTGAGTCAATTTCTTGGCTGGACATTCAAAGCTTCCACCTGCAAGGCTCCTGAAAGTTGGTTTCAGCTCTGCACAAGCTTATCTTCTCAGCTCAGTGTGAATAAGCTGTTTTCTAAAACATCTTTAAGCATTTCTGGCCAAGCTATAACAATTTCTTTGATGCTCATGTGATGGACTAGAAGAGAGTATAAAGGGCCTCATGCCAAAGAGTTAAACCTCTTCTAAACCAGGATAAAATACAAGCTTTGTTTTACTTAATTTGTGTTATGAGCAAGATATTGGATCACTTCCTAATTTGACTGGCATGATTTATTTCCCCCAAAAAGCTGTGCTGGAAACAACCACTGTAACACCAGGGTAACACTCAACTTCATATACGTGCAAGAACAGTGACAGAAAACAGCAAATGTCCTCACATGCACTGGCAGGTCCTAAACCTGCGGGGGTTGTACTGCCTGGCAGGGAGAAAGCTGGAACCTTGACACTGTTCACACTAATAAGCACATGCTTGACTAAGATTCGAACAGTGGTTGTAATTGCCATCTGCATTATTTGCCTCTGCTGTGTAAAAACAGTGGCAGGTCCACATTTTTGGAATATTCAAGGAGGAAATTCAAGATGTCAAGACGTGCCTTGACAGACTGGGGGCTCAGGGTATGAAACTCGCATTGTCCATTTTTTTTCACACACTACCTCCCCTCCTTTGGATCACTTCTGACAATGTAATGTTGCAGTCAGAGTTCAGAGCCAGCTCTAAAAACTTACCTTCCTCATTGAAGGCAGAAGGAGATATCTGCAGACCATAAAAGATTGCATTTGCATAGCTTAGATATTATCAGCTAACATGGAAAAATAATATTCTTCCTTCTATCCCAGTAATATCTAACCCATCCTAGTTTCCTGTTCTGCACATCGGAACATCTGTGGCAGCAAATACACCCCTCAACAAGTTGGAGATGCTGCACAGAATGCTCCTGCACTCCAATCATGGGAGTTCCTATGAAATGCTCCCATGAGATACCTGTCAGCAATCCTTCCCCTTCCATTGCTTCAGCTTACTCCCACTGCTTGATGCACAAGGACAACAATGCTCCATGGCCAGACAGACTAGAGTGAACAGCACAGTTCTTAAGAAGTTTGCATTGTCAGAGATACAGCTCTTCATGCCTCTCGGAGCAAAGACATTCCCTCCCCAATTGCATTTTAAAAATCCATTGTAGATTTTACTGGCACTGCTGCCAATGACAGAAACCACATTGTCAGTATGAAAGATGAAACTGCAATGTAACTAAGAATGAATGCCTACTTTTGTGCAAAAATGCAACCCTAGAAAGCTACAAAAACATTCAGAAACAACAGCTCTTTTATTTGGCCCTGATACTGCCCTCGTGTACAATCCAGTCCACCAAAATAAGACAACCCCCTATCATTAAAGATGATCTCATCGAAAAGCAGCTCCTAGCAAGTTTTCCTGCATGGGAGGCTTTAACTGCCAGCCCTGATGCAGCCTGACTGGGAGCGGTGTTTGCTCAGCACATTCTGGCGGTTTCAGAGACAAAGCCAGCATTCCCAAGGCTCAAGATAATCAAGCAGATGAAGTCATGCACTCTGAATGCTCTAGAAAAAGAAACGGATGGGGGGTGTGGAGGATGGGGTGTTGGAGGCAGGAATGGGGGACCACATTTAACACTATTGCACAGAAAAGTAGACAGGAAAAAATGTTCTCCATTTAATGATTCATTACACTAATGACATGCTGGCATTACCAGTAAGATAGTATTTGGAAGACTGAACCATTTAACACCAGGAGGAGTCTGACTTACAGAAGCACATCTAAAGGCAGGTATTACAAGGCAGCAACTACGTGCTCTCCCCAAGGACAAACATTTGGAGGCTGCAGACAGCCTAAAGCCAGTGAGGTCCTTTCAGGGACTTCAATTAAGCACCACCTTGTTATCACCCTCATCTCTCTTGAGGAAGATACTGCTAATACCAGTCAACAGCACGCAGAAGTAAAAGGTGAAGCACAACAAACCCTTTCATTCAGAGCTGCTCAGGGAGTAGGCTAGGGCAGAGAGGAGCACAAAGCAGTTCTCAGTAGAGGTACTTCAAAGGCAGCCTCAGGTTGGGAAACAGGCTAGAATTAGATACTGATAACCACCAACATTTGAGAAAGCAACTGGTGTTTTAAGAGCATTTGGGTTTTGAAGTTCAACTATAACTGCTTAAAGGAAATAAGATTTTCAGCCTTTTCTAGAAAACCCTGTACTAGCTGCTTAAAAGCTGAAATCATTGTATTGCCCTATCTCTGAACTCCTGTGACTTTTTATAATCATCTCTGCCTGCAAGCCCTCTAGGGATGGATCTGGCCTCACACTGCAGCATATTTCTGGGGCTTACACTGCAATTATTATAATGGACATATTTCTCTTCAGATTCAGGGAGAGTGTGGTGAAAATCCTTTCCATTCTCATGTGTTTTCAATCATTTTGTCCTCCTTACACACATGCATCTCTTTCCAATTCAAAAATGTATAATTTCCCTGCAGATAGCACAGCTGGATGGGTACAGCTTATTACTTTCTAAGAAGATTCTTTTCTCCCAAATTCCCTATTTTTATTTGAACTCTAGATTTATGATTTCTTCTACCTGGGAAGGGATTATGGGCATGGTCTCTGCTGCTGGATGGAAGTGTATTATATATTCCAGTTATCTGCTGCATAATAGATACAGCCACCTCTGGATAAACTGGAAATCTCCCAAGGAAGCATTTTTGAAGGAAAGCCCATGCCAGATACCATGCCGGAATTTCTCTCCTTATGAGACAGGCAGCTGCAATCAGGCTCAATTCTCCCATTGCCACTGAAATGGCAGCGTGAAACTTTAACAGAGAAAACAGTTTACACTTCAGCATTCCAGCCATGGACAAAACACAGCTAGCATCTCTGTTGTCAAACATCCTGCCATCTCTTGCCACATTGATTTCACTCCATGCTGAGTCTAGTGGCAAAATCCCAGCACTAATGAAGTTAATGGGACTTTCACCAGTGGATTCAAGAGGGCTGAAATTTCACACTGGCTCTTCAGTCATAAAATTCCCTCTGCTCACCTCTGAGCTTAACAACTGTGCCCGTTACACTCAGCATGGAGGATCTGGGGTTGATCCAATACCCTTTTAAGTTAATGGAAAGGCTCCCACTAACTTTAATGAGGACTGAGATAGATGAGTTAGTGGATGAGAGCATTTTATTTGAGAAAGGGATGATGATGATTCACAGCCACTAACACTGTCTTTTTAACCCCTCATGTACTATTTCTGTGCTTTTCTAATCCCGTGTTGATGTCACTCGTTGCCAATAATGATTTTGCAACAGTAAGGGACATTATATGCATTCAGTTTTTTACTCTTCCCTCCTCCTACCACTTAATGTGAGCAATAGCAATTGAGAAAGTCTGACTATCAACAGAAGCATTCAGGAGAGAAAAATACAGATGTAAAAATGCACTAGAAAAAACTGTCTGCTTATAACCATGCTTGAGAATATGCCACAGCCTCAGTTATGCCTGCAGCTCACAGCTCTGTATTAAGATAATGTCTTTTGTTGGGGGCACACATCAGTAACCAAAGAGCTGTGACAGCAGAGTTGTGCTTAAGAGAAAAGCATTACTTTTGTATCAGTGTCAATCAATAGACCTGATTTAATGCTCTTCCCTTTCTGTGTGAATATCAGTGGAGGCTCATTCCCCAGCCTGATCCTTCTTGCTCACCCCCCACCTCATGCTTGCTGCATGAAAAACTCACACTTGTGTACCTTTTGTGCAAAAATGCAACCCTAGAAAGCTACAAAAACATTCAGAAACAACAGCTCTTTTATTTGGCCCTGATACTGCCCTTGTGCCCTCTTTTTCTTCCCCATGATGTTTTTCTTCAAACACCATTTCACAGGGCACCTTTTTAAAAAGGGCCTACTCTTAATACTGCCCATTTGTTTTAAATCCCAGTCCTAGAACTGTGAAGCAGTTTCTTTTATTCTGGGTGAAGCAAGATAGGAGAAAACAGGTTGCACTGGTAATCCAAGCAAACTAGGTCTGATTCAAGTCTCAGAGACTGTTGGAGGACTGTGGATGTCAGTGATAGCAGCATGACACCAAAGCCCATGTGAACATCATACAAACCTTCACTGTGGTTCCTTTCAACCAGGGGCATGAAATTGGGCTTTTACTAGTATTTCACACCTTTACTTTCACTGCTGTCTTTAAACCTTACCCTCAGTATAATGGCATGCACAAAAACTGAGCAGAAAGTCTCAAGGACACATGCAGGGTGAAAATGACAGTCACAGTTACTTGAAGCACCAGCCAGTGCATTTTAATGCCGTGGCATTGAAGGGAAACATATTTCAGCCCCAGAGTTCCCACCCCCAAGGCCCCATGTCTCCATTTTTTAATTCTTTGGATCCCAACATATTCTCAGACCAATGTATTCAAAATGGAAATGAATAATCACCAGCTTAACAACAGTCATTAATCCCCTGTAAGCATACTTCTGCATGAATCTATTAATTCTCATTTCCAAGTTTTCAGAATTAAAGTGTTTGATATAGTACATGCTACTTATTCCCTTTAATTAAACAACCTCCCACTGCTAAAGCGGGTGAAATCTTTCATCAGTCAAGAGCATGCACAGCCCTCATGAAGAAAGTTTCTGGGCTTGCCTGACACACAATAAAATATGGAGCATCAGCTGAAGTTTCTTGGCTCACCTTAAATCCCACTTGTGGCAGAAGGAGCAGGGGAATTAATTCCCTGCCTTCTTTACAACATGTACATTAAGAGAGAATTGCACAGTTCAGATTTATATTGAATATCCTCTGTATCCTTCCTCACAGCCTGAAGTGCGGCTCTGATCAACAGCAAAAAAAAAAAAAAGATGAATAACATTGCTGAGCACCTGAATGACAGCAAATCAGTGACCTATAGGAAACTGTTTTGCAGCACCAAAGAAATTCCACATGAACAAACGTCCATCCATGTGATGAATCCACGTGATTTGCCCCTTGGCAACTCTGGCAATAAATTCGAGTAGCAGAGGTATACACTGTCTAAGCAGTGCTGAGAAAGGAAGAAACTAGCTGTGTTTACACTTCTCAGTGCTGCAAAGCACGTGGAAGAACAGGAGTTCTAACAAGCCAATGGCAGAAAATGCACAGTACCATTTAATTTTTCTAATTCCTTATTTAATTCACTCTGTTTAGGGGGGCATCTACAAAGCATGCATACAGTGTACAGAAGTAATCATATGATGTTTGTGATTCATTATCGTTCTCATAAATAAAAAATGGAAACATACCACTGTCAAGAAGGTGGACCTTCACAAGCTCAAGACAAGCTGAAGTTTGTAGAGGCTTTTTAATGGTGTTTCATAAGTAGGACCCAAGGTTGTGCTTTCAGCTTCACGTGTGATTGAGAAATCTCACATACTGAGCACACAGATACAAGAGGAGGGCACAATAGTGAATGAACGGGGATTGCAGGGGGTCATCTGACATGGGTGCCTCACATCCAAGCAGGACTGTGAAACACAGAGGAGCTTAGGACTAGAGGAAAGCAAAAAGGAGAGCTTGGCCTGGAGCAAGCATACTCATCCAAAAGAGCACAGGCATTTGAGGAAGTCATGTTTTTGAGCCCAGAACAGAAAAATTGTGATTCCTTTGAGACTTTAAAGGTTTTAGGTCACTTTGAACAAGCTTCCTTTAAGTGTGTGCAATGCAAGTCATTCCTGAAAATCCCAGAGGCCTAACACCATCCCCTTGATGGAATCAGATTACAAGGAAAACTTGGGTCATTCAAGAAACATCAACTAATAACAAAGTCATCTCTGGCAGTCCCAGTGGACTGCAGTGTAGGAGGCTGTGAATCACTGAAGACATGGGAAAATGGCAGCAAGAGAAAGGAAAAAAAAAAGACCAGTTTGCAGCAATAAACAGGTGCAACCTCACTAAATCCTGCAAGCAGTTGTCAGGATCTGATCCCTGCCTGGAAACTCGCTGCTCTTTTAAGTATCCAACCTCCAATATTAAACATCTTATAATGATTACTACAATGTGAAGCTTGTGAAGCTAGCCAGTTCCAATCAGCAGAGAAGAAACGAACATGGTTAAGCAGCAAGCTTAATGCTTCTTCTTACAGAGAAGCCGAAAGACAACTCAAGAGGAACAAACTGCCAAACTTTGGCAGTTGTGTTGTATTGCTATACCATCACAAAGATAAACATCAAAATTCATGAGATGAAGGAACTGAAAGCAATAATTCCTAATTTATTTTTTGAGCTCTTTCATACACTGAAAAAGTTTTTCACTACAGTGATGCAACAAGTGACTATCTCAAAGGCAAGTTCCAAAACTGGGAATATATGTGACATTGTCTCCTCTGTAATTCAAAAAAACTGGTGGAAAATATGTTTCTATAAAAACACAGGCTGGGCATGACCTGATAATACGCACATTGCAGCTCAGAAAGCTGATGGTTCTGGGCTGCATCTAAGGCAGTGTAGGCAGCAGGGCAAGGGAGGGGATTCTGCCCTCTACTCTGCTCCTGTGAGACCCTACCTGGAGTGCTGCACCCAGCTCTGAGGGCCCCAGCACGTGAAAGACATGGACCTACTGGAGTTCAGCGGAAGGCTGCAAACACAATCAGAGGGCTAGAACACCTCTCCTAGAAAAACAGGCTGAGAGAATCTGGGTTGTTCAGCCTGGAGAAGAGAAGGCTCTGGGGAGACATTATAGCTCCTTCCAGTACCTAAAGGGAGCTGACAACAGAGCTGCAGAGGGACTTCTCACAAGGGCATGTGGTGACAGGACAAGGGGAAATGGTTTTAAACTGAAAGATGGTAGATTTAGATTAGATATTAGAAAGAAATTATTTAGTTCTGAGGGTGATGGGGCACTGCAACAGGCTGCCCAGAGAAGCTGTGGATGCCTCATCCCTACAAGTGTCTAAGACCAGGCTGGATGAGGTTTTGAGCAAAGTGGTCTAAAGGAAGGTGTCCCTACCCATGGCAGGGGGGGTAGGAACTATATGATCTTTAAGGTCCCTTACAACCAAAATCATTCTGTGATTTTATGGGACAACCAGAATTTATTTTTAATATTGGCTTATTATAGATGAAGAAAACTTGCAAAATCTCTGGGAGATGGGAATGTAAGGCCCAAGTGCATAGGCACAGTAATATCATAGTGTCCTTTGAAGAGCTGGAACATTATTTGAAAGGTGAAATAAACTGAGAAAGCAAATAACATTCTTCTCCAAGTTGAGGTTTTTAAGTCCCAAAGTATAATATTCTTTAAATTTTTACTATTAAGGTTTTATCCATTAAAAATATCTAACACTTAAAACGCATTCCCCTAGGTAGGATCAAATAACATTAGACAAGGGAGCTCTGAAGTTGGAGGGCTGAATTTTAATAACCAGAAAATCTGAGAAAAGCCACAGCAATTCTACAGAAGAAAACTTAGGAAGTCAGATTCAAATAAAGAACAGCGCAATAGTTCATACTGAAGTAAGCATGAAATCCCCTTTCATATGACATTCTCTTTGCAGATTTGGCACAATCTCTATTTTTTATACTTTTTGCAAGATTGGTAAAGTAAATATGCCTTGTCTAAGATCGTTCAAAAAACACCAATATATAATTTAGTCAGCTGCTTTGGAATACACTTTAACATTTCTGATCCCCTATATCTTCTAAAATTAGGCCTCTTAAAATTATAACTGCAAGTGCCTTAATACCTTCTGATATCAAACAGAAGTCAGTAAGAAATGAATTGTATTAGAGTTTGATCCAAAGCCAAGTCTAGTCATTTTTGATCTTTCCATTAAATTTCAGCCTGCCTTGGTATAAACCCTGAAAGAACATGTAAAGTAAATGTTGATGCTCTTTGTGGTTATTGCATAATGTTGCAAGGTTCTTTGCAAATAATTTCCTTTTTCTGCATCTTAGTTCGTGGCCATTGTCCATTAAAAACAAAAGCATTCTCAAACTATCAGAGTGCCAGACAATGTACACGTGTGCTTCTCAGTATAGGCAGCATCTGAGGAGCAGTGATTTTTGTCTGTGCTCACATAATGACACACAAATCTTGCTGAAACACATTAACAAGTCTGTATATTCAAAACATGTGGTGAGTGTAAATTGTCATCATTTACCAGAAGACATTACCAAGACTGGCCAGTTTCCTGAGTTCTAGGGCAAGAAATTGAGAAGGGCGGAAGCACTGTCAAGCTTCTCTATCAGCTGGAAAGGATAAGGATTACAGGAAGGGTGAATGACATTCAGAAAAAGAAATGTCTTCATTAACTTTTCCTATTTTTTTCAGTACCTATCATCTTAGATGAGCATAAAAATCTACAGCTCTCTAGATCACAACTTAGCATGACTTAATTTCAAGACTGTTCTTCCTAATGTCTGCTGACACAGATAAAACCTTATGGAAAAATCTTTCTTTTTCAGGCCAGTAAAAGGTGGCTTTCATGACTGGAAAGCAGAGCAGCTGAAAGCGCAGGGGAGGATTAGTTCAGAGCACCCTGTTTAGAGTTCATCACTTACTTGCACCCATCCTGACTGGGAGGAGATGGGTCCCATTCAAAAGTACAAGGCCACACAAGGCCTGATGAGGAACCAGCAAAGAGACCAGGTCAGCCAGTATCACTAACAAGAAAGGTGTATTCTATCTCAGATTCACTGCTTTTGCAACAATTATGTTCTCTTGCTTTAAAAACAGAAGCATCACAGTCAGTCAGTGTTTTTAAGGCCTTGCATCCCCCTAATGTATGTGTACTGGTAAGAATACTGTTACAACTGTATAAATAGGCGGGCCAGCACAGATATTAGGATCTCTTTTCAATAAAGAGATGATTCAGAATTGACACACACTATACTTTACCCCTCCTCATCAAGTTTTATGCATCACCAGCTCCCAATCCAACTCATATCCATGCTGACATGAAATGACATAGTACTGACAGATAGCCTCATACTGCTCTTCACCAGGGATGGAGCAATCCTGTATTTTCTGTGTACTGATGGCAAAGCAAGACATTCTTCTTGTGGCAGTGGGCAGTGAGGTTCCCTGGCACGGGTATGACTACAGAAGTGCAGATGTTTTTCATATTCAGTGGGAAAGGCTGGTGTGAGAAGCAAGTTCAAGGTGGTTTTACTGCAAGTATCAGGGCTGCAAAATATATCATAGAAGCAAAGGGGTATGTGTCCCCAAGCCATCGGTATGGTGGGGAAGGAGGAAGAGCAAAGGAGTTTTAATGCAATTATGTACCCTACTAAAATTGTTGAAGTATTGGTTCTCCCTTCCTAAGGTACTGAGCTCACCAAGGATTAAGACAACTATGTGCAGTCTAGGACAACGTGGATTATGCTCATGCTCAAGGGTAGTCAAACCTTTCCCTGGTGACCAGTCTGCTACAGAAAGGCTTGAACGGACTCTGAACTGAGAATTAAGTTAGTTCTGAAACAAATCAAATCTGAAGCAGTCTTTTAAATGGAGGGAAAGTAAACATGCACACACGCGCATCTATCTGGGACAAAGGGGATTTCTTAGATGTCTTCATTTCCTGCTGGAGAGGCTGACTGCTTATTCAAGCCCACTGCTATTTATATCCTGCCTCTGTGTCTTGAGAGAAAAAGCATGAACTTCTTTAGAATGAAACTGAAGTTCTCTCAGGCCTGGGCCTGCTGAGCCCGGTCCCTTAGCAAATGCCTCGTGCGATTATTGTGAACTCCGCTCCTGCTCACTGGTGCAAACAAATGCATCACTCTATTCGTGTGGGTGAGCACACTCCCAATGGTGCTGTCACCAGTCCTTTTATGCTGCTTCATTTCCATGGCTCCTTGGTGTATGCTCTTTGTCTGCTCTCCATCATCGTTGTACAGTGCATAACAATTACTTTGGCTCCTCTTTTCAGTTCGAGCTGTTCCTTCCTTTGTATGTGGGCCTGGGGCTCTTTTTTTCTTTTTAATTAAAGGGCCTTGTTTATGATATCAGGTTTTGAATGAAGATTTTGTAGCACACACCATAATTATAACAGTCCCAATAAGCTGCACAAACTGTTTACTGATTATGGCATTTACAGCTATAACACAGTGTTATAGTTACATGCCAGTGTAACAACTCCACTCTATCAGCCTAAATATGGATCGATGCAATTCACATCTCAAAAGCTGCTACTGCTGAATTGCAACTCTCTTGGAGGAATCCTTGCTATTCTCTCTGTTCAGTGCTGGAAAATACCAGCCAGTAGGTCAAGAAGAAACTTCAGGAAGCAAAAAAGGAGGGATGGGCCCACACTCCCAAATACCAACATAAGAATTTCACTGCCCCTGTTTTGATGAGCATCCTGTGTGGCATTTGTGGTAAACATGCAGAAATACTGGACATGTATTTTCCCACTCCCCATTTCAGAATTGCAGATGCTTAGGCTCTTTGAGCAGCTTTCACAGTGAGAACACATGCACTGAAGCTCCAAAGTCAAGCTGCTGATTCAAGTGAGCATTGCACCATCCAATAACCACCTCTGTAAGAACAGGTTTGCTCAGGTCATATAGTTGTTTGCTTGATGATCTGTTCCTTGATGTTCCCACAGCACAAACACAGCTCCATGCAGGGAAGTGGGCCTGCTCCTCTGCAATCTGGGGGTGTAAGGGAGAAGTGTGGAACAAAGCAATCATTCCTCTTCATTATGCAGGCTCTAAATATTAAAGATTGTAAATGAAGGGAGAGTAGAAATACTTGAAGACACGAAGGAGGAGATGAAAAACTGAAGAAGCTCTAGGGCACAAGAGAAAATAGGTGAGAAAAGCAAAAAAGAAGAGTAGGAAACCATGTACAAATGAGGCAGGGAGTGCAGCTAAATAAAGCACAGAACAAGCAGGATTCCTGGAAGCTCAACCAGCTTCAATGAAAATTATGCCTGACCACATGCAACTGCACTAGGAAAAACACAAGAAAAATTATTCATCTGAGTCACCATAAAAGTAAAATCATTGCAGTTAACAGTAAAATAATTAAAATTCAAGCTAGGTGACTGTGTGGTGCCCTACCCTCAAAGACTCAGAACTGTAACATGCACAGCTTGATTTCAGATATATTCCTGAAGGTGGCTGTGCTTGTTCTTCAGAAATTCTGACTATTGCAGAACTATATCCTGCTAATGCTGAGGAAAGCAATCTTCTACTTCCATAAGTAACCAAAGTAGTTCCTGACATTGCATTATATAATGAGCTCCTCCATTATTCCAGTTTTAGAAAGATTTGCAAGCTTTTACAGAGCATTTGATTTAAACCAGAAGGGTAACCTGTTCCCTCTTTTCTTTCTTTTATAAAGAATGGCTAGAGTTTCATTCTATTACAACAAAGTGCTTCCCAGAACTACCACGAAGCAGGAAAGCACCTTTGGCTCTTATTTCCCCAACACAGGATAATGCAATTCATCATGAAGAGTATTATTTCCCAAGAAGCCAACACTGGATGGAAAGGCCATTGTTCCAAATGATCCACAAAGTTCCAGGAGAGCAGCCAAGGACCAGAAGACTTTCCAGGAACTAACAAGACTGTAAAGACAGATGCACATGTATTTCTCAGGAAAAAAAATGGAGAAAAAAAAGAAGACAAATCTGATGTTAATTTAGGGAGACAAACCTCCAAGACCACTATTAAACAAAAATAGGTTGTTGCCATAGAGAAGCCCATGACTGGTAAACTAATGGTCCCTACATGGCAAAGGACTGAGTTGAGAATGACAACTTTTGAAATATACCCAGACTTCTATTTTTTATAGAAAAAGTAATACTAAAGAACATCATAAGGCTGACAACATAGGTATGGTTATACACTGCACCAGAAATGCCAGCTACAATGAAGATATAATTTCTCTGACACCATTCTGAACTTCATAGCAGAATGATGACACAGAGACAAGCCAGAGAAGTGGCACATCTGATCTCTGTTGGCACAAGAAACAACCCTGAGACTTATTAACACAAAACATTAAACACTGATAATGTCAGCATTCACTGCTGAACTACTAAGGGCAAATGACAAACATAACTAGGTTTAATGAGTTCTCTGTGCCACCCACCCATTCCCGGTGGGTTCTTCAACACCTTGTTCTTCTCTCCACATTGCACTCTGTGCTTAGCCCAAGCTAATTGCACTAGCCCTGACACTATGGAAATATCTTCTAACAATCACAGCTGCCCTGTCTTTGGTGGAGACAAGTTGTGGCAGCACAAAGTTAGGGCAATACCAGTGCAAAACCAAGAAACACGAAGTAGCATCCCACTTTTCACTGGGACATAAATTCATTAGGAAAACTGCCATAAACACCAGTATGCTTAATTTTCCTGGGGTCTCAACATTCACATTCTCTCCTGCAGTGCGAATTTATTTACGTTTAAACACACTGTACACCAAAAAAGGGTTAAGTTTAACTTCTACAAATTAGCTATGCATATTCAGATGAAAATAAACATCCTAATTCTCCAAAGAGAAACCATCAAGACAACACTTGGTTAATGATGCCAGAGCCTGTTCTCTTTAACTGTCTGCTGGTGCCCTTATCTGCAATTCTTTAAGGCTGTATTAGCATCATCATCATCTCTGGACTTAATATTCCAAACGTACCAGTTGCCCAGAACTGAAGGGCTTCTTTGCATTACCAATTATAATTGCACTGAATGCACTACTGGTTCTGTGACATAAAAAGGAATTAAAAAAAAAAGTCATCAAGCTTATTTCAACTTGAGAGAGTTGAACCCAGGTGAAAAACTAAGTCAGTAACCCACAGAACCCGCTAATTAATTACCATATAGATGTATGTATCCAATCTAAAGGAGATCAAAAAAAAAAAAAAAAAAAAAAAAAGGTAGCCCATTATTTACCACCAGTTTCAATTACAGGTGGAGAATAATTCTACTTAACACATTCCCTGTGGCCTGGCCCACACTCAAGAGCTGTTTTTTGGGAAGAAGCTTAGAAGCAAAATCTGGCTTAAAAACTGGAGCAAGACACCTCTTTTGAATTCTTTCCTCAAAAATCAAAACAAAAAGCCCCACCACCAACAAAGAAGACCCCAAAATCTGAGTTCTCCCCTTCTTAAGATGACTATTTTCTATAGTAAGACATTGAGATCAACAACTTTATCCATCCATTCCTTCAATAAAATGGACTAAATAAACACTAAATTGTTAATCTTTGTATTACTTCGTGCACTCATGCCATATGATGTCAAGCTAAATTCCAAACTAAATCCACTTAAGAAAATAAGAATACTTCTTACCTGTTGCTCCTTCCTCATAACTGTGGACTCCCACTGCTGAAGACAATCTTGTCAAGTTAAGAGAGTCTTCTTTTTTATTTCTTTTCTTTCTTTCTTTCTCTTTGTTTAACCTCCCACTCTTAAACCATTTAATATTACCACATGGGGAAGAAAATGCAAGGAAAATCTTGTCTAATGTGTCAATGGCTACATGCCACTTCTATTAGTCAGCTTCTGTATCAGCCTGGGCAGATAGTTCGAGTAACAACAGGAGAAACAGCCTATTTTCTAACAAGAAAAGATACACTAAGAATATGCCAGAAAAAAAATTACGTTTTAAAATACAAAAAGAGCGTAGGGTTGCAGCAGCACACAAAAGACCAGAAAATACTACAGTTTTAAGTATACTAGATATAAGTTATTTTTCACATTAAATCAATTTAGGTCAAAAAACATTATGTGTTGATTTCTCCAACAAATTATAACTGTATACAACAACATGAAAGCCCATCTAAAAAGAGAAAAAGGCAAGCTATTGCTTTTGCAAGACACTGGCACAAGAACATACATTAGGCATCGTTATCACATACTAAAGCTGGTGCACATTTGGGCTGCAATTGCAGTATATTTTCTAGAGGAGTATTGCACAACTGATTTACTTGTAAGTCAAAACAGTGAATGAATGGCAGCATTTACTTGCGTCCTTCCATTCACGTGGTACAGGCGATCTGTAAAGCTCTTCAGGACTGTACATGCTGTACTCTTGCTGGCTTGCACTTTTCCACTTCATAAAGGCACTGAATTTTGAATGTACTGAAAAGAAAGCAATAGGAAGGTTCACAGTTCCTAGAGCATTTTAAGGGATCAGTGTTACTTTAGCAATACAATTTTTACAGCTTATTATGTGTTAACAAGTTTCCATTTAAAAATGAGTCATCCCATCCCACTGGAGTAAGAAAACAGAACCTGTCAGATTCGGATTGCAGAGACTGCCCAAGCTTCATTTACCTCTAAAACATTCAATTAAACTATCTTAAGACCAAGAAGAAATGAAAACCCTTATAGTTATTTAGTAGCTTTTGCCAAGTAAATTGTCAGACCTAGTTCAAAGGACCTGTAATCCTTTTTCTATTTTTTTATTTATAATTTAGGCAAAAATCTGACACATTTTTATAGGTGAAATTGTATGGTGACATTTAGAAAGTACTTCAACTTTGTGTTATAACAGAAGTTATTGTTCTAAGTGTGGAAGATCTCTCTTTCCCTGTAGTGAAATCATTAAACTAGACACCAAACTTTACAGTACAGAAATGCTACAATAAAGGTTTGGAGGAACAGCTGTAAACTTTCAGGATTTAATACACATTTATGAGACATGAAGATCTGAATAGAGAACACTAAGCAGAACCATTCAAGTGTGGGACTTTAGAGTTTGTTCATGCAGTCAATGACTTTAAATATCCAACTGCATATCCTCATTGCCTCTTCTCTCCTCAAAAGCAAAGAATAAGCAAATCCTTTGCTTTCATAACACAGTAGGTCCATGTGAGTTTACCTGGCATGTTCTCAGTGCACTCTTGTATTAACCCTTTACTAATTTGTCCCCACCTAATAAGTGATACCAAAAAGGGGTGATACTACAGTCAAGATACCAAGTGGGAGCTTGTCATCAAGCTCCCAGAGCTAAAATTATAAACATGGATCTAAAATTTCTGCCCACTGTGTGGAAAATACAGCAACTGTTATAGATTCACAAGTCATTCACATTCCTCCATTGACACCAGCAAGGCAAGAAAACATTAACAGCTGCACAAGAATAGTACTTAAAAGTAAAACTTATGCACCTGTATGAATCAGGTAGGATGGCAAAAGCCAGACTACACACCATAAAGAAAAATCACAACTTCTACTCCATCAGAAATTATTTGAGCTTTTAATGAATATTGGAAGCAAAGAAATTCAGGTCACCATGACTCTGCTCATATTAAAAAAAAAAAAAAAAAAAATCCCACCCCCGTCCCAAGCTTTGACAAAGAGGCCATAAGTAGTCAAAAAATAAAAGGTGAGATTTTTGTCAAATAATTGAATGAGGTGTATAAAATACAAAAATAATAATAAAATCCATGTCTATTGCCCCTTTTTGAAGCATTTAGTACTGAAGATTATTAATGCTTAAGCCAAGTCCAACAATTGAGACCAAAAGGGCAGGAAAAGGTGACAAAATTCATATGAACATACCTCAATTATGATGGGAACAACTGAAGTGTTATTAATGAGCCTGTTGAACAGAAAGCATGCTGATAAAATACAGCATGGGAAAAAACAAGGTGAGACTTACTTGAAAAAAAAGAAAAGAAATTACTTGAACTAGTCATTTACAGGTCATAAACTAACTGCTTCCAAAACAAAGTACTTTACAATTCACACCTCAAGACACAGAAGCTGTTTACAGAGGATGAGGTAACAAAAACAAGCAAGAAAATTTGATAAATCCATTAAAATATAAAGCATATAGTAAAATCTTCATTCAGATATCTATTTGATTTAGTTCAAAGCTACTAAGACTAGAAAGGAGTTAGGAACTAAGAGAGCTTGTAAAAATGGACTAGAAAAAAGTGAAAAAGATTGCAAGAGGCATATGAAGGCTCCTGAAACAGGAAACATAAGGAATATTTCAGGAAAAAAATGAACAGAGGGCATGAAAGAGTAGAGTAATCAGTTTACTGAAAAGGTAAACCATTCCCATATATAATTTTTGCAAATACTACCAAGAGACAATAAGACTGAAAAGCAATCCACTCAAACCTGAAAATGCTCATACAACATATAGCTCACTTTCTTAATGTTATTGCCATACCTGGTACATGCTTAGATTCACCTAAAGAAAAAACTAGATATTAGAAGGCAAATCCCTACATTCTCTGCAGAATTCACTCATTAGGTTTAAGACGCCCACTGTGGAGTCCTTCTGTAGGTAAGGTGTAAACAACTGGTACTTCTCACCAACTTCCTAAGGAAAGCTTTTATCTTCTCAGAAGACAGTCCTGGGTAGGTGCTCTTCAGGATAATGCATGATCACTTTAGATTGCTCTGTATCACTGCTTTCTTTCATTAAGCTTTACCAAACACAAGTGTCACTGCCCAATTTTTAGTTAATGCACATACCGAAAAATACATTTTTTTTAGTTCCAATGCAAGCTGTCAATTCAGAAAACCTTACAGAAATAAGATTTCAGGAGAGGTGGAAAAACAGTACGTGCATAGAACTTCAAAAATGGTACTTGCCTCTTGGATCTGGGAAAGACTGCAGTTCATTTGCAAAGGTGCCAGTGCAGTCTGTCTCCCAGCAGTGGCATGATTTACCCCAAAGCAAGTCAGACAGTGCTTGTATCTGCTTAACCTGCTCTAGAGTTATACACAGAGGTAGTTGCACTACTACTGGCTGAAACACAGAATAGGTAAGAAATGTGTCTTAATAGGTCCATCTTGCAGTTTTCATTAAAGCTATGAATGGACTTAATTATCACAGAAACAAGAAACACAGACCTCATTAGACACTGCCTCATATCAAAACTGTCCTCTGCAGTCGCAGATGATTTCTTTTTAGGCCACACAAATTCCAAGACAAACAAATTCATTATTCACTCTATCTCACCTTGCTAAAGTAACACCAGGACTACCACCCAAGGAGAAATCCAGTACTCCATCATGACGTAATACCTTTTTTATTACAATATCCAAAAAACTGAGTATGCAAGATTTTGAGATCTCATGATCCCTTCTTCAATCTCAGGAATGTGCCATCTAAAGACTGTATATTTAAACCATAAAGGAGTTTAAATGAAAAGAAACGAGAAAAATGCATTTTCTTCATAAACATTCTGTGTGTCTCTTCCTACCAACCACACCATCCTCTGTAAAACCTGAAGATTTCTTTCCGTAAAGCAAATATATATATAGTGTTGGTAGCCCGCCCCACCCTGTCCCAAGATCAGTTTTTATTAATCTTCTGTATTAGTGTCAACAATCAGCTACAGATACATATTACTTTGAGAATTAAATACATAATCGTTTAATTCAAACAAGCAGAAGGGCAAGAGGAAAAAAGCATTATGTGGATGGCACATTTGGTTGTAGATTACCAAAACATTCAGCCTTTACAATTCAATTATTCTTTCTCTAGTAATCAACTTTCAAATAAAATTTCTCTTTGTTGCAATTACAGACCAAAATACACTAGTTTTCTTTTACTACAATCTTACCATAGTAGTTTAAGAAGTACTATTACAAAATGCTTTTAATTAGTGTACTCTTTACAAAGAGTCAGAGAGGCAATGTAATAGCAGAGTACAGTGTAAAGAGTGCTTCTAGGAACTAGGAGGTTTTGTATTATCCTACTCGGTAAGCGATATAGCTACAGAACTCACAGCCACAACTGTTATGTCTACTCTCTCTCACTTAAGCAGCTGCAGCTTCAGTGCATTCAAACTGTGCCCGATGTCTCTGAACGGAGAGTTTTGCCTGCATGAGCAGTCTGAACAGATTAACACTGGTTTGAATTGAAAACACCCCTCCTTGATCTGAGCTAACTATGTAAACGTACACAGGAGAGGGGCGTTTTGAACTCTGCCTGGAAGGTGAGTGCTTGCCATGGCCACCCAAGGGAAACTCTCAACCTTAAGAGAGGTGGTCAGAGGTTAACAAAACTGGAACACAAAAAGAGGCAAACAAAAAAAAAAAAAGAAGGACAAACAGCAACTGACAGAGCAAACACTTTAGAAAGAGCCTATTTCTTAAGCCTGCTCCAGATATTGCTCTGTTCTATAAAAGTGAATTTAGGACCTAAGGCTTGTAAGTTATAAGAGGCCCAGGTGGCCAAGTCCATCTTCAACGTCACTGAAGTGCTTTCACAAGATATAGCTTTTCCCCGTGTTCACTGGTGAAGATGGGAGCCTTTTTGTAGTGTTCCACCAACTCATCCATAGTATTAAATCGTCGCTGCCCAATACAATAGACATTGTCCACGAGCTGCACCTTGAAATGTTTGTTCTTCCCCGACGCCTTTAGAGATACTGAGAAGTCACTGGGCTGTTGAGAATTCAAAAAGAAAAAAAAAATTTACATAAAAGTGAACGAAATGATGGCATATTTTTGCAGTTTCTGGAACAAACTGTGTCGTATAGTTGATAGTAATTTACATTAGTCTTTGTTCCACAGCTTGGTGCTTTAGCTACTTAAGAAACCCAATAGCCTATTATTCAATAAATAATTGCCATTGTTATTAACGTGCGCAGTTAAGTCAGTTAAGTGAAAGCTCCCCAGATGCACAGTCTGAAGTTGCCAATTACATGACTAAATTGCAAATATTATCTTAGTTACTCAATCTAGGAAGCACAAGAATGTCAAGGAGAAGGGAAGAATTTTTATCATGCATGTCTTCCTCACTAGAGTGCCCTGGAGAAAACAATTACTGCAATATTGCTTGGGCAAGATTAAGAAAATTCCCCATTTCTCTTTTTTTTAACGCCGTGACCACTAGAGGGCCATTCTTGCTTTGCATTGCAAAAGACAAAAACACACGCACCTTTTATCTTCATTACCACATGTATAGGGAATTATTTCTCCCACTGAGTACACTTTCTTCGTAAAACAAGATTTTTTTTATATATATAATAGATATAATTTTCTATAGAAGAGAAACAGTACAAATCTCACCATCACACCACCCACAAAAGACAGAATTTATGCACTAATTAAGTTACTCAGGACATAATTTCTAATGATAAATCTCTTCATTCTGGCAATCAGTTGCTTTAACAAGGAGAGCACTGTCACCCAAACAGAGAGACACCCAGAACGAGACCATTCCACTTTCTTCATCACATACCACCATAAGAGGGTAGAAAGGACACAGTGTCCCTTGCTTCCAGCTGAACTCTGTCTCCAGCCACCTACTGCTGCTGGCTGGCCACAGAGATGGTGTAGAAGCCTGAGCAATAAGAATTTAATGTGCTGCTATGCCTCAAATACCGACAACCATTCAAGCAGGCAAGTTAGAAAAGGATGTGGCTGAAAAGCAGGGATGTGCCTCTGCAGTAGGGCAGCACCTTTGTGGGGCAAATTTTCCTGTTCTGGTCCATGGAGACCACACAACACAAACCAATACAAGCATAGGAGGAATGGGAGCAGGCAAGTCCAGTAGAGGGGGATCAAGACCACCAAAAGACCCTCAAAACTCCCCCCATTTCCATAAACGTCCAGAGTACACCTGCTGATTCATTTACATGAAGAGCAAGAAACCTAAACCCGGGAAGGGAAAACTTACCCATAACCAGGTAGCCCCACAAAGCTTTGGTGATGTGCCCCCCCAGGCCCTGGACACCCTGTTGGCTGGATTGATCCTGGATCCAGGACTGCAGATCTCCTTTCCTCAGCAATCTGATCTCCCTTTCACCTTCTCTTTCTTCCCTCTTTTCTTTTATTATTACTCTCACTACTAGAGTAGGGGCAATACATGAATTTCTATGCCAACTGTATAGTTTGCTAATAAAACTTCACGAGCCTCTTTTGGACCCTTGTGGTTTTTGCCGTTCTTTGATGAACCTTGGGTGCTCCCTTCCATGTAGGAGTGGGATATGACAGATGGGAGCACGGGTTTGCCCTGTGAGAGGTGTATGGAAGTAGGTGTCACCAGCCAGCAGGAAAATGAATAATAACAAGCACACTGGAGTTTGCAACAAGCACTTAATGGAGTTAAGTAATGCCTGGTGCTACTCTGGAAGTACTGCTGCAGTGTGTCAGCCCACTGAAGGCATGGCTTCAAGCACAAACTGCTGACATGCCAGGCTTTTCATACAACCTTACTGTGTCCCTTGGTCCTCTCCCCACCATGCGCTGCTTTGGCTGGGCCAGCACTGCAAACCTGTGCTTACCCAGGCTGAACAAAACCCACCTGGTTCACAGCAGTGCCTTAGGAACAATCCTGAGTACAACTGTGGCACAGTAGAGGACCACGTGGAGGGGTCAGGAGCCCTCACATGTTACTGCTGACATCAGACTTCAGCTCACAAAACCACACCCTGAGTCTTTTACACTGCATTTACCAGAGGTCAAACACACCCTGAGTACATACCCAAAAACGCTGGAGGACAGCATTTTCTCAGACATGCTGTCTTTATTCCTGCAATAAAATTGGTTTCTGCCTACACATCCCTCACATCCTGCCTATCCCAAAATCTCATCTCTTGCATCTCCCCCTCACCTGTTTTAGCACTAATGCTTTCTCTGTCTTCCCTCTGACTCCATGAGCCCTGCCCACAGCAAACAAAGCTCCTGCCATGCCTGTTGATCTGGCTCTCGTCCAACTCCTCAGACTCCAGGCTTGGCTTTGGGCAGCAGCTTTTCTCCTTTTGTACTGCTAAAAGCAGCAGCAAGCTCCCCACACCCTTGGCCTAACCCTCTTCTACCTCAAGCCACTACATTCCAGATCAACAGATATCACTTCTTTAAAAATTATTTTATGTAACACCCATAGAATAATTACTTGTTCCATCTATAATCCAGGGTCACTGGGCCCTGACTGGGTCAGCACAGCCTCCATCAGGAAGGCTTCCTCTGGCATTGAGCAGCCACTGGCTCAAGAAACACGGAACACTCTCAGCGACTGCCAAGAGGGGACTGGGAAGGGTGGGAGAAAGTGATGGAAAGGAATGTGCATAAGAATGCATCTTTGGGATTTCCAGTGCTCCACCCAAGATACATTTGGTGCCCTGTCATCCATCCCTAACTCCAAGTATGAAAACTGCTATTTTAAGCCAGCTATGTCTGATATTAAGCCCCTGCCTCAGCAGCATCACAAAGAAGGCTGCACAAAATTCACACCGAGACTGCCTTATTTTCAGCACCTACCCCACTGAATTAAAGCTAACCTGGCTGTACAAACAGTTGCTGTGGTTAAAGCCCTGAATGCAGTGTGGACAAACCCTCCAGCAGCCATAGCCATGCAGGCCTGGGACCTGGTTCCAGTGGAATCCCCACAGTGCCACGCAGCAGCCACTAAACAGTAACAAAACACAGGCCCTGCACAAAGCTCTCCAGGAGCTTTGGGACCGTGGGCTCATGGAGGAGAAATTCAGAGCATGGGCTCTGGGCAGTGTGCTGATCACTCTGCCCTGAACACAGGAAGGTCTGTAGGCTCTCACCAAGGACAGAACTGAGGTAGTGAGTAGAGATTAGCTGGTTAGGATTCAAAAAACAGTATCAAATCTTACTGGCTATGTTGTGCTGCTTCAATGAGTGATGTCTACACCAAACAAAAACCAGTAACCAGAAGGCCCCCAATTAAAACAGAAGAACTTACAAATGGGAAGTTCATAAACTGAACTAAACACTTTTTTGTTTGTTTTAGGAACAGGAAACAACGTTATGGTAAGAGTTTAAAAATAAGTGAAATAATCACTTTGCTGTCAAAAAAATTTTAATGTTTTCTGACAAAGCACAGTTGTTTTTAGCATGTCAAAAGGATGAGTTTTCAAAGCTCCTTGTATCTGTTAAGAATCATTATTTCTAGGCCATAAAGGATGTGCTAATGACATGCAGAGAGATGCTGGACCTCTGACCTACTGCCCTATGACCCAGGCACTGGCCAGACTTCTATCTTTGAGAGGTGATCCACACAATGCATTAAATACTCTTTCTGCCAGTTTAATTATAACCTTAGTTAATGAACATTTCTTTTGAACTATTGTCTATTCTCCGTAGCCGTAAAGCCTGCTAGTCAGATTGATATGTAAGTAGAAGACATTACCATATTTTCTGCAGAGTATGTTACAAAGTTTATTCTTTTCATTATCTGATTTAATCTAAAAAAATGTAAAAAGCGGAAAGGCTGATCTAACTCTTTTGAGAGTCATCATCCGGTGCAAAGAGATGGAAGAGCTCAAACAGCTGTTGCAAAAATCCTGAAACCCTTTATTGGTCTCAGAGTAGTAACTTCTATAGGACTCAAGAATGAACAGCAAAAGCAATTGGGCTTGTTTTTGTTTATATTTCAGTTCCTTCCTGCCCTAACAAATGCAAATGCATGAAAAACACTACTTAAAAAAAATCTAAATAAACTATTGCTCTTAACACTACCATTTCAAAGTATGCTGGTTCAATGCAGTTTGAATTGGTTCCCTGCTGTCCTCCCTGGATTTGCTCCAAGTCTGTTTATTTTATTTACTGTTTAAGCTATTTTATTCTAACTGCTGGCCAATTTTTCTCTCTTCTCTCTTTTAAATTAATTGCTACATTTGGATGTTTACACAGTAAAACTTTTCCAGGAAAAGACTCATACACACCAAATAAAGGCACATCAGAAGTAAGCTTTAATCCCTTAAGTCTATAGAATAAAGTTGATGATTCTACAACAGAATTACAGAGCATAGCTTTGCAGCAGGGGAAACTGAATATTTCTGCAGCATCGCAATTGGAAAGACCTAAACCTGAAAAACCTAACTTGAAGTTAAATCAATTCCTAAACCAGAAAATAAAAGGTTACCTCTAATGCACCAGTCCAGGTGTAGTAGTACTTTGTACTGTTTTCAATTCCTTTAATACCTGCTTATATCTAGAGATGACCATGAGCTAGCTGGTGCCTACAGCATGTGAAAACAAAAGGTAGGAAGTTGTTTCTTTATTTCTGTAATGAGGTATTGAACGAACTTAAAAAAAAAATAATTGAAAACTACCACAAAAACAAGTGAAAAGCAATATAAGGAAAAACAAGTGAAATGGGAAAAACAGAGTTCCCTCTTCACTCTCAATTTGAGAATGAAATGATAATTTTATAATTTATAAATGGCAAGGTTGTGAAAACAGCTCTGAAAGTCTTTTACTGATCCTGTAACTTATTTCAAATTTTCCTTTTCAATCCAATTCAATTTGCCAGTGTCCTTTCTCCAAGAAGGTTATTCTCATGCACTCACTCTTCAAACTACTCCAGATTCTTTGAGCTCCCATCAGTGAGCCTGTCCTGGAGCTCCCCAACTCCTTCCACTTCCATACCCAAGTTTTCCCTCACTTCTCCTCTTACCCAGTCACCCAGCCAAAAAACTTGAAGTCATAGCTCAAAGATCTATGGTCAGGCTGGAAAGAGCCATCTTGGAGAGTTAATTCCTTTTTCTACCCCTTCTGTTTCATTTGGATATAACCAAATACCATTCTCCTCCCTATGTAACGTTCATGTTCCAAAATCAATATTACACAGGTCAGAAACATGAACTGGTTTCACTGATCTTCAGCTGTAGCTCTAGTAAGATTTCTGTTCTTCCATTTAAAATACGCCACTAAGATATTTCCTTATGCCTGTTTTCAAAGAAAAACTTTCTCCTCATGTCTGCTGTACTTATCAATCACTGCATGTCATAGAACATGACCAATGTTCACTTTTTAAACAGTTGCCAGATTTCATTGCTTCTATCCAACAGTTGCAGGATTAAAATCCCAGGAAAACATGGGACACTCTGAATGCTATCGAATTAGCACCTCAAAAAACATACAAACCCTCAACCTCTGTGTCCTCCCTCTACTGTCATTGCTAGACAAAGAACAGAGAAGCTAAATATGATCTCAAAAAACTGACAAATCCAGTCACACCTACAAGCCTCAGAATCCTTTTAATACACCCAAAATCATCAGTATCATCTTAAAGATATACCCTGTAACTCTGTTTAGGATGGGTTACTGTAATTTGAATGCCATGACACTACCAGCAGAAGGTAGCCAGTACTTACTAATGAATAACTGCTCCTGAAATCATCCAAAAATTTGCATAGCTCACTCTTAGTCTGAGAAAAGTAACACCTTCTCTGCTTCATGAGAAGACCTCATAGGACTACAAATCACTGGTGTTTGCCTGATCGCCAGTTTTGCACCCACCTGCAGAGGACTGAAAGGGGCCCACAAGTTCTGACAGAAGCTCCCTTTGAAGTTTAAGGGTATCTGCAGCAAAGGTTCTGCTCAGAAGTTGGAGGTGAGACACTACTGCTTCCTGTTAGCTACAGTACTAGCGAGCACACTTGTTTCCTGGTGTGAATCTGAACAAAACAACCCTCTCCCACCCAAATTTGCTTCTGTACTCAGTGAAATCTGAGATCCTCAAAGCCTGATGATCACTCATCCAACCAAGACCACCAGTATCAGCTAAGACCTGTTTGTCTTAGGTTAGGAACTACATAGAGAGCAAAAATCTGACTGCTGAAGAGCCCGCAACCCAAAAGGTGGCTCTACAGAGATTGCACAAGTTAAATCTGCATTTTTTTTTCAATGTTTTGTTATTCAAATGAAACAAACTGCAGGTTTCATTAACCTAGCAGCCTGCAATAGAAAGAACAACTAGTTAGCAGTATTTCTAACTAGGCGTGTGCCCAGTTCTTTTAGATCTCCAAATTTAAGGTGACATTACTTAGGTACAACACACTTGGCAAAAATGTTATCAGTAGGTAACTGTGCCTGTTACATAAACTATGGGCTTAAATGGTTCAAACAAGTTTATGGTTCTAATAATAGTATTTCGTAATTAATGAAGATAATCAGGCTCCTAGCTACCTTACAGAGTTCATCTCAGGTTATTCTCCTCTATGGTAGCATCCTGTAGACCTAAGTGTTACTGAGAAGAATATTTTTGCTAAAGGAATCTAGCTGTGAGACAAACATCTGGTAAGCTAAACCTAGAGAAATACTGTAAAATCTTGCAGCTACTAAAACTTGAAATGCAAAAACATGAGTCTCATCAAGCAAATACAGAGTAATACAACCTTCACTTAACCAAGGAGAGCTTTTCATAGCTCAGTAACAAGAGCAAAATTGAAACTATGGAAAACTTTTATGCTGACCAGTTTTTGTAACTATGGTGATGGAAGGCTACAGAAAACTCTCTTACAGGTCAAAAATCATGCACAGCATTAGCAGCATGACTCACAGTTTGATCTATGGGCCTTTCTAGAAAGGAATAACCCCTGCATCTGCAGCTTTAATAGGTGAGTTAACAACACAGTGTAATGGGAAGTGCTGGTCTGGTGGTCAGAAGAGCAAATCACAGAGCTGACAACTTGGCTCTGCTTAGTCTGTTCTCTCTAATCAAGACCATCTGCTCAGATTGTGAAGACACTCCTGGTGGCTTTTAGCCACAGCATGAACAACCTCTGTAGTCACACGTGTGAAATACAGTAACTGTCAGAAATTTATGAGTTATTGCTAAACTCTTTCTTTATTCCATACATAATAAGTTTGAAATAGATTTTTATGATCCATTTCTCAGTGCTATCAAGTATGCTCATTCACTTATTATATCACTTGTGGCACTCCAGGGGAAAAAAACCTAGCAATTCCCAGCGTTTTATAATTCACATACATAAACACACTATATGATGGAATGATACATAAAGATTAGGGCAGACGAAAGTCTGAGATGCAGTAAATTATTTCTTTAAACCTAATAAAAACTAAAACTCTCATGCAGTACTAATGCAAGAGAGGCATTTACATGAATACCTACACTTTTCTCATTGCTAAAAATAGTCTCAAATACAAGGTTTGCAAGACCAAAGAGTACAAAAAGAAGGAAAAAAGGCAAGTTCCTCAATTCAGTGCTTTTCTTTTTCCTGCAGGTGTGCAAAACACTTGCTGTGATACGAACTGAATAAATTTTCTGCTATCCCACTAAGTGTTAGATGCTAGAAATAGTTTGAAGACCACATTCTGAATTAATCGTTTTGTACTCCAAAGCAATGATTTCTCCAGCAACAATGCAGGCAAAAAGTTGGAAACTGCTTTGAATACAAGGATTTAGTGTTATGATGACACATTAAATTAAAAGGTTACTGTGCTCTTTCAAGGTAGTTCATTTACTCCAAAGATTGAGGGAGACGCTTAAGAGAAAAAAACAAGTGGTCACTGTGACACGTCATGCACTGAGAAATAGGTATGCATTTTTGTATTTCAAGTAATGCATTAATTTTCTAACTCTCCTTCTAGCACCTTCCCAAAAGATGAAAGGAAATTGATAGCTACAGTCTCAGGATAAATCACAATGCAGCCTTCTAGATCTGAAAGTGAGCTTCTACCTGCTGGACAGAAATGCCAAGAATTCACCACATCCAGAATGCCTCTAATCAGACAGGATGTTGACAGAAAATGAATGTTGGACAAAAAAAAAAAAGCAACTACTGTAATTTAATGATTACAGTGGCTTTCTACATTTTAGAAGACTGTGTGTCCCACATCAGTCTTCTGTTGACTAAACTATTCCTCTCAGCCTCTGTAAATCAGTAATGATTCCTAAATTCATATTTTTCTTCCTATCTTCCTCTAGTTTCCTTTTATTTAATCCTCATTTCTTTTCCTGTTCCTCCTGTGGTTCCTGCATTTGCCTTTGTTTAGAGATCACAATTAAGCAGAAATAGGAATTCAATGACACACAGCTTCAAAGGGTAGTTTGATAGCTACCACGTTTTTTGCAGAGCAAATTCATCAAGGAGAGGTGCCTGAAATTTAATCAGACAACACTGTCTTCAGATAAAAATATCTGGGACTGTTACAAAATTGCACTTTGTCAATTTTGTCAATGTTATGTACGATGTAAGATTAAAATCTGTCACCTTTTCAAAATCACAGTCAAAGGATAATTATATTTTAGTGCTTTAACTGTGAATCCTCTGGTCTCAGCATACATGAAAGTCCTTTCTGCTGAATTTTAAATCTGAACTTTCAGAATTACATGAACCATAATCAAAATTATTTCAATCCCTCTGATGTCATCAAGGCTCAATTTACAAGGCATATGAGCTGCTGACTTGACTCTCTCTGTCATATATAACAATCTTAACAACTAGATACAATAATAACTTTACCTTATTACAATCTAAATGATCTAAGTAAATCAAAAATACATTAAAATGGGATTTTAATTAATAAAGAAACTATGTAATTTTCAAATAAAAGCAGAACAGAACTGACCAATGCAAAGATTCTATTTGAAAATAGCTTTAAGACCGAATCAATGACCAAATCTTCAATCAACTACAATTATTTTATCTTCTAGTGCTTTAAATTTGAGGACTGCATGATAGAAACACATGAAAAGCCAAATGGAAACCTCAAATATTTACTTGATTGTCCGCTAACTTAAAAAAACCCCTGGATAATAGAGACCACAGCTGTTAAATTTCAGTGTAAATGTCACTGCATTTCACCAACAGACCAATTCTCACAAGCAGGGAGGGTATTGGTTGGTAATGCTGAAGCCCTGCTCTCTTCTTTAAGGGTGAAAAGACAGGGAATCTGTTCAGTGCCGTGCTTGCTAACCCATGCACGGGGGTTACCAACCTGCGGGCCGAGCACCACTTACCGAAGATTCACTATCTCTAACAAGGAAATCTCCTTCCACTCCCCTTTCGTTCAGGGCACACTCTGCTTGGTGCCGGGTAACGTTCCCGTAATACCACTCTCTTCCAGCAAATCGTCCGGTAGAAGATGGTCCCGTGTAGCTTATCTGAGGTGGATGGGAAGTGTTCATGGAAGGACCATCACTAATGATTACTACATAGTTTTTAGGAACGAGACCAATCTGACCTCTGGAATTTTTACATTTCCACCATTCTGGGTCATTTTCTGGCTTTTCAATGACTTCCATCGTTTCCCCTTTTTCAAAATTGAGCTCTTCTTCTGTGACTGAGCTGAATGGGTACAGTGTCTGAACGATGTGGAGTACTTTGGTGCCCTGGCCGTTACTCATGGAAGCGCCTTTCCTTAGGCTGAGAAAGCTGGGTGAATCTGCAGTTGCCTCCTCAACCTCCTCTACCACGTAGTTCGAGGGGAACCAGCCGATCTGTCCATTGTAGCTACCTCTCCACCAGCCATCGCTGCACTTCTCCATGACAATCACTCGGGACCCTTTAACGAGGGACAGCTCATCTTCCCTCTCGGCAACGTAGGCAAACTTGACGTAGGCGGGAATGTTCAGGTCGTAAATCCGGTCGGCGCTGCTGCCATTGGAAGGGTATTCTGCATCTGTGCTGGGAGTGGGGGAGGCGTCCCTCGCACTCGTCTTTCTCTTGGTTTTTCCCAGGCCTGTTAAAGACAGAAATGTAAAGTGGTCACTTGGAATGCTTGTCTCCAGACTGCAAAAGCTGGATCTGGTGACATGCTGTACCCTCCCTCACACTTCAACAACACTACTAAATGGAAATCTCTTCTGTAACACTACATAGTCAGGAAATAGCAACACCTTTAAGAGATTCTCGTTAATGTCCAGCTGATGCACCATTAGGTAAAGAGTAATTTGTGTTATAATGATTTCTATTCTCTTCTCAGAAGTAACAGAGTTTAAACACACTTAAACACAGTGATTTCTTCACTAGGAGAACAGCTAATCACTGACACGTTTTTTGAGCTTGCTGTTACATACCTTTAAATTCCAGCCTTTTAATTTTTGAGATGCCTTTAATTTGGCTCAAACAAAAAGCGAAAGAAAAGCTACAAAAATTAACAAGCACAGAAATAAAACCTAAAGTTTCTCTGCAGACTGTATTGCTCTCTTTGCTTTGGCAGTACCCAGGCAGGCACAGCTGGCAATTCCTTCCAGCTGCAACCCGCCTTCTGAAATCCACACCTCTTTCACCTACATTTCATCATGTACTGTAACAGCAGAAACCTGATGAGGAAGACCATTTGCACATGTTTCCCTATAATCTGTAAATTCTGATGTCCTGTCACAGCTTTAATTATAGCGTTAAATACAATGCACAGAAGAAACAATAACATTGAACACATTTTTTTTTAATTAGAGAAACCACACTAATGTGTCTCTTTAAATATAGAAAAACTGCACAACACACTTTGTGTACTTTTCAATTTTTTGCAGCAATCCCTGCTTAAGCTTACATATAAACAAAATAATAAATAAAGTGAAAGAGTAGCCCTCTCTTGTGAAATTCACTTATAAAATTTCTGAAAAACTATTACATCTCAGAATAGCACAACCAAGCAACACCCGAAATGTCATGCAAGGGACAGAAAGCAAACTCATCACAGAAACAGGAGCATTTGTACTTTTCTCCATACCCCTAGAGCCTGGGTGCCAGATGAGAGATTTAGTTGAGACACAAGAGCAAACATGCTGATTATGCAATACTTAATGGAAGGAATATAAATAAAGGTACTTTGTTTTTGCTTCTTTGAATAATCTGAAATAAAGAGATGCATGCTATTTAGTTTTGAACAATTCAGGCCTATTCAATCCAGCCACTGCTAAGGTGTGTTTTAATATATTTAGATATATATGTACTTGCATATACAATGGGCATCTTCAGCAAAGCTATTTGTTCACCACAAAACTTCATCCTTATTTCACAGTTATCTGTAGAGCACAGACTAACAGCGCACACATAACCATGCAGGGATCGCTGTCTAAAAGGGTTAAATACATTAATTAATACATGGTCTTATGGTCTCAGAAGATGGCAGAAAATTCTGATGATCCTAAAGTGTTTCCTGACCTTCCCCAGCAGGGCCTTGTTTCCTGCTGGAGCCTGCAACATCCTAATGTCATTCTAAGTACATCACTTCAGCCAAGAGCCAGTGGCTGCACTTCCAGGCAAAATGAGGGAGGCAGCTTATTGTACTAGGGGAGACAATCACAGGAAAAGAGTGTACAAGTGAGCACTAATCAGAAGCTGGGCAGGCTCTGATCTCTGCCAAGACTGGAAATTTTCATCAGTTTAGAGATCATTTTTAACCAAAAAGACAAGGATGTTTCAGAACTAACGAGCATTAAATTACAGTGATATAAACAAACACAACTTAAGGGTCGTTCTGTTAAGAAAAGGGGGAAATTACTTGTTATAAATTCATGGAAAACAAGCAACTGTATTTCAATAGATTCACTCTACATAAAGCCCTCCACTGAGACTGAACCTTCCAGATTAAAAACTTAGGCTTTTATCGTCTCACTAATGAAGATACACAGCTTACTTCTTGGAATTACAGCAAAATAACTAATGAAAAAAGCAATAGATGGTGAAGTAGCTGGCCTAACTAGAGAGCACAGAGATAAGTGTGAGAAATGGGGACGTAATGTGACAAGATAATGCCATAAATCTAGAGAAAAAACTGTTGACAAACAGGTAAAAACCCAAAATTTCTCAAAAAAATCCCTCTGAAATCTGCTGAAGGTATCTAAATATTTAGGAAAAAGTCATCATTCAAGCACTTTCTTTCATTTGGAGTTTCATAAATTCCCTCTTTTTTCACAGACCTTCCAATGGTGCATCTGACATTTCAAATGTTGCTTCCTATCATGCCCATAAAGTAGAAATCATTAAAATTTGGGAAAAAACCAACAACAACAACAAAAAAACATATTAAAGTTTCTAATTTCTATCAATGAAGACTACTGCAGTTCTTCAGTTTAAGCTTAACATTTTATGTGAACAAACTTTTTAAGGCTGACAGGATGGTAATGATTAACCTTTTCCAACTGCAGCAATGTGCACCAAAGACTTTCCAATTGGTTTGACCAAAGGAACAAACTATGCAGAGACCCATCTGCAGTCAGGCACAGCGAAGGGCATGCACATTATCTAAGAATCATTTCTTATGTGAGGCTGCAACATTCATAACTGTGTCCATTACTGAAGAGAAAACAAGTTGTTCCATGAGCAGAATGAAGGAAATCTGTTCCCTGTTTTTCTCTCTGTACCTCCTGCTGAGCTATTCCTCCTCTTCCTCTGTATCTCCTGCAGGATTCACAGTAAGATCCCCTACCATATGACTGCTTTCACAGTCCCAGGTTCTTCTCATACTTCTAGTTCCTCGTTGCCATCTCCGAAATGCCTCCAAAGCATACTCCATGTACTGCTGGTGCTGCCCTCCTCCCTACCTTTGTTGAGCTGGCCAGCCAAGTACAGTGCCTGGTACCCCACTGCCTTTCAGTCCTGCCTGGCCTGAGCAAAGAGCTGGGGTTGCTCTGCCTTCTTCTCCAGTGAGGAACACCAGCAATGACACTCCCAGGCACAGACTTGGAAAAAACTAGTTTCTCTCTGCCAGTCTGTCAAGATTGCCTAAAATTGGCTGAGTTATCAAGGATGGACAGATGGACGGACTATGACAGCTGACTGTGACAGCATGACTAGTGTAAACTTCATTTCCTTAGGAAAGTCTAAAAATACAGTTTAGTGGGATGGCTCGTCACAGCTAAGCAAGAATAAAGTTAGGACAATTATAAACTTCGTACATGCATCTATAACCAAAAACACAGCTCCATTAAAAAAATAAAAGTACAATCTACATGAGTCATCTCTAGAAAAGTAAACACTACCATTCTACTAATAGAAATGTTCACTAACTACTATTTGTAGGGGGATCCCTATTATGTCCAAATAGAATGAAACCCATATAAAGGATTTCATGGAAAACAAAACATTCAAGCACTTTGGGAGTCACATGTACAAAAGCTGAATATACTTGCAATTCCAGTCATAGTTTCAGCATGTTTTATTGTCTTTGTTCTAAAGAAAACCTATCTACTAATCTATCTACCTATCTACTACAACTGTACTTTTCCTATTCTGACTCATTGGTTACAGTTCATCTGTAACACAAATAAGTTGTCGTAAGGAGTAATCTAAAGCAAGAGATTTGCTTTCAAGTGAGAAGAAAAGTGTGGAAAGATTGCAAAGCATTGCAAAGCAGTGGAGAGCCCATTTTGTTACTGCAATTTGTAGGAAGTAACACTATTCGCAATCTAAAGTAACCCACAGTTACTTCATTTTCACTCATATAAATACATGAGCAAGTGATGTAAGCTGGTATAATTCTTAGCATATAGTACAGAGATAAACAAACAAACAAACAAACAAAGAAAAACAATCAACTGGTTAGCAACATTTCCAGAGAAGGGACCCACTGTAAACCCTCCATATCTCAGCAGTGAAAGAAATCCTCTGGCTCCACAGTTAGTCCCAGGGAAAATCAGAAACATGCCTGTCCCATCACTACGTGCTGCCTTTCCTTTCCTAGCTCAGCTGCAGCTCTAAAGAATAGCTTGTTTTTTGAGCAGCAGGCTGAAGACCAGTTTCCTATGAATTTGCTTCCTGTCACTTAAGTTTCCATTGTGCAAGCACCCCTTCATTACCAGCTTGTCCCTGAGACAGCCTTTCCGTTGTATCTATAAGGTCCTCAAGAATTGCACCTCCAATTCCCTCTCTCCATAGCATTTCCAGCCTTCCCACCTCATCCTCCTTAGACTTCCCTAGGAAATGTCTTGAGCTCCTCCAAGCCCCAAAGCTCAGAATGGTGGAATTTCCCTCTGGTTGTTCTCCTGTGGCCCAATGCTGGGACAGTGCCAGCTCCCCTACACCTACACGTGTTTCTTGCCCTGCTGGCCACACTCCTGGGCCAAAGCTTGGCTGCCTGTCAGCACAGAGGTCCCAGCTGCCTAGTCTTCTCCTGCTAAAACCAAAAGGATTCCTCTCTCTTCTGCCTTCAGTGATGGCACTGAAACACAGCTGCAGAGCTACAACCTCTATGAAAATTGGTTCACAGGATAAACAAGTTTAACTAGATTTCAAACGTGATCTTAAAACATACCTTATCAAACACATACATAACACTTGCATAGAAAAGGATTTTTTGCGACTAGTATAAGTTTGTATTTCATTTGATAATTATGGTTTAATACTCCACAATACATTTACTAGAAAAAGCCTATTTACAGAACAGACAACTTCCTAATTTTACAAAGTTTTATTTGATAAGTCATTCCATGTTCCTGCAAGCTGGTATCCTTGCCTGAAACTGATGAATGACCACATTTTGTATTTTAACTGCATTTGATCACCTCCAGAGATGAAAAAACATCTCCACAGGCTTATCCATACTCACAGTTATTAAGTTCTGCTTAACAATAACATGAACCAAACATTAAAGGTATTTGCAGTCAAATTCTCTAGCATCCCCTTCCCAAGACTGCTCCCTAAATTCTTAAAATCTTGTATGTAGCTCAACTTTAGACTAAATACAGTCACATTTCTTTTTTGAAGGAATTTTAAGTTGATTTGATACCTGACTTTTTTAAAAGTTGATTTGCTATTACTGTCTTTTGATTTGATATTACTGTCTTTTCTATTTTTCCCTCTTCCATATACAAATAACATTATTCAGACCAAATGCCAGTTTCTGACATATTGCTGGCAAGTCATCAGTGCCATCTGAATTCTCCCAACATACCTTTTGTAAAACCTTCCTTGATTTTAATACGTAATTTTAATATACAAATGAAGAGCAAAGGTATTTTTTACAGCTTACCTGCACATCAAATCAAAATCACAGGACAAAAAAACCAAAAACCCTTTCAGAAAAACATTGCAATACAAGAAAACTATTGCTTTGAGAACTTCTAAGTGCAATACTAAATTCCTCATAATTCTTCAATTCAATACCAAAGTCAATTCCTCAATCAAACTGAAAATTCCTCAATACCAAATTCAACAGCATTCCTCAGTTCAGAACTCAGTGAAAACAACTAAATACTACTAAATACAATAGATACAACTCCTTAAGAATCCTCCAACAGCTTCTTATTCAAATATCAAAAACAGTTAAGGAAGGACACTTTCCTCCAAAAGTGATCTTTAAACTATAGAATATACTGCAAAACCAACAAAAGTGTCCCAATACAACTGAGTATTGAAAACAACTTCCTCTTTAAAGGCCTAGAGTTCTATTAAATGTTCTTCAAATACCCTGTATCAGTGTTGAAGAAGCCAGTTTTAAGCCTAGATATACAGCTGGAAATACAAAAATGGATGCTGTTGAGTAAAGCTGTTAGTTCTCCCCATGGCAATTAGAAAGCCAACTATTTGTACATTTTCATCTACTGCCATATTTACATATCTTAATAGATTTTTTTATCATAACAAGTCGGACCTAATTTTTCTATAATGTATTCAAACCTTTATGTTTGAAATTAGTTTTTGAACAGTTACTATATATTGCTACAAAGCTGTAAATTGGCAAAAAAGTAACTTGAGCAAGATAAGAGTCACCAAAGAGGTATCTTGAATTAATTGTGTACCAAATACCAACAGGTACTCTCTTTCATAGTCTATTTACAAATACAACAAGCTTTTTTTTCAATTAAAAAACTAAAATGATACTAGAGCTGAAAAGGACACATGTATACCCACAACTCTCACACAGCCTGCCAAAGCATGGGTTTTAAACTTAACATGAATACTTGAAAATTTATTCATGAGAAAAAAAAAATAAAAAAAGATCTTTCACAGGAAATATGAACTACCAAGTAACTATTTTTTTTAAATATTACTGACCATTACTCTCTAAATTAAAAAACAACAAAAACAAAAACAAAGAAAACCCAAAACAAACAAAAAACCCCCAAAACAAAGCAAGCAAGCAAACAAACAAAAACCAAAAACACAACCCCAAACAACAAAGCAATTACTTGTAAAATTTTTCATACTAGTTTTAATGCATTTTAATTTAGGCACCCTCTCTCTAGAGTAAAATGCTTTTAACAGTATTACTTGCTTTATGGTTATTAAAAAAATCCCAAAGAACCTCAAAAAAATCATAGAAGCCACACAAAGACCATGAGTACAGTACAATTTTAATGGAAATATTTTCATTTTAACTGATTTTTTTATAGCAATGGGTTTTGTTCTTTAAAAACAACCCCATTACAATTCAAACTGAAACAAAGCACTCCCAAGTGCTGAAAATTTTAACCTTATTACATTTTAAAACAACGACTTCCATTTAAAAGCTGAAAGATTCAAGATAAACAACTTTGAAGCTGATAACTTTGAGGAAGTGAAAGAAATGAACTAGGAGAACTCCCAGTATAAATACTCAGAGGAAAAAAAAATAATAATTGCTGCTAATTTCACGGTTACATAAAAAGTTAAGAAATAAATTTCAGCTGAAATTGAGATATGTTTCAGTTTCTGTAAACATTCAATCAAATTTTACAAAACAGCTCTCCTTGTTTTAAAAATCCTCAAAGACAAGGCAACCAGAAATTTTCATTCAATTTACTAATCTAGTATTTTATATTAGACGCAACAGAAACAAGCAAATCTCTCAAAATTCGTTTTTATTTAGAAGTATTATTTCTTTGGCATTTTAGCCATTTTTCCCTTAAGATACCTAAAATTATTTTTCTTGAGTATTCTAACAAAATTGCAATTCCATCTGACTTCATACAGATGCAGCTAAAAACAAGGATCTTTTCTTATTTAACAAATATGTTATTAATCTCTAAATACTATGGCAATGAATTATATTGCATATTAATGCATACATTTAATAAGAATGCAAAGTGTACAGTGTCTGTTTTTAAATAAACTAAAAATTGTATTAAGAAAGAAGCAATTAACTTTTCAGGAAAATTCTTCATAAAAAGCCTCACCATAATGCGATGTAAATTAAGTAATTCATCCACTCAGTACAGAGCTAAATACAACTTCTTGTCAGCTGAAATATTCAAATCAGACACTAATGTATTTCTGTTATTTATTATTACTTTTATAATTTCAAATTAACCGGTCTTTGCTTCTTTATTACTAAGGAATTCAGCAGACCAAAGTTTCTTCTGTTACACGGAAAGAAAAACCAAACATTTCTGCACATTTTCAGACTGCAACCCTCCCACTTCTTCTCCCCCTCCACCTACACGTACAGTCTCCAAGAAAATGTTCAAAGGCTAAGATCCATATGGGATAGTTAGTGTTTTAGAAGCAACATATCCATCAACAGCACTCTTTAAAGGACACTGCTATAAATTCCAGAAATCTTCAACTGAATTTGTGATACAGAAATGAAGCTTCACAGCTCAATTAATGACTTTTTGTATCTTCTCTAAGAAGCTCAATATCAAAAAAAAGCCACACTAGAAGAAATCAGAAAATGGAAACTCTTCTCTAAATGTCAAAGTGAAACTCTGACATTTCGACAACCAGGCTGCTTTATCACTGCTTTTCAAATACAGGAAAAAGCAGTGTCGAAGTTTTCCATGCATCAAACACTATTCAGTCTGGAGGCTTCTGTAAAGAAATCAACTCAACAACTATTAAAACGATTAAAAACAACCACTGCATTAATTCCTGTAATTTACACTGTGCTACACATGCCTATTTGTGATTAGGAAAGGTACACTCAAGTTCCAGTATCAGAGTTTTCTGTACCCAGACCATTTTAGAGCAAAAGGTTGAAATTATAAAGATACAACATAGGGACACACATGGACAGAGACAAATGCACAATCTGGAGGCTTCCATAAACTGCCTCATGTATGTTCTTACCCCAGTGGCAAAATTAAGCAGAAGACTCGCTAGGCAAATTTAAATGGTCTTGGGATTTTAAATCCTCTATATAACAGGAAAACAGCTGTCTTGGTCTCAAATAGAAGGCAAATAAAATGAATTTTAAAGTAAAGTAATACATTTATCTCCCATTCTGGAGAACGATTTCCTGAATGAACAATTTAAAAAATATTGTACAAGTTGGTTAGCAAACTGGTAGAGCCCATATACAAGAAGAATGACATTTCCAATGTCATTCCACATCAAAATACATCTTTCCTTTCTTTTTTCTTTTTCCATTTCCTTTGATTTACAAAATCCCAAAGACTGCAAACAGGAGTGATGGCAATGATTGCATAAAATTTACACAGTCTACATACAGCCTGAATCAACTTCTAGTGCAAAATACAGCTACAAATAGTCATCTATCAGAAAGAGCACCCTTAAAAGTCCATCTGTCCAAGCTGACCAGCCATTAAGAGAGGTGCCCATCCAAAAGAACTTGCTGAGACCACAAAAATAACTTCTCAGTAAACAATCACATTCACCACTGAAGCAACTCTCAAAAAAAGCCATCTGTGCTGGAACCTTTCCCCTTAAAACAACGGAGGGGGGCATTCTCTCCAGCACTGCAGCTTTCTGCTTTATGTCTACATACACTCCACACATGTCAATTCCTGTTTCATGAAAAGAGTCCACAACACAAAACATTTTGAGACTCAGAAATGGAAGGAAACCTTTCCTTACATATTCTAAGACAAAGCCCAGTTTCTTTTGGTGTGAATGCTAATTTACAAATTCTGTTTGCATGGTATGAGAACATGTCATATGAGAATAGCCACCTATTGTCCAGGTCTTCGAAAAACCTGAGAAACAGAAAGCAACGGAACCGAAGTAGAAACAAGTAGAGAAAAAGAAGCAAATTAACACTTAAAAATATCCTGGAATATTAAACCTCAAGACAGCCCAACGTCACAAAAAAAAATCCATCCAGTAATACCGAAAGAATTACTTAAGGTTGCATATTGAAGGAAATAACCACATCTGAAGGAAAAGAATTCCCCAATGATTCTAAGGTGGGAGAAAGAACAGCCACTGCCACCTATGTATTGAAAAATCACTTGTCCTTTGAGTCACTGTAATTCCTTGGAAAATGGTGTCCCCCAGAGTACGGACAGAGGCTATTGATTTTTGCCAGCTACCTTAGTTTGATCTTTAGGATGGTGACCCAGCTCCACACACTAAACAAGGTACACAATACCTCTAATACCTCAGCTACTGTAATCTGTTTCTTCTCTCTGCTACCACCTTCATGCGCTAGGATGTGAAGCCAAGGGGGATGACAGTGTGCAGAGCTCACAAATGCATATACCCCTATAAATGTGTGCTTATGAAAAAAGCCCAACCCAGATAGGTGCAATGCAGTGAACCACACTGCGGCCCCAGTTCTGATGCCTCAGCCAACTTCAGTTCTCCCAGGAACCTGAGGGAAAGGAAGAAAGGAAGGAACACTATGTAGTGAATCCAGTACAAGACAGTACCTGGAAAAAACCCATACTCTATTTTCACTGGTTCAGAAGAAGAGACATAATTAGCAGAATTATTAAAGTATTTTATTCTATGTAAAAAATGAAACATCAAAAGAGTTGAGGGTTCAGATACAAAGTTTTAATGCTAAGAAAGTAAAAGATTGCCTCCACAGCTGGAACAGGGTGTAGGAAGAGCTACTGGCAATGGAGTCACTCTCTTTAACAGTGAGCTGTGAAACTACCTAAGGAGCTAATTTTTGGGCTTGCTCTAAGGCCAGATATTACAGGTTAAAACATAACTGGCTCAGAGAGGGGCAAAACCAAGGGTACTCCAAGGTGACAGCTGAGGGAAATAATACCAAAGACATCAACACACACAGCCACACTGAGTTAAGGTGATCCTTTTATCTTTTCACACATAATTATGAATAAAATAAAGGCTCATTCTTTGATCTGTAAATGTCAATGTACCTCCAAGCACACAGACATTCTTCATGGAAAAGGGGGATAAAGTATACCTATTAGATAAAATTTCTAACACAATTAACAAATTTATTTATTCGGTATAGAGTAAAAATAGCAGGATTTCTTTATTTTTTCAGCCTTGCAATATTTTACTGCAACCATCACAGTACAAAAAATCTGCTGAAAGGTAGCACACATCATGGTTTCCATTATACATTTGTTTTAAATTCTTGAAGCAGAACATTCTTTAAATTACCTACCCCAATAAAGCTAAAATTTCAATAGAATACAATATATATAATTGTAAACTGAAAAAGTGAAGTCCTGAAACATTACAAGCTAGCACTGCAACAAGCCTCAGGTTCTGCATTCACTGCTGCTTTTGGCTTTTCACTTTGGAGCAGATAAAGGGCCTGGTACATACATCCAGCAGAGAAACTCTTATCAAGCAATGAAGAAAGTATTATTCTGTACCATGAGTTCTTCAGAATATTCACTGAAATTATTTGCTCTCAGCTCTTTAAAAGGAATGAAGTTTGTATTTCATTTTCATTGGGGATTTTTGTTGCGGTTTTGTTTGTTTGTTTGTTTTGCATCAGTCTGCTCTGCAACTTCAGATTTTTTCCTTCTCAAGCAGATGTTTCTTTAGAAATTACAACATGGTATTTTTTAGAAAGTCTGATTTTAGTTCCACCAAGCAGAGACTTGGATTCCTTTAATGTTACTTTCAGCAGACACAGTTGATATGCACATTAAAATTATTTAAATGTTTGCAGGTGTACAACCGGTCCAAAACCATAAATTCTGGAGTTTGTTTTGCATTCTAGATAAATATTTTAACATTTTATAGTAACACTAATTCAAAATTAATATATTTTTTGCAATTATGTATCTAATTGATAGTGAGAAGGCAGACCCTACCCTGTCATCAGTATGTTCTTATGTAATTTTTTATATGCAAAACTACTGCTATTATGTCTCCATATCTTCAAAGATCATCAACAAAGTAAAAATGGCTACTTGAACTAAGTCTAGGTTTTAATGATGATTGTGAGGCAGATATATTTCCAGAAACTAGCAAAGTATTTCAATTACATATTATACTAATCATCTGCTTCCACTCCAGTGGTATCAGCACTTCCAGCACCTAACTCCATGTGCTCTAGATGGGAATGGAAGAAATCTCTTCCCTGTGTTTGAAATCATTGTGAACATCTCCCATTTCTCCTTTCTCAGCAATCTATGTAACCACAATCATCTATTATTACCATGAACATGGAAGAAATGCAATTGTTGCAGCTCGTTTTTCCCCCAAAACTAAAGACACCACACCTAAAAGGAGTTCCCATCACTGCTCTCATTACCACAAAACCATGTTCTCCTCAATTTCATCACTGGTGAAGAGTCACCACCATTGCCACAGTCTCACAAACAAACATGCTTATTTTGAGCAATGCAACTACAAAGCAGGATAAAGCACAGCAGAGAAAGTCCTTCTGTTGACCAAATTCAACCATGAAATGAGCTATTCTAGGAAATTGAGCAAGAATTTGTGCTGCATATAAATACTTCCTCTAGTTCCTCTCCCTAAATTTGAACTTAAATTTCCTCATCCAATCCTCCAAGAGGCACAATAGACATGCCACTACTGTCATGCACACATTTTCTGACAAGCTAAGAAGCTTCAAAGCAACAATAAGTGACACAGAAAAATACTTCATTTTTGCTGAATTTCTATGAGGGGATTGATTTTATCACTAATTTCAGCTAGAGTTGTTTGGCTAAACAAAAACTTCACATAATTCCTTCTTAGGAATTTTTATATGTGATAAATAATTTGACAAGTAGCTATATACTTTAAGAAGTTATTTATTTTTTAAAATCAACTTTAATAAATGCTGGTCTTTGAAGGGAAAGACTAGCATTTCTTACATGTCTGTGACAAGCGAGGCCGAAAACATTGGGAAATTGAAATTCTAATGAGATTAAAAGAACTTCTGTTTGTCTTGTAAGGTAGACCTGTTTTTATTAACATGAGCTGTAAGGCTTAAGAGGCTGTGCTATACAACAATATACTTATTATACGGTGAAACCCTAATTATTTTTATTTCCATCATTGTTTCATTCTGTAGCAAATTTTTTACCCTTATGGTACAGAGGGTACAGACCAGAAGAAGTACAGAGACAGTACAGTACAGAGAAGTAGAGACAGTACAGAGAAGACCAGAATTAGAAATAACTAATTAAGAACTAACAGAAATATTTTCAAACAGGCACTTGGTTCTATTACCAATTTAATGTGTTTTCTGTGATGTTGCAGATGAGTCTCAGACAGATCACTGATAAACAAGCAAATTCAGTAAGCAAAGAGTACTGAAGACTCAATTTAGTGCTCTGTGCCAAAAATACTGTGCATACTTCATATGATCACCCTTTTAAAAATTAGTGTAGAAGAACTGGAAAATATTCAACTAAAATCCACAACGTTAGAGTCATATAAGTAACTTTCACCAGTAAAAGACTTTAGTAATCAAATTTCAATACTTAAAACAAGATTTAGAAGCAGTCTGATTAATGTCAAAATACCACCTTATACAATTAAATCTGCCAAAATCAGATATCATACCAAAATCAGATCACTAAGATTTTTAAAAAGAAAATCTCCAAAACCAAAACAAACAAGCAAAAAACCCAAAAATAAAAAACAAAACACCAAAAAACAAACAAAAAACCAAAACAAAAACAAAAACCACAAAACCAAAAAAAAAAAAAACACCCCACCAAAAAAAAAAACACCCACCAAAAGATATACACGCAAATAACACGCACACACCAGAACTTAAAGGTTGATAAATTATGGAGAATGAGATTTCATAACCATGTTATACAGAACTACGACGGTAATTGTTTAAATCTGAGTTGAAATGTTTACATGTAAAAAGGAAGTACACCAAGTCTCTTAACCAACAGTAAAGAGGAACAGTTTTCCATTGCTAAAAAACATTGCATTAAAGAATAACCAATTCCTCATTTCTGCTTCTTACTAGGCAGTGACTCTGCAAAGAAAAAAGAGCTAACATTCCCAGTCAATTTCCCAATGAGCACTGAGAAAGTGGTACTAAGTAGCACTCAAATGGAGAAGCTGTATGTTATATGGAGTTATAAATTTGAAAAAAAACCAGCATTTTCATAAAAATAACTGGGGAGAGGAGAGAGAGATAAAACTGTTGATTCCTGGAAGCATCAGTATATATGGCATTCAGGGACTGCTGCAGATCTACACACTGACCCAGGTAGACACACACCACAGGGGCTGACAAACACAGGAAAAACTCCTGGATGCTCATAACACTTCTGAAATTACCTGCTAGGAACACTGATGCAAGTAAGAGCTGTCTTCTCTACATTACATCTTGTTTGGCAATTCTTACTTTTTGAATCTGGCATACTGGGTGAATTAAAACTAAAAATTTACTGAAATGTTTTGCAGACTTCCAGAAGTTTAATAAAGGAGCCGTTTTAGAAGTCTCTCATGCAACCTAAACATGTCTGTGAAATATTATCAAGGTTACTGTTACTTGCCATCACCACCAAAATTTATCTGTTTCTATTGTTCCTACAGATTTGCAAACTCCTCTCCTGTATTCTTTGTGTCCAATCTCCTTTTCAATACTCATTTTGTTAAATCCTTTTCTTTTGCAGGACATCTGTTCAAAAACCCACATCAAGAGTAGGGTAAAAATGTCCTCAAGGTTTCTCATCTAGTTGTTCACTAAAGGAACAGGACCAGAAACGTTTAAGAAAAGCTTATACACAGTGCTGGTTGTGAAGCAAAAGCAGTAACGTTCAGAAAATCACGGATTCCCATGAAAACAGCACCCTGCTGCTGGATCACACGCTTCAGTCACTCATGGCACGCTGCTGCCTGGGGAGTTGTGCTGCCGCCAGGAAAATGACTTGCAAAGGGATGGAAAAAATGTAGAAGTTTTATTTTGAGTACACAAACAACTGACTTCTCAATTATTTTGGCTTCCTTCAGATAAGGTTTCTGTTTGGCATGACAGAGATGAGCCAGCAGGCATAGATCATCTTTGCTGCAGAAGGGGAAACCCGCGGAGTTGCACTCAGAGGCAGCTCTGGGAGTGGTGCTGGCAAACACCCACTCAGACCAAATGGATATGGGAATTCCTTTCCACCCCCCCAGCACATGGGAAGAATTATATCACAGAAAATTACAGTTTAAAAGATGCATGCTGGAGGTCTTTTGCTTAGTAAGACATGCAAAATGTATAGAAAGTACCCTCCCTGGAAAAGAAAGGAAACTATTTTAAACTTCGTTATAATGAATGAAGATGAAATTTTAATCACAGGCATGGAAGCTGGCTTTTGCCTTAAGAATAGTAGTAATTACCAGATTTCATTCAATATGAGCAAACAGAAGACAGCAATTTGAAATGGCCAAATTACCATTAACTTTCTACTTGCAGTATCACTCAGTTAAGACAAAAAAGGGAATGAGAAGATGAATCATTTAAAATACTCAATAGGTGGCTTATACGTCATATTTCCATAATTAAAACTAGGCTATTGTAGCTGAGTATTCATTAGACCTCACTCAGGAAAGAGATTTAAGAAGACAAGTAGTATATATCAAACAGAAAAATGACAAAACCAGACATCCATCAATTGAGGAATTACAAGACTCAGTTTCTCCAAGTAATTTAAGGAAAGTTAAAAGTTATGGAAAATTCCCTGATATAAGGACTAAAAGACAATACAATAGAATAGAGCAAGCCCTTAAAAAGGCAAAGACAAAGTGAACAGGGTAGCAAAGGCTATTGTTTTGTAAAAAGGCATAGGAAGATTCTAAAGTATCTCTTCAGAAATTACTGGGGGTCATTTGAGATTTTGGGTGAGCTGTTTTTCAGTCCACAAGGACTTGATTTAATGAACATATGCTAAACAAGTGTTAATCAGCATTTTAATAAGCACCCAACATATTTAGGAGAGCTGTCTCTGAACATATTTTATCTGATGTTTTTTTCAAAAAATGCCAAAATAAAATGGAAATTCAAGAAGCCTTAAGACATTGCTAAATTTGGGCTGATATTTTAAAACATCAAGCTGTCTATTCTAGGTACCCATATGTCCATTAACCTTCCAACAACTATGGGCCAAAAACCAGGAAAGTTGATAGGACTCTATTAATAAAATATTCAAGGGTTGAGATATAATTAATGACAGCCAACAGTTCTGGGAAAATTAGTTTTTAGCATCAAACAGGCATGACTTAATTGTCTGATGAGAGTATAAGCTTTCCTGATAAAAGCAACTTCAGAAAAATAGTAAACTTTTGTGGTGTATTTGGTTTTCATGTACAAGACACCAACATAACTGGTGGCATAAATCATTAGAACACAAACCGCCAAAGACGAACAACTATTCAGATGATGCATCTTCAACAGCAAATGAGAGGAACTATTAATAAAATAGTTATTGCTCCTATGGGGTCTACCACAATTTGAACTATGGCTGGTACTTTTCATATTTATTGAATATAAAAATATAAATCAAGCATCGGTAGTTACCGTGGATAAGCACAAAAGTGGCAGATAGCTCCAGGTAATCACATAAACAACACATGACATCATATGCATCATAAAGATGCTTTCAGATGAATTGTTTTTAACACAAGGAAATGTAATCTATTAAGAAAGAGGCAGGGAAAAGTGCATCTCCATGGGAACAACCATTTGCTTGAGCAACACAAGTATGAAGGGAGGTGCAGGTATATCACTGGAAGCAGATATGAGTCTGCTGTTTCTCTCCTGAGATTTCGCAAGATTCATGATTAATTATTGACAGACTATTAAATGACACTTTGTTGGGTTTTTTTTAAGTTCAGTACCTGATATTTTGGCAGTAGCTTCAAGATTAAAGTTGGAAATAGAACAAAGTTGGAATCATGACCACTGTTCCCAATTGTGCTGAGTTCGGAGGTATTTTAATGAGAATTTTCTTGTGGTCCTTGAAGAGGCAGGCATGATGAAACATTAGACATATTTGTATAAAGAGAACTTAAGAACTTGCTTTACTAGGCAAAGCAAAACTTTCAAAAGCTGTTTCACTAGATGAAGCATTAGTCTTGCAATTTGCAAGCCTTTGTTTAAAAAGGAGGAGTGCATTTTTGATGGCCTCTCAAAACAATGGATCCTCTAAGGAAGGACACATGCTCTGCTTGTTCTGAATGGGAAATTACTGTAGAGCAAAACAGGAAAGGCTTAAAGACTATAGTTTAGTTGAGAACTCTGATTCAAGAAAGGTTAAAAAGTTGTACAGATATGTGGTGCACAGTACATACATGTTTCATAATGGTGAGGAATCCACAGCACCTAAACTATTAAAAAAGAACACTCTTAAGCACCAGCTCTTTTGGGTGGATGTCAAGAATATTCTGAATCCATTTGTGAGTTAGGTATGCCTTAGGCAGTTTCTCACTGTCATAGGATATATGAGTTTAAAAGAGCTTGAGAGATGCTTTACACTCTGCATGCTCAGCAGGTAAGCGTGGTCACAGCACACAAAAATCCAGACTCTACCACAAGGCACTTTCCAACTCAGCTGAACACACAAGTGAAAACCATTAAAAGGGAACAGGGAACATGTAACTTGTTGTATCAGTGCTTCAGAACTTAAAAACCCATGCTGGTGTGTGCAAAGGGCTGAGGCTTGGAAGATGTGACACCTAGGGATGGCTCAGCCATGAAACCACCAAGCTTTTTTCTCACACCTTTTCATCATTCACGACCAGAGTGAAGGGAAGCACCCTGCAACATGCAGCTTTGTTAGGACTGAAAATAGACACATACATAGGGTAGGACATACCTCTATTCCCTTCATTTAAACAGATTTCTGTTGGACGTATATAAAAATGTGTTTACATCATGCAAATATTGCCCACATTTTACATGAACACTTGAAATATTATTACAACAGGACTGCAATCCTTTCCTAAGGTACCTTTCAGACATACTACATACATTGAATTTATATATTAAACAACATAAATCTATATAAAAGGAGCTTAATGTTACAATTGAGACTTCGATTTTAACCACACAAATCTTTGAAAAGGGATAATCACATTTCCTGGCACTGTAATTAGTATACTCCAAGAGTATCAGTAGAAAGGACTGTGGTACTAAACATTACCATGGTAAAATTTATGATAACCTCATTTGCCTGTCACCCATCCTCTAGTCTCCAGTTTCCACGTACTTTGTGGCAGCTCAGCAGTGGAAGACATGGTAATGAGGGAGTGACTAAGAAACAAAACCTGTTAGAAACAACTTTGGCACAGGATAATCCCACATAAGCTATTGACATGTTATTTTTAAGTGAACCTTTTAACTTTCCCCTAAGTCCAATCCCAAATCCTAATTTTTCTATTGAAGAGCCATTTTGTACAGCAGTATGCAACAGAAAAAATTTGCCCTATGTAGGGCAAAAACACAGGCAAAAAACCGAAACAGATGCAAAAGAAAACCCCTCAAAACACTTTCAATGTGCCTGTTTCTTTTTTATTCATAACATCCTAAAATACCACTAGTAGGTTTTCCTGGCATAAAACAACAACTTATCACTATGGGTATAACCTTTTATAGCTGTATGCAAAGCCCTTTTTAATCAGTCTTTAAAAATCAAAGAGAAAAAAACCCAAAATTTCACTTGACTTTCAAATAGATTTCTTTAAAATACACATAAAATTCTTCAAAGCTAGATTATTTTATATGTATGAGATACTGTTGTGAAGACTTTATGCGCAAATATAAAATGGAATACATATTTCAGGACTTAAAATCAACAGAACATCTCACACTGCAGAAACTTAACCCCTGGCTCTGTACATAGCCACACTGTAAAATCACATTCACAAAGTGATTTAGCTTTGGCTGTGATACCTATGCTGAACAATCCAGTTTACATCCTTCATCTTTCAAGTGAGAGGAGTTGGCAAAAAATTAGAGGATTCAGCAGTTGATATGTGTATGAAACTCACAGCTCTTCAGCCACTGAAAATAGACAACCTTTGACAAACTGGAACAATAGTAACATCTTTTTTTCTGGATGTAATGCAAGAAAACACACTACAGATTTTTACACATGATTCTCCACCCACAACCACTCTGTCTCTCCTCTCTCAATCAACTACCCATCATGTCACCTCAAACTAAGCATAAAGACAATCCAAACATACACGTTAAAAAAATAGTTTTATCAATATTACATTCCCAACCTGAAACTCATCAAGTCTACTAATTCCAAAATACAAAAGGACTTACCCAATGTGTCTTTCAGATTTTTAACCAGAGAACCTTTCTTCAAGCTGTTTTTCCGCTCCACATAATTTGATGGCACATATCCCGTTTTGTTGGCTGCGTTTCTTACCCTCCACCATGTCTTAGAATCATCTAATAGCCAAAGACGCTCATTTTTCTTGATGTCAAGTTCTTGGTCCTGCTGTGCAGTGTAATCCCACTTTGCAATAACAATAACTTCTTCTGTCATCTTTCATGGAGTCCTTCTGCAACAAAATATTAAAACATTATCCTCAGTAAGTTATGTCATATAAGTCTTACTCATTTTTTCCTTTGAATTTTTGTAAAATAAGCAAGAAAAAAGCTAGGGCAAAATGAGAATTCCATATAGGGAAAACCCTCTTTTAAAAATAAGGGGAATCATAATGACTTTTCTTGGTTTTTCAGCCACTAAAATATGGCAACGTCTTGATAGTAAATTCTAGACATAATGCATTACACTCACTTCCCTCAGAACGTATATAAAATGTTATATGGATACATATTAACAGAAGCTTATTTATAAAATCTGTTTAATTTTTGCATATAGCATTATAAAGGTATCCTTTTATATGCCCACATGTGGCATTCCAAGTTTTGATCTGGAAAAAAAAATAAGCAGTATTCCAAAAATGTATTTTCCTTCTGCAGTAGTTCAGCATCCTCATACTAATATCACATATATAAGTTTTCTGCATTCAAACGAAATTGTCCATCTTTATTTAGTAGAAAATTAAGAACTAATTCAATAAGTAATGCAACCCAGCAGGGAAATCTGCTATCAATAAGAGGGTACTGTCCTTAGCAAGCCTTTGTTCACCATTTTGTGCAGGCAGCGCAAAACTGCCTTTAAGTCTTCCCTCCCCCTTTGTTCCCAGGAAGATCCCAGCTCAGCACAGTCCAGCACCAGGCATTACTCAGCAGGGTGGAAAAGAGCACCCACTGGATTTCATTTCTTCCCTACCTGAAACATATCTAGAGTCCCATTAAGACTGAATCTGAGTTGTCTTTTTCTCACTTACCTGTAAGAACAATCTTTTTCAAAGCTATTTGTCAGCTGCACAAAGACAGCTGTATGCCTCCACGTTTTCCCACGCATCCCAGCAATTACCAGGAACAATGTGAGGCAGCACAATAGTGTGCAAGGAAAAGTCCAATGCTAGAACCAATGACATTCAAATATGTTATAATGCCAACTGAGACATGTTGATTTTACCTTCTAAATTCTGAGAAGTCACCAAAAATGTTCCAAGTGCTGCCATGGGGGCTGGGGAAGAGGGAAGTGGAGGAGGACAGAGAGAGTAGGATGTGAGAACTTATTTGAAAATCAATGTAGCAGATTTTGGGGTTTTTTGAATAAAAGGTGTAGATTTCATTTAAACTACAAATTAGTAGAAAAAGGTGCAAAAGTACTTCAAACTATTAATGTCCAAAGATTTCTGTAATATCTGACTTTGTTGCCTAGGTCTTGGAAGTCCACAACCCTATCTTCTCTGATACCTAGTAGTTTATGTAACAGAAAGGTAATTAAAAACCCAACTTCATTCAGAAATTCTGTTCAGCATGTAAGTTTTATCACCTATATTCCAAAAAGGGTTCCTTCTGCAGTCTGTAAATACACACACAAACACATATACACACTTCCCCCTTTAGCTACAGTACAAACTGTGAAAACTGCATGTCAGACAACCCAGCTTATCTACTCTAGGAAAAATAAGTGCTTTCCTTATTTCAGCTATAATCATAATACATAATAGCAGACCCTATTATAAATTAATAGCCTCCTCTTATAATGAATTTTGTTTCCAGGAGAACATCATATATGCCTGAGTTATGGTTGCTAAACCATTTGACAGCAAAGCTCTGGCAAGCACCAGCAAAATCAACCCTCATGGTCAAGGCAGGACATGACTTTTGAAAATCTGAAGCTGAGTAGAACAGGTTTAAGTTCTCATTTTCCAATCAAAAACCACAAAGAACATACAACAATTAAAACATTATTCAAATATTCATTTGCATGGCTGAGATCCCAAAGATGAATTTAAAAAGAAGCTATGATGCTTTGAATAACTGAGAAGCACAATCCTTACAGCTCAAAAAGGCTGTGACTTATGCAGTGGAACTGATAGTTTTACAAGAAGTCAGTCAGTAACTATTCAACCATTTTTTTCCCCTAAAATAATAATCCCATCTGGCAATAACAGAGAAGAGCCTGAACTTTGGACCTCAGTCTCCAATAAACTGCCCTGCTTTCTGACTGACAGAAAATGGACAGAGAGCCTACAGGTCGATAAGCTGTTGTAGCCACAAGGGACTGCAATCAAACAAGTTCTGGAGGCTGGTGCTGTCAATATAATCTATCTCTCCAATTTAGGTTAGTTTATTTTATCTCAGCAATTGTAAAATGGTCAATGCTTACTATTTCTGGGGACATGCAGAACATGAAGAAACAGGACATCAACAATGCAGTTATATGATATTCCCACTACACAGGCTCCCCTTCTAACAAACATTATTTTCACAATACAGGCAAGTTAAAATGGTCAGTACTACAACATATTAACAAAAAATAAAAAAAACCACATTAGGAATAATATTTGAGTAGTGACTGGTGGAAAACTATTAAACTCTTTCTATACCTCTGAAGAAAAGAAGAATTTGCATTGACCCCTACTGGAAGAGTCATCAAGTGTTTCCCCACAGAAAGCACAGAAGAAACAGAAGGACAGAAGCACAGGAAGAAACTATTTACCAGGACTAACAACCTCAGCTGTAGTCCTCAAACTCACCAGGACAGGGTGCTCAAACCTACTCAATTTCTTAAATTCCCAGTAGAGTAGACATGTCTGAATAATGATGTCATTTCACAAGCAGACCCCTTGCATGATGCAATTTTGGCAGAACCATTCAGGTATAGGGAAGCCAAGTTTCCTGAGCACCATGCTCACAGATAACTCCTTTCAGTAAAGTAGTCCAGGTTTTACTAAATGTTTAGTAGCACAAGCTTTCCTTCCCAAGTGGAGACAGGATTTAGAGTCAAAATACATAATGTAATTGCAGCTAAACATTTATCTATTTAAAGCTGTATACATGTGTGTACAATTTAGTTGTGTTGTGTTATTGTTTTAGTTTCAGGTTGGTTCTTTTTTGGCAGTAAATTTTGGTTTGTGTTTTGGGGTTATTTGCTTTTTTTTTGTTTTGTTTGCTTTTAATGTGGGGAAATATATTAAAGGTCTTAAAATTATTTCCTTATGATTACATCATTAGACTGTCTCCATCAAGGACAATATGGCTGTTCCTGTGACATCTGCAAAACTAAGATTTCTTAGTATGTAAATAAGGGCACATTTGTTTCCCAGAAGGGGGACTATAGAAGTAATAGTTTTGAAATGCTTCTGCAACACAGCCATGTGCCAAATAAAAGACTATAAGCAGACAACATAACGAGATTTGGGGGAAAAGGAAAAGAAAACACAGTAACAGCCTCCCAAAGCATCTGAAAGTACTGTAAAAACTTGACACGGACTGAAAGCATGAAGTTTCTTTAGTGTACTGCTTACATACTGCAAAATAAGAAATACCACAGTTCCCAAAGATTTTAATAGCAACATAAGATTCCTTCACATCAAAAAAATGAAAATCCATTACTGCTAAAAGCGTACAACCTTCTGGAAAGTTCCTTCTCAAAATGCTCAGAAGTCCTAGTGCTGAAATATTGAGTTGTCTTCTCCACCTGACAGAACATTCCACACTTCAAAAAGCACCAGTGAAAAGCTCTGAAATACTTCTGTAAGGAACTGTAACGGTCTTTCCTCCATACAATCCATGAAATGCAACAGTCTTTTTTCCATATAATACTGTTTCACATGACCCCAGGCTTTTACCTTACCATATCAAGGGTCATTTGCTTTACTTCTATGGCAATCCAACTTCTAACCTTAAAAACCAAAAACAACCTAAATGAAGGCACCACATTAAACGAGAGCAAACAGAACTCCACAACCCAGACCTTCTAAAGGTAATTCTTGTAATACTCCAACTCCTTTTAATCCATCAATTCCTTCACTGCTATCAGTCTTAAAAAACTAATTTATTTTACCAAAGTTGTATTTTTGCTGAAATATTAAAACTAATATAGCTTAGATTGAGCTCATGTATTTTCAGCCACTTCATTACTTTCCTTCAGATTAGGTTTCCTCAGGAAAGCGAAGTCTTGTCTTCAACAGAAGCTGCCCTACCGCAGAAGCACACATGAAAATTTTTCTACACAAAATTGTCCTTGGGAGAGAGGGCAAAAACTGAAAAATTGCCCAGCCAAGAAGGCAATGAGCAAAAACTCAGCCAAAGTCAAGACAGTTAAGGCTGTACTGAAAGTCCGCTCAGACGGGTCAGGAACATTAACTAACCATATGGCAGAATAAATGCAGACAACGGTGGAATATTGCAGCTTCTGTATGACTTTATGAGAAGAAAGTCCAGAAAGGAAAAGGTTATGTTCAATAAACTATCAACAATCCAACAACTTCGCAATGACACGAAAAAAAAACGAAACTAAGAAACACCTATGCCATTTTGAAGCCATGCTTAAAACTGAACCATGCAAGTAATAATTGAAATGATGGAAACTTAAACATAGAGGAACTTAAGAGAAGTCGCTCTAACAAGCCTGTAAATCTACTAGTGATTCTTCATGTGAAAGATTTATTCAGAAGGTGTCATTTTAAATACCAAAATACGAAGACTTGTTATGCAGATCCCATTCTTTTTACCAGGCTGGGATTTCAATCCTCACTCTCTCCCCCTCCCCATATACAACTAATGTATTTCTCCCACAACAACAAATAGGAAAGGACTCTTATCAGCATGCCACCTGAACTGGAATCTTCTCCTACGTACTGACACAAGCTAACACTATGACTAGTTTAATGCCCTCGTCCAGTGGGTAGAAAAGCAGCATTTTTTCTTGCCCTCAAGAGCAAGGCTCACAGTTATGTCACAGGGTTATTTAGGACAGGGCAAACAGAAGGTAAAGATGCAGTGAGAAAGGAAGCAGTTGCTCTCCTTGTTCACAATTTGTTTCACAAAAAGGAACATGACTAAAAAATGACTGACAGCAATGCTTGAAATTTAATCCCTCACCAAGGGAACAAGCAAAAATTCTAATAATAGGCAGTGCCAATTGATAGAATAGACTGTTCTGGAATTAGATGTCTTCCTAAGACACACTGAAAGAAAGCGACAGAATTGATACAGAGGCTTTTACATGACACTGATGTACATAACACACCTAACTGCTATACAATATTAAGTAAAATATAATTATTCTATGGTATTTAGTTAATTACATGGGAAGAATGGAAAACTAACTAATGATGTATCATGGTTTTCCCTAAGATTTGAAGGCTGAACAACCTCTCCTCCTGTCCCCAAACCCTGAAAAATCAAGATGTGTTTTGAACCATGCAGCATTTGTTGCTGACAGGCTGGCTATCTGATGCCCACCTGATTAATCTTTCACAAGCTATGGCAAATAGGCAATATTCAGTCCTCTAAGGTAATACAGTTGCAGAAAATAAATTTTAAAATAAGTCTGCGTTCATACAGACTGATTTCATAGTACCTGGATGTGCTTATTGTATTCTGCAATTAATAACTTCTATTAGATCACTTCATTTGAAATCTTCTCTAAATCTGAAGCTTTCTTGTTTATGATGATGCAATCTCTGGTTAGACTGCCTACAGTTTCAGGAAATGTGAAATATTGTTTTCACCTACAGTTTTTTTCTTTGTTACATGTGTGGGTGTGTGGTTAGTTTTCTTACATCAGCCTAGATGAACAGTTTTGACACATAGAAAGATTTAAAAAAACCCGATCTTTACATCTGAAATTGTTTCGTTCAGTTCTTGAGGACCAGTAAAACACTAACACAAAGACAGAACTCAGAAGGCATTAAAAAGAACCAGTAATGTGAATTCAAACAAACACTTGTGAAAAAGAATACACCTTTTGGATCTACTTTTAGCATTTCCAGTAGAACATGTTTGAAGAAACAGGAAAATATAATCTCCCTCATTCAAAGGCCAAAGTTAACCCAAACCAAGAAAGACATATTTCTAATGACTGTTACAAGGAAATCTCAAAATGCAGAGGTTTAAAAAGAATAAACAAACTGACCCAAATTATAACCAGCTGTTATAATTAAAACCTTTGTTATAACCAGTAAAACCCTTTCCATGCTTTGTTACTTGGGCTATTTGCTGGTGCTTGGACAAATAGAGATGGATCACAAAGCCCACTCTGTCTAACTGCTTTTGCAGTTTAACACTTTAATACTTCATATAATGTGTGTCAACCCACCCCAAGAGACACATTTCTTCAGAAAGAGGGCACTGCATCAAAAACTACTGTAAGACTCTCTCTATCTCTCTCAAAGGAAGTTAACTAAATAGCTGTAGTGAACAAGCGTTCATCACCTAGCTATGTGGTTCTAGCGTGTCAAACCAACACCTGAGCAAAAAAGCCCCCCACAACCAGGCAACCTAAAATAGTTGACTGTTTTAGCACAAGCTTCACAATTAATCTGGGGTATTTCACTATTAGGTCTCATTAGGATGCATTGATTACAGAACTAAAAGTGATAGCTGAGTAAGTGCAAGTAATTATTATCTAATTTACTTTGATGCGCAAACTGAAGACAGTCACAATCAATAGATGCTGCTGTCTGTATTGTAAGGGGTTAGTTTTCCAAAACTGAAAGCAAAGGTGAGTGTTCACATTTATTTTTTACAGGCTTTCAAAGATATCAATAAATCAATCTACTGCAAAGGAGGAATGTTTTATTACAATTTGCAACCTACTCTCACAATTTAGCATTTACAAAAAAGAACTGGTTAAAAAAATAACCTGTTAAAAAAGGAAGTAAAAAGCTCAATAGGTTTTCTTTGTCCCCTCTCCCTGATCCTTTCTGTGAAAAGGAAAAGCTGATAGCAATAAGCTTGAGTCCAGAAATGCAAACTGGAAGTATTGAAAGAAGTAAAATTCAGCTCATCAAGAACTACAAAAATGGTATTAAAACTGCATTGCAGTAATTTAAATAATAGCAAAAGAATAAGTACAGAATTAGATAGAATATTAAGTTGACTGCACATGATGCAGGAAGTAAAGTTTAACACTTATTTCTACATACAGGATTATTTTACAGAGACAACCATTTTCTTCTTTGTCATTAACTAGCACATTAAAGTAGTAAGAAAAATTAAAAGACTTTTAATGTTCAAATACACCCCAAGGTATCACAAACATCCACAAAGCTATTACAGTTTTAGCTATTCACTAATGTTTTTTTCAACTTCTTTTGAGATCCTGGTTTAGGTCGACCCATCCACCCAAGATGGACAGATTTAACAATCAGCTGAGGGACAGCCCCAGCCACAATGCAGGAGTGACTCAAGGGCAGGTTCAGTATCTGCCATGAGCTTTCCTGGCAGCACCAGGACATTTGCTCTAAAGCACAAAAAGCACTTGGTTTGCTTTCAAGTCACTTAGGGGGGAAACAAATTTAAAAACCAACCAGAAAGGCATAATTATAGATGAAAGGGTGAGGGCGATCCAGGCTGGTGCAACACTTAATGGCTCCGGAGGCGCTACGGCCCGTGCACCCAGGCAGGACAGCCCTGCTACAGTCCCCTTCTACAGGCACAGAAAGGATGGGGCTTTTAGATGATACTTCTTGCTAACATAACTGGGTGGTATATTTCAGAAAAAAGTGAAAGATCACTCATAAGTAACCAATAATTTCGAGCTGTACTAACTAACTTGATGTTGCTACCTACACAGCTCATATCCTGTCCCCTTGGTGTGGCCTGCCACTGTTTATGGGCACAGTGGTGTGAGGGCTGAGGTTTGTTTCTGCAGCCAAATGCCTTTGACAGCTGCTAGGCAAGGTTGGCCACTCCGGGCCCCACAACATATCTGATACCCCAACCTCTAATGCAGCTGCAGCTATGTGCTGGCAACTTGTATCTCACTTTGCAGAACACCTGCAAACAGGAAACCTCAAGACTAGTTTAGTGGTAACGAATTTCTGCATAGCTCCAATACAACAAAGAGCTTAAGCACATTTTTTTGTCTTGTAAGTGGCTTAGAAGTCTTTTAAAAAGACAGACAAAGAAAAAAAGGAGAATATATGTTAGAAACACCCAGTAATACATCCGTCCTGCTAAGGAGTCAGAACAGCATTTTACCATTCAACAAAAACAAAGTCTTTGTGTGTTTATCTAAAAATGTATAAAATAATGTTTGTAAAAAAATTTCTCATCCAAAGTTTTCATGATGTCTATCACATGAATAAGTCTGCTTAGGTGAAATAAGCAAGCAGGGACTGCTTCAAATGACCTCTTAAAAGTAAACTCAACATTTAAGAAAAGGAAGTTTTAAACAAAAAGGCTGCATCTCCTCAGCAAGACCCACTTATGTTTTACTTGCAGTCCAGATTCTTAGTGAAGTCAATATCTGATGGCTGTAGGTTCTTCCAGCCCTCCAATCTCCACTTCAGCAGGAAGGTGTAGCACAAGTGTCTGCTGTACAAGACTAGTGGGGATGCCCTCAAAAGAAGAGGCTGCCAAGCACAATGAATGCAGTGAGGTCAATTTTTCAGCTCACATTTGTTTCTTCCTTTCTTGAAAGCCAAAGCCACAAACACAGAATCACTAGGTTGGAAGCAACCTTCAATATCATAGAGTCCAACCCACACCCTAACACTTTGACTAAGCTATGGCATGGAGTACCACATCCAGTCTTTTTTTAAACACATCCAGGGATGGTGACTCCACCACCTTCCCCGGACAGACCACTCTAGTACTTTATCACTCTTTTCTCAAAAAACTTTTTTCCTAATATCCAACCTATATTTCCTTGGTGCAGCTTAAGACTGTGCCCTCTCATTCTGTCAGTTGCTGCCTGGAGAAAGAGACCAGCCCTCACATGACTACAACCACCTTTCATGAAGTTGTAGAGAGGGGTAAGGTCACCCCTGAGTCTCCTCAACAACCCCAGCTCCCTCAGTCATTCCTCACAGGGTTTATGTTCCAAGCCCCTCACCAGCCTTGTTGCCATCCTCTGGACGTGTTCAAGTCACCTCACAGTCACAGCTGCCCATTACTCAGACGAATACAGCTTCATAATTTGAGGCATACAATGTCAAAAGTTACAAGAAGAAACACAACATAAGACTTTGGAATATATCAAATAGGAATAAAATTGCTAATGGTCATGTGAGAAAGTGGCTGCACCAAATGCAAGCCCTACCTGACTAACTCAGCAGCCTTCTATGATGGAGTGACTACAACTGTGGGTAAGGGAAAGGCTACAAATGTTGTCTGTCTGGACTCCAGTAAGACTTTTGACACAGTCCCCCACAACACCCTTCACTTGACACTGAAGAGATACGGATTTGATGCATAGATTACTCAGTGGATGAGGAACTGGCTGGATGCCCAGAGTGTATCTGGACACTGATCAATGGCTCAGTGTCTGGATGGAGATCAGTGGCAAATGGAGTCCATACTGGGACCAGCACTGTTCAATGTCTTCAGTGGTGACAAAGATGGGGTGCATCCTCAGCAAGCCTACATATAACACCAAACTACGGCTGACAAAACTGAAGGATGGGATGCCATCCAGAGGGATGTGGACAAGCTCAAGAACTGGGCCCATGGCCACCTGAAGAGGTTCAAAAGGGCCAAGTACAAGGTACTGTGCCTGGGTCAGGGCAACTCCATGTAAGTACAGGCTGGGGGATGCAGGGATGGAGAACAATCCTACAGAGAAGGACTGTGGAACATTGGTAGATGAAAGCCTGGACAAGACCCAGCAATGTCCACTTGCAGCCCAGAAAGCCAACTGCATCTTGGGCTGCATCAAAAGCAGCATGGCCAGCAGGTCAAAGGTGATTCTCTGCCCCTTTACTCTGCTCTGGTGAGATCCCACCCAGAATACTGTATCCAGATCTGGGGCCCTCAACACAGAAAGATTTGGATCTGTTCGAGCAGGTCCAAAGAAGGGCCACCAAGATTACCAGTGAGCTGGAGCACCTCTTCTATGAAGAGACAACTTTATAGCATAAAGGGGGCCTATAAGAAAGGTGGGGACAGACTTTTCAGCAAGGCCTGTTGGGATAGGGCAAGGAGTAATGGTTTTAAACCAAAAGACAGTCTAGCTTACAGTTTTCAAACTAAAAACAGTAGATTTAGACTAGATATAAGGAAGAAATTTTTTTTACAATGAGAGTGGTGAAACACTGGAACAGTTTGCCCAGAGATGTGGAAGATGCTCCATCCTTGAAAATATTCAAGGTCAGATTAGATAAGGCTCTGAGCAACCTCATCTTCTTGAAGATATCCCTCCTCACTGCAGGAGGGGTTGGACTAGATGACCTTTAGAAGTCCCTTCCAATCCTAAATATTCTATGATTCTACAAAAAAGAGCAGATACTTTAGGCTGCTAACTCTCTGGTGGTACAAAAAGAAAGCCATCTAGGCTGTTGGAAGATAGGCTACTCCAACAACAGAAGAATACAAATCTAGATTCTGGCTTGCTAATCATGCAATACCACTCTAATTTTATGTGCTATTCACTCTTGTTTCATGTTGTGACTTTCACACAAGCTAACCCTTCCAATTCAATATTTAAGAATTTCATTAGTAATACTGCTATTCCACAAAATTTCCTCATCTGGTGCAGTTCAAGATACAAATGCTTAATCAATGTGGCAGACTTTAAAACACATAATACTAAGTACAATCTTTTCTATTTACATGATAAGTGCCCTGCTGTTCCAGGAAGCTGAGTTTTTAAAACTCTTTTGATGTTTTACTTGAAAAGGATATTTCTATAGCCTTTTTTGGAACAGTATGCCTGTTATAAAGTAGACAGTGTTCGTTTTCAGCTTCTGACAGATGATTTAAATTTAAAGTTCTATTTCAAAGGACAAAAAGCTGGTATTCTACAGGAACAAGCTGGTATTAGAGCAGCTCATGTTACAGTTACACAGTACTAGCTACAAGCCTTATAACTTACCTATGCTTAGAAGATAGATAGCGATGGTAACAGAAATTACAGAGAAAACACTTCATCACATCTTTAACTAAGCTTAGTATAGTCACCAACAGAAAAGGCAAAGGGCTTGTAAGAAAAACCTAGCTCAAATCTTTCCATAAATAAGGGATGACAACCTTAAGGGATTAAGAAAACCAAACAAATGTGCTTCAGTTTGTTTGAGGCATGTGTTGTTTTTAGGAAATGTGTATCGATGTCATTCAAAAAAACAGGACAAAGATTAACAGACAGCACTGGCAACCTTCTAGAAACCAAGTAAAAAAAAAAAACCCAAAAAAACCCCACTAAGAGAGGCTTTTTACTGTTTCACCTCACAATATTTTTGGAAGAAGGTACTTCCCTGTATCTTGAAGACTATACATCTTTTCATGCCCTTTTATCATATGCTTACCAGAGAACACAAGGAATGTGAACTGTCATCTTTGCTGATTTTAATTTGTTGAAAGATGAGAAAAAAATAATGTCTGAATATAAAGCAACTTCAATGCCAGACAGTTGGCTAATATCCCACTTCCTAGCAAGCCCTTCCTCCAGCCTTTACCCTCCCTGTGCTTGTGCCATCTGCACTCAACCTCTCTTTCCTGCATCTGCTGCTGCAATCCCCAGCAGCAAGCAGGGCTCAAGCAAGTACAGGCAGCAGCTGCAAGGTTTTTTTCTGCCTCCATCAGCAGCCTAATGCAGATGCAGCGACTGTGAATGACCCAACCTGTGGTGACTACTTTCACTGTTAGTGCAAAAAGTCTTCTTGCTTTATTTTCAAGGCAATCAAGAGCAATGGTACATTCTAGACAGCAGTGGGAAAATCCAGACTGTGCAGAGAGAACATCTTCAGACCTTCTGACTGCAAACAACACAAGACAAACAGGAAGGTGGCAGCTTTTTTGGCCCATTTTTCTTGGCTGCAGAGTAAACACAACAGAATCTCAAACTGCCTCACATTTACACATAGCAAGAGGGTCAAAAAAAAATATTGGCTCACCTTCTTCTGAATTCTTATAAAAGCAGTTCCAGAAAAATGATGCAGTTAATAAACTCTGCAGCTCTAAAGAAAACTTCTGGAAAAGAGACCTCATCTCACCTCTAAAACAGCAGCAATGATTAATGACTACATCTCTGCGTTGGTTTAGGGGTGTTTCAGTGTTTCTACAAAGTCAGAGACACAGATAAGCCTTATGTTTGTTGCTGTTGCTCTGCATGGCACTCTCTCCACTCCTCCAGGCAGACAGCATTTAAGTTTACCTCTCTATTCAGAAACACATGAAACCAAAAACAAACAAGATAAAAGAAGAGAAAGCCCAGGAAGAATAAAACATACCTTCGGTGTGTACATAAGACAAAATTACAAATCATTTCACACCTAACAACCTCTCCACAGTTCTTTAAAAAAACAGAGTAGGAGGGAGCCAAGCACATAAGGTCAGAAAATAAAACCAGATGCTCTACTGAGAGGACATTTAGGTAAACTTAGCTATATGACAGACTGGTGATACATGCTCTGTGAAAGAACAAATTAAGTGTACCCCTGTACATGGACTTTCATCCTTACTATCAATAAACCTTCCTTCTCAAAATTAAACCAGTCAGCCACCCAGAACATGGTGAACACCTTAAGATTTTTATAAAGGAGACATCCTTGAATTTCTTTCAAGATTCCAAATAATAAAGTGTTTGAAAGATTTGCTTCACCGCTGCTTCTTTTCCCATAGCTCAAACATTCAGTGGTCTGCAGGAGTTATACTTCTCTGGAAGTATTAGTACATTTATGTATTGTATAAACAAAGAACAGTCCTCAGACATAAGAAGTTTAACCTTGATCTCGCACAGAAGGACAAAGCTCAGAATCACTGAGGATTGCTACGTTTTACTGCTAATCCCTTGAAACACCGCTACCTACTTTTCAAGGGATTTCACTTTAAACTGTCTATAAAATGCTGAAAATAAAACTGAACCGCTGACCTTCTGTTCCCCAATGGAAAAATCATATATTCACTTTTTAACTAGAAAGAGGAAGAGATGTTTGTTCAGTTCAAAAACCCATTTATTTCTAAAGTTTTTAAGGGGAAAAAACAAGAATATATTGTCCATTCCTAGACAAAATTCACTCTACAGTCTTAAGCAATTTATCATTTGCTTTTCCAAAAATCGCCCCATCAATCTACCCCATAACAGTAGGAAAATGAGAAAACAATTTTAATTGTTATAATAATTTTAAACTCTCTAGTTCATAGAGTACTAAGTAATTTAAAAGTCCTGTTCAGACTCTGCTCCCATAAACTTTCCAGTTTACTGCCAATTTTGAATGTTGAATAAATTCTTAGATTTCTGGATTTTCTTATGAAGTCACCTGGACCAAAATTTTCATCCAATATGAAAGGATGCATGTAACAGTGGGGGGAGGGGAAACAAGGAGGGGAAACCCCAAACGTCTCAATTTAAATCTCAAGGCAAAGTTCCAAAGCTGAATTTGGGTTAATGAACACCTATTTCTAATATTTCGGAGAGTTTCTCAAGCAAAAAGCTGCTCTCTAGAAGTAGAGTCTTTGAATAGTACAGGTAAAAATAATCACTGGACCTAAGATACCATTCTTGATTCTGTGCTTATGCATGTAACCAAAGAGGCAGCTTGAAAGATGCAATATTAGATTTCATTAAGAGACAGCTAATAGTATTAAATTTATTCCTGTATAAATCTGTACATCTTCCTGAAAAAGACTGGAACATGAGATAGTTACTCAGAGAGCTATGCTTTTAATTTCCTGATAGGACATGTACCCAGTGAAAGCACAATTTAAATAAAGAAACACTCTTGGATCTTTTATGCAATGCAAGTGAATTCTGCAGCTTCACAAGTCTCTCATCAGTCACACTGACGGCTGTGCTAACCAAGAAAGTATAAGCCAAGAAATGGCAATCCCAGTCTCCCTGTAAAATTATTTATTCTTCCATCTAACAGCACTTCAGAGTCAATACAGGAATCCTCTCTTACTGCTCCCAAAACACAAATGCAGAGGAAACACTATCCCTTAAACTTACCCAAACAAAACAGGTTTCAAAATTACTTGCCCTATAACTTTATTTAAATTTAAAACCAAGACCACATTTTTGGTCTGGATTGTTGGTAGCGTTCATTTATTTCAATCAAATTATTTCTTACATATCTTCCTCCAGTTTAAATGAGGACCTTTTCCAAAAAATTGTACTGGTGAGTGCTCTGCTACACAATTACAGCAGTTAGCTATTGCTAATTCCTCAGTTGTTGGAGAGGATCACAAAGCCAAGAGAGAAACACATTTCACAGAAGAGGGAAGAGGATGAGGGAGGATTTTCTAAAACCCTTCTTTTAAAACCCCAGGAGTGCTCCAGAGAACACATGCTTCTGTAAGTATGTTAGGAAGATGCTCCTTATTCTGAGCTCTTATGTTGCAGTTCAGGTGCCAGCTGCTCTAAAACAGCTTACACAGACAATCTCAAAAGTTGTTCCACTGCTATTATCCCAACACAATTTTCCATTGCACTAGATCTGCTGCTCAAAAGCAGAAGCTTTTGAAAATAAATTTTCACTGTAGGAATATGACTTTTTCCATAGAAACAGTTACCTAAAACCAAAAAGAAGCAATTAGAAAAGTCTACACTTCTAGGAGCAAAATATACAACATTCAGGACAGACCAAAATTGCCTCCTGATGCTGGACTCTCACCCTCCTTTATTCCTACTCTCATCTTCAATACTTGAACAAAATGGAGTACTTCCAAATGCCTTTAAATCTCCTCCTATTATTTTTATCTTCTGTCAAATTTCTCCAAAGCTTGCTTTTCCTGAATAAAACCTCCCTGCAATAACTTGGTTCAAAATTAAACATTTGGTTTTGGCTGCTACATTACATTCCCTTTCATCCAGAAATGTTATGTACTCTTGCATTGATGAGACATTCTACCCTCACGTGCTCACAGACACATTTTCTTCCTTACTCCCGCTAGATAACAATAAAATGCATCAACAAAATGAAAGGGAAATAATAGCAGCCAGATAATTTCCAAATATGGAGAGAGCTTGTGAGGATTAACAAAGAACAAAGATTAAATAAAAGAAAAAACAGGTTCAAAACCACAGGTCCGAAATGTGGAACTTTAACCAGAGTTCTTGTTCCTTCTAGATTAATACAAATTTAAAAATTTATACTGCTACTGATTTTCAATAAAAATGACTACGCCATTGCTCTCACACCAGTTCAGCTGGAAGTCATACAAAATACTAAGGTGCTGCCAAGTACTAACTGTTACTTGTAGTTAATATCCAAGATTGACACACCACAATCCTGTTAAAAGTAATGTTATAACAGAAGTAGACAAATTCCTCATTATCTAACTCAGACCTTACTCAAACAAGACAACAGTGCTACCAAATCTGGACCAAACCTCAATGAAAGGCTTTCTGAAGAAAACTGATACACAAATACTGGGAGATGTAGAGCACTGTATTAAAGGAGCAGCAAGGTACAATCCCAGGACCAAACAGAAATAGGAGCCAGTAAGTAAAAATTCACAATTCACCTCAAGGTAACAGAATAAAATAGAATATAAAGAAAACAGAGAAAAAAGAGAATAGGGACAAGTAGGAAGATACACTCATCCCCTACTTCTTTGGAGCCCAGGGAGAACTTACAGAAGAGACATCCATTTTCCTTCCCTGTACCACAGAATCCCTGACTGTTTCAAGTGACTAATACCAAGCATTTTCACTTTATTTGTTCTTTAGCTTCTTGCAAATTAAACTCTGAGGAACAGGTCTTGATCTGAATTTGATGCCTTGTTCCTGCTCCTCTAGTGTGTAATAAATACATCCAGGTTCAAAAAACTCCACCCTGAAACCAAGCTATAGTCTGTAAAGCTAAGCAGTACTATGCCATTTCATCAAATATTGCTCTCTGTTTTGTTTCTCTTATTTTCAAGAATTTTGCAGAATTAATTAGGGTACTGACTCAGGATGTGGAAATGCCAAAATGCCCAACCACCACCTACAGGCCAGAATCTTTAGCTGACCAGTGACCTACTTTGTGCTGACATTTTTCTCCCCTTCTAAATCACACGCAGGAAGCAGGTCACAACAATCAGCAAGCTTCTGATCTCTCTGCCACCTTTTTTCCTGAGTAATACAAAGCAGCAGCTGCTCTTCACACAATGGACATAAGCCCAGTACACAAACAGGACACCCCAATGCTGGCCACATAACGATGTGTGAGCAGTCACATGGAAGAAGGCTTACAGCTCAGAGCTCAAGACTTCCTGAAGTTTCAGTAACTTACTGCAGTCAAAAAGTGTATTACAGCAGCCAAGCATCTAAAGAGTGCCTGAAGTGCAAGTCAGCAGTTGAGAATGCTAGCTTCCATCATCTCTCTGACAGTAAATTCAAATTCTATTCTTCAATAATTGTTAAAGCCTTGCTTATGAGATAGTTTGAAAACCAATTTTATAAAAGTACATACATACATACACAAGTTTTGTAGTTCTGGTAAAAAATATTCAAGTAAACTCAGGGATGTCAATACACTTTCATTTTGAGATAAATATTTCGCATTACTATGTGTCCAGATCTTCACCACCATAAACCACCCCTCTCTCCAGCAGGAATGGAACAGACCTTTCCAGATCCCATGCAAATCCAGAGCTGGCAGAAAATACCATTCAGTAATCTTCTGGGAGAAGTAAGCAAGGAAAACCAATACTCTGTTTAATCTTGAAAAACAAATACAGAGATCAAATATAAAGAGAAGTCTAACCCTCATTCAACAGCATTTTTGGGGCTGGTATGTGATAACCTGAGAACTAATGGTATGAGACAACTGAGCTTATCAGGGAGTGTGCTAAGAGCTATGGATTTTGGTGCAAGATGGAGAATTCAAAATCAGCCTTTTAGGAAAATTTGGATCCCCCAACGACCTGCTGCTTCAGAGAAATAATCTCTCTGACATCACCTGCTGTAGCTTCTTGCATGAGGCAGATTTCTAGCTCACATATGGGAACATGTCTGCTAAGATGATGGTATTGCACATTAAAAAAAAATTCAAGCTACTGTAAATTCTAAGTATTAGTAGGAAGAGGTGGAACAAGCAGTCACAAGGAAAAGGTGTGCTACAAAAATTCAAGGACCCAAACCAGTAAGGCAAAAAACAGTCTGAGTGGCAACATCAGTACCTGGAAGGATTACACATAGAGCTGCTGAATCAAAACTCAGGAGAAGGATCATTTAAAAGAAAGGTGGGGGAATAAAAGAGAGCATGGGGCAGGTAGAAAATAGGCTATACCATGGCTTTATTGCGGGGAAAAACTAAGAGCAGCTGACACAAACAACAGCCTCCAAAACAAGGAGGAATGCGAGCTGCAGTCGATCCCTGAAACAAAAGAGTGTGAAGAGACAGTACAAATGAAAGTGGGTCTTAAATCCACAAGATGGCAAGGAGCCTGTGGTATCTTAAAATAAGGCTCTCAAACTTAAAATCAGGGAAAGAAAAATAAAATGTAAAAGGTTTGTATCTGTATGCATGATATTCTATTCTTTGTGTTGCTACTGGCTTAAAAAATAAACAAGGCAAGCTCATTTTCTCAGTCCTCTCTGCTTAGTAGAATTGGAGCTTTGTTACTACAGTGCAAACAGAAATTGTAATCCAAGATTAATTAACCAAGTTATCAGAAACAGAATTCTACAAGAAATATACCACACTAACTTTTAAACAGTCTTCTCTTCTGTGAAATTCACCAATTTCAACATCTAGATAGCGCACCAAACCATTTGGCTCAGAAAAACTGACATGCTGGATGACAAGACAGGCAAAGTCCACACAGGCTATACCATACATCAAAACTACTTCTATCATGAAAAAAATGTGGTCGCTGTTATATTTTTACTGAAATTTATTTTTCTGCATTGATAAAAGCTGTACAGTGTTCTTTGATGAGGAATCCATATGAACTGCAGTTAAAGCACACTTCAAAGGACATTTGTGGGCTGTAACAGGTACTGCTGATACCTACAAACATGAGTTGCACCTAAAACTATCAAAACTGGAAAAAATTAGACAAGTGATTCTTAACTTTCATATTATTAGTATATTAAAACATGCCTATAGTTCAAGCAAAGAACTACAATTACTACAAAGAGAAACAGAAAAAATGCAGTAAAGAAAAAGAATTAAAAAAACTTAAATAATGTAATCAGGGAAGATCAATTTATTCAAAGTGCGTACCTGTGGTAAGAAAGGGTTGAAAAGGTTCTTCCCCACTGTCCTCAATTATAGGTTAGAAAGTATTATGCCACTAGCATAACATAACAGGCAGTATTCTATAAATTCATTTCTTATACTAAATGTCTGTAAATATACTTAAGGAACACTTAAGTTGCATTCGAAGTCTCACAATCACTTTGGGCACCTGAGATAACTGGCATAATTACATAAATGTTTTTTTAGGGGAAAGGAATCCAGACACCCAATCAGTGCATACCTTTCATTCCCTTCATAACTGTCAGAATCAAAGCTTCCCACAACCAACTAATATGAAACACTGAGAATAGTATCATCTTCCTTGAGTTAAAAACTATCCAAAATGAACAATTACAAACATGCTGAATCACAGAAAACCACCAAGAAATATTCTGATACAGCATCACAAACAGCTCCATCAAGTTGAAATGTCTATGGTGCCTTTTGCTCTTGAACAGAAGAGGAGGATTAGTCTGTCAGAAGCTGCATGCAGGTTCCCAGCCTCAAAATGTGAAGAGCTCATCTCTTTCATGGTTGCTCTGAGAATCTTTACAGACAAGGATTTCTGTTCTATGCTGTGGTATTGTAGCCTTTGACAAATCTGCTGAGTACGAAGTCATTGAGAACTTTGCTCATACAGGTTTGCTTCTGATCTCATCAGACAACCTCCCTCCTATGTATAGAGGTAACCCTAAAGAACCAAGTATTCCATACAATTATTTCAAGTCTCAAAAAATCACAGAACATTTCTCAGAAGATTTTAATCTAAAATACAAAATGCTTAATGCACATATCAATATTGCAACCACTTTTCAAAATACTTGATTGTGAAAATACATTATGAGATCTTATTTTTGATTCAATTACTACAAGCGAATGAGGGACAAGTTCAAAAGTACAGAATATCACTACATAGAATATGATGTTAAAGGAGAGGGAGAGGAATGCGAACAACTGAAAAAAGCCAGTTTGCCCAGCTATACAAAAGAAGACCTGGGAGACCTTGATAACCACAACAAAATCCTGTAAGGATACATGATTGCCTGCAATTTGGTGAAGTTTAAGGACTTTGTGCAATTTCTGAAAATTTACTATGTTGCCAACTTCATTTCCTTTTCAAAGTGCAAAAGGTTGACTGTGTTCTGGTTCAACAAAGCATTACAAATGTAGGCTTTACTGAACCTACACCTACATATTCATTTCCTTTTGGGAACAGCATTAGAATGCTCCAGGTTTTGCAGATTCACATATTTATCATGCTGAATACAGTCCATCAGAAACAAGCACACCAAGGATGGAAAAAGGAGTAAAATATTAATATGGTTAATTTTGTTACGAAAATTGAGTGTGGTCTAATTGTACACAGCAAATATCCTGGGTACTCATTCTTCAATAAAAAGAGGGGAAAAAAGATACAGAGAGAGAGACACTCCTTACACCCCCCACCAGTCAACAGGTCTAGGGCAGTTTTTCCTCACCTCCTTTCAGTGAGCTGTTATCTACTTACTGCCTCTCGGAGAAATACATAAAACCCTCACCTGATGCAAAGAACTCCACTTTAGGCATGTTTAGTTACCCTCCACATTTACTGGATTAAAGAGTAAAAAAAAAAAAAATACACAAGATGCCATATATATCACAGCAACTAGCTCACGAGATAAAGAAGACTAAGTACATAACCAAGATTAAAGACACTTATTTCCTTTAAGTGAGCAATGAAACATTTTAAAAATTATTTTCACTTAACATTTAACTTAAAATTATTATAAAAAGGACAAGAAGAATATTTCAAAGATAAAACTCTAATGTGTTTTATATTACATATTTGAAATAAATACATAATTTAGCCCATAGTCAATAAAATATCAGCTTAATTTTGAGAAGAAATTATTGCAGAAAAATAATTTTACAATGACTAAGTTAACAGCTTGATGAATCATTTGCTTTAGGATTGTGTATTTATTTTGTTTTCACATTAACAGCACTTTCAAGAATATTTTGATTTTGCTATTTATACATCATAGAAAAAATATTAAAGAAAACTTACTGCAATTTCTACTCCAGAAAACTAGCACAAAAGGTTTCTTGCCATTAGTCTTTAAATACCTAAGTGTTCAAGGCTACACTGATCTGTTAGAAAGACTAGGGCTAAAAATTTTTTTCAGTACATTTAAACACATGTCAGATAATTTGAAAATACAATGCAAAAGCCCACTATCTCAGTATTACTTCAGAATTTCCTTTTCAGTTTAAAGGAAAATCACTAATTTGCAAAACCGTATGAGACATTATAGTTAAGACTAGATTGCATTTTTAATTCTAACTGGCTCACTTTATTGAATAAATAAATCTAATTTCAACATCTCATAACACCTAATTGAACAAGTATTTAACAGAACTCACAGCAAATATCAAGGCACACAACAACTCAATATATTGCTTTCCATTTGAACGCTCCAAAACGACAATAATTGGACTTCATAACTTCCCCCTGAAGAAGGTCACATTACTTTTATTTTATAAACAGAGAATTTGAGTAAGAAGTAACAAATCCACCTGGTAAAGTACTGAAAAAAGCCAAGATTCCATGCTGCAGTTACTACAATGCTGAATGTGTATTCGGTGTTCTGCCATTTTGCTTTTATTTTTTGGTACAGTTGTAATGAGGTGTCATTTATTATAGGTTTCTGTTAGCAAATTCCTACTAAGCCACAGAGTTCAACTACAGCTACTAGAAATTGACCATAGGGTACACAAATTGAAAGAAGTTATACTCTACCACAAAAAGACTCCTACAGGAACATCAGCTTCATTTGATTATTTCAAGTCTTCAGAGCCAGCCTAGGAAGTATACACTGAATGCAATTCTCTTCTGCTCTCACAAAAACCTTTTTTCCACCCAATACTTTCAATACTCAACACTTTCAAAACTATTACTTAGTTTTTAGAATTCAACCAAAGAATAATATGAAGCCTGCACCACCATGGTTCATGAATTCTTCTCCATACTTTTCACACTCACACTATCATGTTGTGCTTTCTGGCAGCATCTTCAGGGAAAAACATCCCAAGTCAAAGCAGTTTGACTTTCAAGGATAGCAGGAGACAGGAGCCATAAAACAGTGGAAGTAATATCTAATTCTTAATTAATAGTCTCAGCCTATCATTTTTTCTTTATTTTTTTTGTTTCTTTGAGAGTAAGAGCTAGAACTGATTTGCCCCAGATCACTGACAGAAAAAGACACGCTATTTAATCATTCATTCAGCAGTTAAAAAAATTCAAAAAAATCACAACTACATTGCTATTACATAAAAGCCAAAACCAAGCAATATATCCAGTTTACTTGTTATCTTAAGTTACGAAAATAACCACTGAACTTGAACCACTCACCTTTGACACACTGTTAAAAGGATCCAAGCAGTGAAAGGCAGGATACTCCAACAAAGTTATACACACCACCACCTGAAACAACAAATATATACTTTAGTTCTAGCACTAAACTTAGAACACTTACAAATAGGTAATTTAGCTTTCAGGCTGTCAAAACCTCCTATGAGATGCGGAAGAGCAGGCAGAATGGCTTGAACTTGATCCACCTGTTTAGCACAAACAGACCCCATCTTCATATTTAACTTCTCTCAGTGAATACAAGGTGATTTTAACCCCAAACAATCCAAACCATGTACAAGTTAAGCCTTCATAATACAGAGAAAAATCAATCAAGAAATGGAATCAAAAATTTAGCCCAGTTTTTGAAAGATTGTATTTTACAAAGCACCATTGTTTACTGTTTCCTTCACTCTTGTATAGTCAGTTTAACCTATTGTACTTTCTAAGGAAAAAAAAATGTCTTTACATGTGGAAAAGATGTCCAGCAACAAAAGCATAGCCAGGAGTTTTGCAGGGCAGTGAAGTATTTCCATGCAGAATGCACTCACACACATACAGATGTGTAATTCAGCTGGATTACTACCACATGTGGCTTTGAGCCTTCTGGCATAAGAGACGGTGACCCAACAAGACAGCTCTGACAGCAGTGCTGAAGCTTGTCAAAGGGTCAGAGAACCACGTTCAGGGAAATTCTAGCTGGATGTCAAGAAGGCACAAGGGTGGCTAAGCACAGCCACATACCCTCTGTGAAGTGATGGGCCGCCTTCCTGGGAGAGTCTCAAATTCTACTGAACATGGCCCTGGGTGCAGCCTCAGCCCTGACAGAATGCGGATGGCTTGTCCAGAGGTCCCTCCCTGGCCTCCATTGTTCTGTTAAGTATTTCTGTCCACAAAAGTTACTGTTCAGAAGAGAGGTCAGAGCATTTAAACACTTCTTTCTGTTTTATAATGACCCTCCTAACTCCACAGGATGCCTGACAAATTCAGGCACTGAAAACCCATTAAGACCCAATTCAAAAAGAAGAAAAATAATTCTCAGCAACTTGTGCTGCAGCCTCTACCTCATAAAGACAAGGCGTTAAAACTCCTATACAACCCCAGGCCACTCATGCACAAATGCTTCTGTTCGAAGTCTTTTCTGAACAGATTCCAAGCAGTTGTGACTCCACAAAAGCATCCTAGGAAGAAATTAACTTCAAAGGAGCAAGTCATCCAGTGATCCCATGCACAATAAGGAAGTGAGGGGAGAAAAATTATTGACAAAGGTATTAAAAATATCGTACACAAATGTTTCAAAGTGAGATTTACTCTCCCGTTCATTAATAGCTGGAGTGACAGAACTACTAAGTCACAGTTTGACAAACATTTAAACCTAAACATATTGTTAGGGGGCAAAGAACACAAGACTCCCTGACCCTCAGCTCCTGGAAGCTCACCCTTTGCTCCCCAGCAGCTGCGAGGGGAGACAAACTGTTGCCAGCCCTCCTGAAGAACACACAAGATGAAAAAAATACTTGAATAATGGAAGATGGCAAATTATGAGGAAATGTTATTCCAACAGAAGTGCCTCCTGATCCAGTTCACCACGTGAATGAAGATCTGCCTGTGACAGCAGAAAGCAGATGGGACTGGAGGGTGACCAATCGCTTCTCCTCTGCCAGGTGGTGGCTGGAATAGCTGCTGCCCCACCTGGGTTTTCAGTGCTCTGCAGACACAGACCACAGGCAACAACACTTTACTATACCAATTTTTCTAACCAATTATAGACCTTAACTGTGTTCCCACTGAAAACTGCTCTATTGAAATTGTGGGAAGATATCAAGTAAATGAGAAAGATGCTTTAATAAATGAAAGGCATGAGGCAGAGCAGATCTATTTTTCTGCTGGCTGAATGTTTTGTAGTACGTGTTTTTCTCCTGTCAATAATACAAAGACATTTTTAATATTAAGAGATAAAAATGAGAAAATAAAAATCTCATTTTTTTGGTACAAGATCTTCTGAATAGTACTATCTCTCCTTGACCTACCTCACAAATCATCTACTGCTCATTATCATCTATCACTGAAGTGCTGTACCAAGTCTCTGACTTTGTCAGGGTATTTTTGTTTTGTTCCTTAAAGAAAAACACAATAGCTCCCTCAATTATTGCTTCCACCCTCACAAATGCACACTTGCAAATAGAACATGTGTTTGAGAGTGACCTGAAAAACAGCACTGTTCATCATCAATACCTGAAAACTAGCCCTGTATTTATTAGTCAAATAGAGAAGAAGTACAGTTAGGAAAAGAAAGAGTCCAAAATTCATCTAAACGCATAAGAAAAGAATGAGTCATGTGTTTATCTCAACATAACAATGCTAGTTTCCTTCTGTACAGCAAGAATCGCTTTACTTTGGCAGCTCAATTAGCACACATTGAAAGTAGTTAGGAATGTTAATGGTGCTAGTGCAAATAGTCAAAGGAAGAAGATGCACAAAAAAACATCACTCCCAACAACACTTAGATTGAAATAAAACTCTGTTAATCTAACAGACACACAAGCACAAACAAGATGCAAACTGGTCTCTTGTCCTTCTTGGGTTCAATCCTTCCACATTGTGACCCCATTTTCTATTTTTCTCATGATAAAAATCTTCACTTGGCTTTGGAAGAGCCAGAGGAAGTTTTCTGCTAGAGTTACACTAACAGTCACTTCCCCAGAGGAGCAGCCAATTTCCATCACACACCCCCATAGTCCAAAACTTTGCCCAAAACACTGTGATTTGCCAAAGGACACAAACTCAGCATGGAAACCCAGACCTCAGACATTACACTTATATTTAAAGTGCTCCTTGAAATGTTCCTTTAAAATGTGCTCCTTGAAACAATCTTCAGTTACAGAAGTTCAAGACCTTTCTTTTCAAGGGTCAAAAAATTGTAACAGCAGTTAGGGTTTGGGACTACCTGCCCCCAGGCAGCATTTGCACCATACATGGATTTTTCTGGTTCTTCTGCAATATCCTACCAGCTAGGGCTAGAAAGAAATATTTGATAGCACAGACATTCTGGGGAAAGAATTTTAAATTTTAAACAGTACAAATTTATTTCCAACCACCTTCAAAATCCTTGCAACACATAGGACTTAGTGTTCACCCAAAAGACAAACTGGTGCAACATTGGAAAACTTGGGAAATCAAGTCAACAATTTTTTTGGGAGTCAGCAAAGCAAATGGATCCACAGAGGTAGGTAGTCTTCTCCCATGGTATCCTCAGTGCCCATCACTTCTGTACCATTTAGCACAATGTCCATTTGTCATACCTCACTCAATGCATCTACTGCTGGAGTAATGTCAGCTCTGCCATATGTAAAATGCCACAGTTCTTTACCACTGTTGAGTCTCTTCATACCCTATACTTCCCTGAGGCCCAGAGCAGAGGAACAGAAGACTATGACAAGGAATAGGAGTGGCAGAGTATAGGAATTGGATGAACATGAGATTATAAACACAAAAAGCAGAAAGACAAATTTATCCAGTCCTCAATAGTAACTTTAGTCACTCATTTGCTTTCTAAATCAAGGTCTTCCAAACACAAGGACTATAAAAGTTCCACAGTAAAAAGCCCCTGTCAATAGTCAGAAATAAAAATTTGAACTTGATGCTTGCAAACGAGCATCAGAAGATTAACATCAGTAACATCAAATATGATAAGAACCTTATTATAAAGGTTACTACCTCACAGAATAAATTAGTGGTCTTGATTACATTACAAGTAACAGCTACAGTTATTAACCACCTCTTCTTTCACTAATAGCTCTAATATGGCCCTTTTTCTTTCTCTCCATGGCTAAAATCCAGATGCAACCTTACAGCAGTGATTTCGATGACAATTCTCTCAGGCTCTCCTCCCAAGACCCAACCACCTCCTATTTAAATTCTGACATGAAATAGCTAAAATAATCTCTTTGATACTTAATATGCTAATAAACAAGAATGATCTGACCATAAACCTGTACTACACAGAGTGGGAATTTTAACTCCAATTTATGTATTACTGGTGACCTTCTGGAGAACAAATGAAAAGCATCACATTAATACAAATTCTCCTGTGGAGAAGATCAAGTTGGCAATCTGCCAGTTCATTACACCATCTAGCTTCACTCCAACATTAAATATTGCCTTCCCTTGTAATTGACTGAAATACACTGGAGCAATTGCAGGTAACCACTTTGGGCTATTAAAGTATTCCATTAAGACTTCTCCATTAGGCAGATATTTCAAAAGAAGTTACATTAAAATAGGCTGCATTCAAAATATTTTAACTATGCAGACAATTGGGCAAGCACAATCCAGCTCCATGAAGCAGCAGACAGATCAGCCTAAGCACTCAGCCTAACCCCAATGCCTGAATTTGCTTAAAGGGAAAAGAAACCCAGCAAGTTTTTTAATACTCTGGTATATGCTTTGTATTTTAAACCTCCTAGTCATATATATTGTCTCAAAACTCACTTAATATTACCACCTTCTACAGCTAAGACAATGATTATATTAAAGTAGTAATACACTTTCAGAGTCAATATGAAACAAAGGAGAAAAGAAAAAGGAAAAGTGGATTTACATCATATTTAAGAATTCAAAAACGCAACAAACTACAACACTGCATTACAATGTGTATAACATTTTAAAAATAAACAAAAGAGTTAAAATCCTTTCATACTATACAGTCTATACAACTAAGCTTCTCTTCTCTTAACACTGTGGTTCCCTTACAGCAAGGAAGCAAGTGAAATGAGGCTCAACGAGAATAGGTTCACTGCCTTGCATGCATAAAAGACTGTGAGATACTTAAAACACTGGGAAAGATTTGAGCTTGTATGCCAGCTATAAAAATGGGACTAGCCCTTGAAACAAAGAGAAATTCCTGTGTTTAAATGGGCTTTTTTAAGCAGCACAGGTTTGGAGCCCTCACCAGAGGCTGTACAAGTTACCCTAAGAAATTCATATCTCTACTGAACAGCAGACAGGCAGGAGGAGGTTGTGCATCTTCTCTGTGCTCCTGTCTGGATGCAAGAGCTGTCATGCACCTCTGGCCATGCTGTCTGTATCAAAGAGGAAGCAGTTAGACACGTATCACTGGTCCTTCAAACAACTCTTTTTTTTTTTTAAATAAACATATACTTGGAGGAGAATAGGAAGAGAAATGTAGCTAGAGAAAACATGCATGGCTCACACTTCAATCACACACAATTAAAGAATCTATGCAGACCTGTATTTTCATTTAACTCCTGCAGTCAAGTGTATATTCTCTGTACTGGAGTACACACAATATGTTTTCAAAAAACAAGAATATTTTTTACATATATTTGCACAACCACCCAATCTACTCATGACACACAAGTAGGTGGTTGTTCAAATACTATCAGTGTTTAAAATAAATATTGTCTTTCAAAACCTAACTGCCGTTGTAAGCTTCCTATTTATTGTATGTGTAGCCTCCAATCACTTGCATGACTAGCATCTTTTTAAACTGGAAAAAAATGAGGAGGGTTACATCTGTTAGTAGATGCATCTGCTGAGGTTTCTACAACATGTATTGTACAAATTTACAATATTTTAAGAGAAATCACATGCTTTTTTACATTCTATAGGTCTCCCCCAAAAGTCTGAGCATTAAAACACCCAAATAATGATAACAAATTACTACCTAAACTCACTGCAATAGACAATTTTAAAAAATCCTGGATTATGCAGAATTTTCTGTCTTGATACTTGCTGATATTGATCTAATTCATATTTAATTATGCTGAGCTGCAAACTTCTGTGGCAGCCCCTGCAGAAGAAAACAAGAAAAAAAAAACAACATAAAGCACAGTGGAAAAATCATGAATGGGTGGCCAACAGGAAGGCTATGAAGACATGCAATATTGCAGTCTCAAAACCAAAACCAAATAACCCCCAAGACCAAAACCCCACACATCTCCTGTTCAGACCACAAATCAAGCGTCAGAGTAAGTGCAAGCTGTGACCACTCTGGCAAGCTGAAGGAAGTACACAACAATGGCATTGTGCCACCATCATAGCTCCATTTTTTTTAGCATTCCTATTCAAGAACTATCAGCGAAAAGTGAAGTATTCAAACTCCATTGTATATCAATCCCCTATTTTTTCTTCTTTATCTGCAATAAGAAAAGAGAGCTCGCAACCTTTCTTATTTTCTTACTTTAAGGGTTTACAAGCTGGCTCTGTAAGGATATGGATAAATATCCCTAAAGCCCACACAGGAGAAGCAATAAAGGTCTTTATTCATGCTTAGGACAACTCTAACCACTTCAAGAACCCTTACAAATGTATGTGGAAAAACCCGCATTGCCCATTATAACTGCCAATAGATAAGCAGAAACTGAAATATACGTACCAAGGCTGCTCTTAAACTTTGTCTCACAGTATGTCTCTAGGAAAAGGAAAGGATTAGACTTCAGCCCTAGGTAATACTTCACTAAATGAGTTTCTCAGGCCATGATCTGAGTATAAGAATTATTCTGGTTTCCTTAATAGGATGCTTTATTATTCAAATTACAGATACCATTTTTAGAAACATCATAGTATCTATAGTTAGTAAGAATTTCATAAACTAGTGCTTTGTACATGCAGTTTAATAATTGGTTCCATTTGAGCTTCAGCCTTTTTCTTATCAATAATTTAATGCTTTGTTTGTAAAAACTGTATGACAACAATCCTTTCCATTAAATACAAAATCAGCTCAGAATCTTTGAGGACAACCTCAGTGGTTAACAACTTACCAGCCCCAAGCAGCTCTGTCACCAATCTGTTATTCCTATTGTATCTTTACGTAAGACATTTTAAAGGTAAATTTGTATACAACCCACTGAATTACACCAGTTCTACCAAACCTCTCCACTAGAGTCAGAGCTTTTAATTCAGTATTTGTGGATTTCAGGACTGTGAGAGATGACTACAAACAGCATGTTAATATACTCTGTATAGTGACCTAGTAATCCGCACATTTAGATTACTGAAAATTAACATTTCCACTGGAAGAAGATTCACAGATGCCTTTTAGAGAACTGAAAACCACATATTCAATGAATTAGCTACCACAGAAGAATGTAACATTAACTATCAGAGAAACACTAGGCAGAGACAACTGGTTACCACTCATGGCTAAGATGACTAACATTTAAAATAAGCAAATAAACCTCACAGTTACACAGTTTGAGATGATTTGCTTTGGGGCGAGATGTAACAGAAAAGGGACTGTACCAGGGGCTACAGAGAGTTAAGTAAGGCAGACTTAGCCTTCTGGCAATTCTGGCAAAAAGTTAAAGGCTGACTGAAATCCTTATTAGAGTTTCTATTCTGGTAAATTATTCCTTCTTTCTTAGTCTGAGGAAAAATTTTCCTATGTGTACATTCGACACAGCACTGTCTCAATTTAAAATAATATTGCCACTATGTCTTGGTGCTAAAATATAAGGCAATGGTGATTTTAAGAGAGATAGGTCAAGGTCAGTGTTTGTCTTTGAAGCTACCAGGCAAATACAGAGAACTAGAGTAAATGCACAGAGCAGATTGTGACTGATGTCTTCAACGAAACCACTGTCAGAAACTTCTTGATAAATCAAACAGCAAGGTGGCAAGTGGATAATTTATGCTGAACAAGGCCTGGTTTGGGCACTCCCCAGCAAAAGCTGCCATCACCAACAGCTGTAGCTTTTGTTCCCCACACCTGAGCCTGTTTGCTGAGGGTGTCTGGGTTTTACTCTTCCTCCAGACGCTCAGCCAAAAGGAATATGGATGCTCTAGGCATTACTGTCCAAGTAGAGTATCTGACACTGAAGATTTTGCAATCTCTGCCCTATACTGTTAAGGCAAACTGCATCTGAAGCAGTGTCAGCATGAACAAGCCATTTGACTTGGATAGGACAGCAGAAAGAAGTCCAGGCATCCTGGCCCTCAGGTGAAGAAACCTATAGTGACTTCACCTGAGGGAGCAAGTTGAAGAAACCTCTCTAAACCACCACCATTAAGAAGAGCAGAGTTCCAGTGTTTACTGAAACTCAGTATTTCATTCACAATGCCAAAAAGCACAGGGCTGAAGAATTCAAATAAACAGGCACTAAAGCTAGAATGCAATAGTAAAATTGAGGTGGGGGGAGACACAAAATCCATTACTGACACCAGAATAGGCTCAAATAATATTTTGTGTTAGCACTAAGTAACGCTCTGATGAAAATTATCTTTTTTGGGAAGCTAATTTTTGTCACAGTCTATTTATATTTCAAAGGCTGTGAAAAACTGATATCTCAGATTTAAAGATTTTCTGAGTCTCCTCTGATGATGTAACTGATGAAAAACAAGGTTCAAGTTGCAATAACCTGCATAAAGTTCAAGTACAAAACTACCAAATTAGAGGTTCACATCTAAGAGCCAAAGGGAACTGGAAGACAAACACGTGGAACTTGAAAGTGGTTTTGCCACTTACACAACTTGGTAAGTGGTGTAGTGACCATCCCCTTTGAACATGTCAGAACAGCAGTCCCCAAAATCTCCACCTTCACTGTGCAGGACAAAGATCTTTAGATCAATGTCTCCTGGAAATAACAGCCGAGTTGCTAGGATCTCCACTTCCCAAGAACAGAGCTCTCCCAAAAAACTGGTTTTTCTTCCAAATTAACCATCAGAAAAGCAGCTGAAGCAGTTTTTGCCTGAAGCACACAGAAACTTTGCTTTAGGTTGTCAACAAGAGAAATGTTAACGCAGCTTTGGTTCCACCACAGCACACAGCAACTCTAGCCACAGGCTGCGTTGTTACTGGTGTTTGGAAGATAACGAGGTATTCCAGAATCTCATCATACCCACATAAAATTTGGCAACAGCCTACCTTCTGAGGTTTTCAGCACTGAATTTTTCCCTTTCATGTCTTGTACACATTTGATGGTGTTTTATGCCACTCATTTTAATCACAGCAATTCAGTGGCAGACTACAAATGAAAATGCAATAGAAACATTGTAGGCCCTGTAACAATAGTCAAAACAAAGATTTCCTATGGCAGCTGTCAAATTAATGACATCTCCAAAGCTATCTAAATACAGTATCTGGGCAGAAATCCAATGATGTCAATTCTGTCTGAATACCCCAAAAGAGAGTCCTACTGGGGTTAGAAGTGGAAATAATTTTAAGCACAGATTAGCTACATAAGCAGCTCCACTCTTGAAACCAGAACAAGGGAACAAAAACCTAAAGGCATGACATTTATGTGGATGCAAGGGAGAGGGGAAAAGGAACTGTTAAGACATCTGGCAAAAGGTCAAAGCCAATTACCTTGTCCAAATCTGCCCCCCAAGATAATAGCTTCCAGGTCCACTTCTTTGAAAAAAGACATATTGACTCAAGTAATTACAAAGATTTCTGCTTATCTCTTCATCCTCAATTACCATTTTGGTTTTTCCAAAACTTCTTTTTCCCAACAAAACATTAACAGCAGTAGTATAACATGCCAACTTCCCAGAAGCACAAAATAAATTTACCTGAAGTCTATATAAAAGAAAATAATACTCCCCCTCATTTTGACAAATGGTATTCATTGACAAATGGTATTTTAATTTAAGAGTATGATTCCTTGCTGCTTTCCTTAAGCCATTTTAACTGCTGATTTCCCTTTTTCTTTGGAAGTGTATGTGTTACTGCTTAATTATGTTGCAAATTCAGTTTACTGCAACAGGATTCTTTTTATTTGTGGTTTTAGAACAGATAAGGATCAAGGAGAAAGCAAGATAGTATTTTAATTCAACAAAGAAATAATATAAGGATTTTCTTTTCTTCCTTTGCAGGCATATTAAAATGTAAGTTTATCTGTTTTTTAAATGAAGCTAGTCAAGGCACAACTATGAAACTAAATTAAAAAAATGCACATGCCAAATATCTGGAGCAATATATGTTGGTTAGTGAATACATTCTACCTAGAAAGCCTTATCTCTATTATGAGTAGATGAATAAACCTTTAAATATAAGTAAATTATAATCAAAAATAGCAGACTTGTTTAGACAAAGTTTCTAATAACCCTAATCTGTCCAGAACATTTTCAGTGGTAAAGATATAACTCACTTTATATATACTGCAAGTGCCTCTGGTATCAAGACAGCATAAAATTCAGGGGAGAGTAAAGCATTCATTATTAATGTAGCTATATTTAGGACTGCATATTCCAAGCCTATGCTGCTAACACCAAAACTCACACAATTAGAGGTGGGTATTTTGTTTCTGTTTTTTTTTCCTGAATACAGTCATTAGCGATACTCAAAAAAGTCTCAAAACAAGAAACTTCCTTGGTCAAAATCTGGTACCTTCCAGAGTACAGAGCTAATTCAAAAAGAAATTCAAAGAAACACCTAATACACAAATGCAGAGTAGCACTCCAGAACTCAAGATAGCCTTAATTCAAAAGCAGTGCCAATGAAGAGCAGCTATCATTTTCTAACAGCACTTAGTCTCAAAATCCTTTTTCGGAGATATTCACAGACTTCTCCTTGCAAGGCAGCAATTTTGGATATGACCGGTTTGCACCAAATTCAAATCAGTAACCCAGATGTTTTCTGCTGTTAAAGCATAACAGAGTATCAGACACAGCAATTTTAACTAAACTTCTAAACTAATAATAACTTTATTGTATTTATATACAATATACAGTTAATATACTGAAAATATACAGTTAATATACATATGAAAATATACACTTAATTGAAAACATCCTCCAACTGAATCATGCAGTCATTAAGCCTATCAATTTTGACAAAGCCTAGAACAAAATTCTTCAGCTACAATTTTCCTCAACTTTCCTTTTTTTTTTTTAAGGACATATTCAATCTATTTATTTCCAGTTTTGTATGAGATTCAATTTTTGCGTTTGCTCTCTTCAACAGACTGAGCACAGTACCATGAATCCTCCTTCATGTCACACAGGCACTGCAAATCCAATCAAATCCAATTACGACTCCATTAGGTCTCATTTAAATCCCATACGGTATGACAATAAACCGAATGAAATGAGAATCAGCACATTTTTCAACCATCTTTATAGTATGACATAGACAGCAATCACAGCTTAATAAAATTTCAATTTACAAGAAAGCAAATTCAGAGCTACCTTTCTCCGCCAGGCATTTCAGAAAGACTTAGGAAATGTCTGTTCTTCCCACCATCCCCTGAAGAAGTTATTTCATAGTTCTCAAACAACTCCTCCTTCTGCTTGTGGCACAGAAGTTTGTCCTGGTCCCAATGCTGAAAACGTATGTAAACCATAACAACAACCACCAGCTGAATTTAACATTTACTCAAATGATGTCCCAGTTCTCGTTTTCTTGTTTGTTAGGGGTTGTTTTATTCTGTTTGTCTGTTGTTTTTTAAAGATTTCCCCAGTAAGGACCCTTTTGACACAGGGTTACTTCATGCTGGAAAACAGGGAGGGGAGATCAAAACAAAACCTCACCAATCTGAAGGGTACTGAAAAGATTACAAAATTTTTTAAAATAAGCTCTTATCCTATCTGGATTTTAAAAACTATAATTGCTAAATATTTCAAAGTGAATTTAGACAACTTCCAGAAGCTCTGAATACTTCACCACTTCAGTGCAGTTTATTCATGAATATATAATAATCACGTGCCCCTCTCTTCATGCAGTATTTTCCAAGCTCATCCAACCCAAACCCATACATTTACAGATGTCCAGGTCTGTTCTTTCTTTTGGGAACAAAAAACCGAAAGAAAACAAATTAAAAATCCCTCATTTGTAGTGGGCAGTCACAACAGTCAAAGCTCTCTCTGAAGGGTACACAAGAGCCTTGTTGAATAGCTCTTTCTCAACAGCTAACTTAACTAAATCATCTTCCTCATGCAGGCTAGAAATCAAAATGTCACGATGCCATTTAAACACATGATCTGTTGCTAAAAAACAAAAGCCAGGAAAACATATGCTGTCCACTTTCAAGCACACATGCCAAATGCTTTGTTTCTAGTACAGAAAGGCTCTAAGTTTCAAAAAGAGACTTTTAAATATTTCAGTCATTTCATTAAACAATTCTAGCTTTAGTTTCATTAAATTTGGTCCTTTATATGCCTACTGATAACCTGAGAAACAGATAAATTCCAGACTGAGAGAGAGGATGTTAATGGAGGGAGGGAGGGTAATTAAGTAATTTCAAGGTTTGTACTCCAATTCCACAATTAAAATGAGAAGATCTGGGCCAGAGCTTTTTAGGTGCAGGAGAGATTAAAAGACAATAACATGAGGCTGGGGTTTGTTTGGTTTTTTTCCTTTCTGTGACAAAAGGAAACAAAAGGCACAGGCATTTTTCCTTGCATATTACTCAATCCCATGGGCTTTTCTGGTGTATTTCTATGGGGTTTTCTGCACACACTTTAAAATGGCTTTACTGACCTGCAGAAACAGAAGCTTTGCTAAGAGAAACATGAAGACACTGGCTTCATGATCTGAACATCTTTGCCTAAAAATGAAGCTAAGAGTATCATCTCTGAGTTTTTTTAAACAAATAATAATCTGAAAGCATTAAATTGTACTTGTATACTTAAATAATTTTGAAAATTCTGCTTAATTTTAAAGGAGGCAGAACAATTTCCTCTCCTTTCTGCACAATTTCAATTATACTGGTTTTCTTTGTAATTTACCATTTCTTTCAGTAAACTATGACGGCAAGTATGGATCCTATAACAAGAACAGATCCATTAGGGAAGTTTCATGTCTCAAACTGCAAAAGAGCACAAGCATCCCACATGCTTCAGAACACAAAGTCTATGACATGAACCCTAAGAGCAAGTCTCAAAAATTCACTCTTAATTACTAAGGCATACACACAATTTTTCTCCAAAAAAAATAGTTATAGCAACCTTTCATTTAAATCAGCAGTATCACAAATGGCACCAGTGCTTTCTTCTTGACAACCATAAAGTAGCAGTTTCCAGTAAGAATTAAGTATTTTCAAAACTAGAACCTACCTACAGACTGTGAACATATCAAGTGCTCAAATTATAGCTACTGAATTTTTAGAAGCAGCAAGAACCTTCAGAAAGCAGTACAACAAGCTTCTTAGCATATTTGACATATGGTGGCAAACCAAAAAAAAAAAAAAAATTTTAAAAAAAATCAGTCCAGGGGCAGACATGCCGTGTGAACAGGATTCAAAATTTTGGTGATATTCCAGGAATCAGAAATAAACCTAGCATGACAAAACAATATCAAGGATAAAAAGCATGATGCATCATCTAGTACTGGTTCTGACACCATAAATGGGGTACACCATTCATTCATTCCTTCGCCAAAAAAGAATTATTCTCACCTTGCATTTTACCAGTTCATAGTAACTTTACATATGCAAACTTCCTTCAACCAGAATTACTATGTTTCCTGCTGATGAGAGCCATTAATGAGCTCAGAAAGAGTCAATCAATAACCAACATTTCAAAAAATACCCAAAGCAAAGCAACTCAGGGCAATTTTTTTCATTTGAGACATTTTACTATCGTACTTCATGAGATACAAAGGAAACAGAAGACAGAAAAAAGAGCAACCCTGCAGAGGACATACCAACCAAAATTTCTAGCATGGGTTTCTATGCCTATGTAGCAAAATTTTGAAGTAGATAGTGCCACACTTATAAACTGTAAGGATAAATGTTACACACTTTGCTTAGCTTGTGTTTCAGAAGCCAGTTTTAGCTTTGCTCCTAAAAAAGCCAGCTGGCTTCACCACAGAAACATGACTCCTCTTTTCTGCAGAATACAACCTGATGGGAGCTTCAAAATGAGAATTTAGGTCTGAGAACTGAACTCCAAACTGTCACAGGGCAAAAATGCCTCCTGTTTGAATAAAGCTTGAAGGAAGAATCACCACAAAGGAAGGTGGTTCTACTGTTTCTTTGTCCAGCCTTTCCATGTCCCCACAGGCAAAAAAACCTTCTCTTTCCTATCAGTGCTCTCTGTGGAGCAGAGAGGCAGGAAGACTGCATGGACCTGCTACTTGAAGACAACTTACACTGGTGAGCAGAAGAGTAGATAATCCCAACTTAAGCACAAGCTTTGGAAAGTTATCGGCACATGTTAATCAGTCTAATTTATAATGTCAAAATAAAGAATAAGCTATTAGACTAATATACACACATCCACGAACTTTGAATGGCATCTTGTGTATCTATACAAATGCTTTACCAAAAAATGGCATAAGATCATGGGGTCCTCAAAAATCAGAATCACAAGATTTCTGTGATTCTCAGCAATGCAGGATTCCCCGCCCCTATCTCAAATGACTGACTCAGACTAATTACCACCAAATGTTATGAAACAACTCTTCACTAAAAAAACAACCCAAAACAAAACAAGCCAGCCACACACATCTATGATTTCAAAGAAAACTTGCAGAACCAGAAGTATGTGTAAATTGATGGCCTAAGGGCAGCAAGAGTTCTGCTTCAGGTCTACAGAGCTTCTCCAAACAGTACCAACACGTAAAAGAGACTACAAATCTACCAGGGCTACATTTTGATTGCTAACACATGCTATCATATCTTCCTTAGTGCCATTACCTGCAATATCTACTAAGCAATAAAGCTTGGATGGGCATGCAACCACAGTTTTATTTCAGAATTGCTCCTTGCTTGTGTTTTCAAAACCAGAACATGGATAGCAGATGTAGTTTTTTAGTAAGGGGCTGGTAAAGATAACTCACATGAGAAGGTCAACCAGTGAAAAAGCAGATGAAGAAACAAGACAAAAAACAGCCAAAACGTTAGAGAAACACTGAAAGAGATGCAGAAAGATTTTAAGCAATCAGCAATTCCCTTCACAGACAGAGAAGGAAAAACACACACAGAAGACCTATGCAGAGCTTAGTTTTAGCTTCAGCTGATGACAACCAACCACCAATCATTACAGTATTCAGAATAATTTGATAGAAAATAAGGCTGGTAATAGCCTCAGAACAAACACTGGTTTTGATACATGGAAATTTCAGAGATAATACATTTAAGAACATTTACACACAATAAAGGAAACACATATCACCTGCAATGACTACTACACCAAGAGAGCTCAGGTTTTAGCTAGGGTTTTGTATTTGACAGCTTAAACTTTAATCCTGAAAGATAAAATAAAACGCTAACATATTCAAGGCTTTCAGAAAGGGAAGAACTGAGATGTTTGTTTCTAATTCTGATCCAAGTCAGAGGCACATGATGAAAAGTTCGGCATACAGGGTTTCTTCAAATGGCTGACTTCATGTTCCATTTTGTGATTCTTTCCAAGAGTTTCTTACCTAGATTTGTTTAAAGATATGAATATATATTGAATTTCTAGAAAAGTTGGAAGAAGAGTTTTGAAACAAATGTATGAAGAAAGAGGACTAACTAACAAATCCACAGGGTACTAATACCCCTCTTAAACCATTCCAAACCCCCTTTCTATATGAATGGCAATTTGGGAAGTGTATTGTCATTCTGACACAAAACCTTATGTTTCAAAATTGTTTGTGCACAAAGCAGGTAAAGTTAAAACCTCTAAAATGTCCTCTATTTTATTTCTACCAAAACACACAGAAATTGCATTTCAGAAATTTCAAATTCTTGATTTCAAATGAAAATTTTTCATTCAATATATACTTAGTGGTACATATGGTTTCACAGAATTTCAAATGCAAAGAACAATGACTTACTACTCTTGTGTGGATCTCTGTACTTCAGAAGTCTTTAAGTGGAATACAGATATGAATTAAGGTTTTGTATTTTAAAAAGTTTGCTTAAATTATTGAAAAAATCCATTATGTCAGAAAGAGGAAGATAATTTGAAAACATATCACACACCAAGGAGAAAAAAAAAATCCAGAAAGAAAGAAGGGATATAGTTTTCTTCTCCTTGAAAATTCCATGAATTTTTCAATAATTGCCCACTGTCACCAAGAAGACATACTCTCAGCATTAGAAATCCCTCACTTTGTGTCTGTTTAGGCTCCTGACTGTGACCTCCTACCAGGGAGAGCTGTCCCAAGGGCCAGAGGAGGATTGCACACACACAGATCCCAAGGGCAGCTCCTGGCCCTCCTGCTGCCACTGGCAAGAACCACAGCCTCCTGCTTCTCATCTCTTCAGGACATCCAACTTCAGCAAACTGATTTATTAAGTAACACAGACCTAACAAGTCAGTATTTTACAGGAAGAAGGAAAACATTTTTCCACCGTGTGTGTGAAAACATCAGAAATGTTGGTAATCATAAACACCTGTAAAAGTGCTGCTTTACACCACTGCAAGATCATTCCTTTGCCGTCATCTTTTTGAAACAACTGGAACACACAAGGTCAGAAACTGCAATTAACTGGCACACAGCAAGTTAAACTGAATCATAGAGATGACCTAACACAGTGGAAACTCAGAATCTTATGAAAAGCCTTAGGGTTTCACACAAATCAAAGAGCATGAGGCTATGCATTGAAAACGTTCATGAACAATTACCGTATCAAGGTACATTTTTTTAAAGAAAAATTTGGGGGAAAGGATTTAGTAGCATAACGTGATTTCCCCTGTGAACACTCTCTTATTGTTAGAGGAAGAAAGAATTAATTTTACCAAATTCTACCAGCTAAGCAACTATTGTGGCAAAATATTAATCACTTGAATTAGCTATCTCACAAGTAGGTTTCTTCCCTCCTTCTACATTAAAAAACCCTTTAAAATTGCCTTTGATTCTGACGAAAATTCACAGAATTGCGTGAGCTGATCACACAACTGATCTTAAGGGGCTACCTTAAAAAGCTTGCCCTCTGCAAGGAGATGCTTTTTATAACCAAAACCTAACACAACTTCCCCAAACATTTTTTCTGCATTTAAAAAGTTTACATAAAGTCTCCAGAATGAAAAATAACCCTGGTACTAATATCTTCAGTAACACTTCCTCAGCTTTTACTAAACAACAAAAGCTTAAGAAATCTACTCAAAGTATAATCAATACAGAACCTTTTAAGGAAGGAGAGCATATACAGAAATAACAGTTCAACAATATTTAAGAATTAAGTTCAGGCATTAAAGTCTGAAAGAGAGGTTTAGGCACCAAAAGGGTTGGAAATGAAGAATTGAAAATGGTAACAGTTGCCAGTAGCAAAAAGATGCTCAGTATTTCTTACAATCTCCCAGAATAGCACAGCAGCACATAAACTGACAGCCCTGCTGAAATTAGTGCATATTTTGAAACATAAATTACATCTACACCTTGCTGCATTAGGATGGTGGCTCAGAAATAAGCACACAATCCCTCCAGCAGAATTTACTTCAAAGCCTTCCCGCTCCTCTGCCTACAGTGCTCGGCAATAGATAAAATTGAGAATGTGGTTTTCATTCATTTCTTCCAGGCATTCTAAAATTCACACATGCACCTCAGAGTGGCTTGAAATCTGGTATGCCATATGGCATTACACTTGTCATTTCCAGAAATATGTTGAATATGAGTTCCAGAGATATAAAGCCCTAACAAAGGGAAAAAAAAAAGAAAACAAAACCGAAAGTCCTGAAGCCAACAAATTCTGCTCAAATGCCACCACCTTTATACTATGCACAACTGGAAAGCCTGGGCTTTGATCAGGCTTCAAAGAACCTCTTCATTTGCCCCAGAAAATAAATCTGATGCCTTAGCTTGTGGAGGCTTATTTCCCTACTGTTTTGCAACTCTGAAAAGTTATTTACACTTGCCTTAAGTGAGACTGAAGTAGAAATGACACATCAACATCAATAGTAGATTTATACAAACACATTGCACTTGGAGCACAAAGTAAATGATTTACAAGCTGCAGAACAGTGGAGAATCAGGATCAAGGGTTTTATGGCTATTCCAGTCTGAACCAACTGAAGAAGAAATAATTACTTCTCATTCCTGCATAAAATGTTTAATGGTGCACATGATGAAGTAACATTCAAAAAAAACCCAAAAACCCCCCAAACAAAACCCCAAAGAATTAACAAACAGATTTTTTTTTAAAACCTGACAAAAGAAATAAGGCTCTCCTGCTGGCTGAAATAATCACACAGTCTCCAAGCTCAGCAAATTAGAGTGAGATTTCCAAAAAAAATTGGCGGAGCTGAACCAAACATCTTGCTGTTGCCAAAATGAGCAAATCCTGTGCTGCAGGTAGAAATCAAGTAATTCATTCTTCTACTATTATTTCTACTTTCCAGGGATGTCTAATTTCCACTATTTCCAATCTCTGATTAAATGATCTTTCTTTTCTGAGAAAGAACACTCGGACTAGCAAGCTGAAATCAAGTAACATTCCATGACCACAACGGCCTTCCTCCTTGCTTTTTTCTTACAAGGATGAAATCACAGATGCAGAGAAACAGAATCATTCACCTTTTTGCAGGCACACACAGTTTGTCTCTTTAAACCTCATATTGCATCTTGAGACTAAGTTATCCTAAGACACATCTTTTTAGCCCAAAGATGAAAATTAACAGGGAGTAGTAACTCTGTTGACAAGACTTGCTTTAGGGGTGATACTATGTTTTTAAACACACACAGAAATCAAAAAAATAACCTTACTCCAGAGGGGCAGATCCCATAATCTGTAACAAGCTTCCCATGTGCGTATTCCATAGAAACACCTGCTTTGGAGACAGTGTACCTGCGCTATTTATCCAAGTATGTAGAGGTGACTTGGAAAAAAACAGCAAGGAAATACAGGTGGTTCTATTACCAGAGTGCAACACAGATCTACTGCAACATCTCTATGAATAAAGAAGAAAATCAAGAGCATTTCGACCACATCTGGGAGAATGTATTTGCAAGCACCTAAAACAACTCATGGCAGCATCAGCTGGGACATGTAATATAGCACAGACACTCTTCCACTACACTAATCCATCAAGTTCATCCCAGACCAGGATCCATTCAGATGTTCCAGCTGATGAGGGTTTCAGCCATTCAGAGACAAGACTACCACATACCTGCCATTCACATCTCCTAACAGTGAGTGTATCTGCTCATTGCTGCTAGAGGCAGAGGGCTTTGAGAAAGCCAGGGCTTTTTCCCCAGGCATAACTAGCACAGAGCTGCCAGCCGCTGGTGTTGCCATCCAGGGAAGCTATTCCTAGAAAAGCAAGAAAAATGCGTGGGCTGAGCTGAAAAGACAATGTAGGAACTAAAGCAAGCAGAAGAGTCCTCTGTAATACAAGAGGTGAAGAAATCCCCATGTCTGCCAAGATTAAGGCTGAAGAGCAGATCTCTCCCCAACACACTCCAGAGCCAATAACTGGGTTTTTCAGGTACACTGAGCTTGTGGGTGGGATGAAAAGTGGCTTCCACATGCTACAGCAAGATTTTATTGTGCCCAGCAGACAAACAAAGTATGCTAAATTTCCTGAACTTATTCCTGAATAATCACTGCAAAGCATAGTAAAACCAAACAAAACCCTAGAAAGTCAGCACTTTACAGAACTTTCCATATATTTTGAAGATGGCATTGAAACCATATGCTGATGCTGCCAGAACTATTCAAGAATTACCAAAATCTGTGTTTGATAAGTCCAGACCTACTGTAAAGAAAGGATAATCTGAATGACTTCAGCACGATACATAGAGGTGTTCCTGGATAATACAAACTACATTTCTTCTTTGATCATTCTTCCAATAAAAGCAATGTAAAATTCAACATTTATGATACCTTTAACTGTAGCTGTAGAAAGCAAAAAAGCTGTCAGCTATTGAAGCCTCATACACACCACCATCCTCCCACAGCTATTACTACACTGACAGAGTAACTAGAGAAACCGTTCTCACACTGGCACACCTAAAATGCTGAAGAGCCAGAAACAATTCTCAATTGTGCACACACTTCTTTTGTCATCATTTTCTTCTTCCCAAATGTGCTTTTCTTTACAAAGACCCAAATCTAAACCTCAGAAAAGTTAACTAAATACATTCATAAGTGGCTTGAGTATCATAACTCAGTTGATCAAACATTTGGAAGAGTTCACCTGGTGGCTTTGAAGTGCAGCAGAGGACCAATTCAGGGCTCTGCAAGTGGCAATATAGTTCTTGAGGATCTATCAGTAAAGTGGTACCAACCCTTTAGGTAAAGCAAAGCCAAAAGATTCAAGATGGGAAATGAAGCTATCAACAGTAAGAATGCAGAAGTTCACTTCCTGTATGCAAGGTTAGCAAACTATTACAACATCAAGGTGCACGCCCGTCTTTTCCTTTCTTACTTACAGATTTAGCCTTTAAGGTGCCCAATGCACTTATTCAAGCTCTTGCTACCTATTTTAATTCTATACTTAAAGATCTTCCTGCATTCTGAAACAATTATTATTTTGCTTTGATGCTTTTTTCCTTGGATGTTTTCCAGATGAAGTTCTAAATTGAAGTTCAGCAGAAAAACGATCAGAGCGCTACATTTCAATAACAGAAGCATTGAAAGTGTGGCCTTCAATGTATTAAAGTCATTGCTGGAAGCTACATATGAAAATATATTACCCACCTCAGAAAATCCTCCATTGTTATAATTTGGTCATTTCACACACCAGTGATCAATCTCAGCCTAGCACATTCTGTAAGTCCATACATAATGATAAAAAATTAGACATACCAGAGAAAAATTTAAGTCTTTCCTTTGTGAACAAGTATATTCACCTAGTAATTTTATATAAAATTCACATTTCTACTGCTTCTTGGTATGAAGCTAAACAAGGTGAAGATATACAAATTGTTGGTTACAAGGGTCAATGACTCAGCAAACTGCATTATGTCCCCTTTGCAGCAAAAGCTGATAAGCACAAAATGATTACTTTAAAAAACAATCTAGGAAGTATGCCTACATGAAACTTTTTAAAACATACATATATATTTAAGGCTACTAACTGTGAATCATACTTCCTTTGTCTAACTCTTCCTGAACTCAAGATTTCTATTTTCCAGCTCTTTCCTTTATCTGCCTTAAAATGTCTAAGTTTCAGATCAGTGTTGCATATAAAGTCCTCAGAATCAGCAACTGTCAGTAAGTACATTACAGTACATCTACAAGCTGAAAACCCCAGGCTACATTTCATTTCAGTACAGAACAACACAGACTTTCCAGAACAGCAATGTTCTGAAGAAATATTATGAAAAAGAATATATCCAGCTATTGGAAAACAGGAAAATCTGAAATAATATTGCTTCCACCATTCCCCCAACACCCTATGACACTGGGATCCAGTGCTGAATCTCATCACACAATTCTCTCTATGTCAGCTCTCACACATTATAAAGAGTGGACAAGCAGAAGGAGGAGGATGCATAGTGAAGGAAAGTACAGTGTTATTTTTATACAATTCCTCTTAGCCCAAAGCCAAAGTATATTTACTTATACTAGTAAATTCTACCCCAATTTGGGCCACATTAAGTTCAGATTTAATTAATCATTCCCAAATACCAAGTTGCAAGCATATACATAGGAAGGTAGAAAGTAAGAACATGCTATTCAACAGAATAACCTGTAAAACACCCTACACTTCCTCCTACCCTGAGCAGACATAAGCAAACAGACAACCTCATTTCTGTGACTGTGTGCAACTACATATTTAGTTAGAATAGAGAGCCAACAGAACGCTAACAAAAATATCTTCATCCAAATCCTATTCACAGCTGTTAATTTAATGGAAAGACTCTTCCGGCACGAAGAATACATGAGTAATAGGCTCCCCGGGAACTTTAACAGCAGATCGTTAGACAAAGGGCTTCATAACACAGCAGCTGGACGCCATTCAGCTACCTGACAGCCCCCGTGCTGCCCGGGAAGAGTGCATTAACCACAGGATGTGGGTTTCTGAGGCACTGACCGCGGCTACCCCGTACTGCAAAGGGAACACAAGGGAGATGGGCTAAGGAGGCAGATTGGGATGCTTTGATAGAGGTATTAGAGCAAAGGGCTGTGTGATGCAAGACAACATACGATGATCAGTCGCACACAGCAGCTGCAGGAAAAGAGATTTCCCTGCAAAACAGTTACACATAGTCATTTTTTCCTTGCCATAAATTTACAGTACTTCAAATCAATGCCACTGAAAAATCTAGAAAAATAATGTAAAACATTTGTTACATTTCTCAATGCAAAAATGTTTCTTCTTATTTAAGGAAAAATATGTATTGACTGACCCATGTGGCAGCCCACTCCAATACCCCAACACAATTCCAGAATATATTCATAGAAGAAGGAAGTTAAAAACAATTATACAGAAATATTGTAAGCAAGGGTACAAGTGTATCCTCATTTCAGAAATCTCATCAACTCTAATTCTGCACATCATGTAACTGCAGTGTTCCAGTCAAATCTTACTCATTCCCAAATGTGTGTGATCACGCTAGACAGAATACATTTTTTCTAGTTTTATCTAATATTTTATTTTCTTTGCTTAAATATTTCTGCTGTATGAATGGATTACAGACAACCCAAAAACATGCCTACTCACAATCAAGGCTATTTCCAATCCTAATTATCTACAAAATACTGTGCAATGGAAAAGGAGGAGGGAAAAGATTCACAAAGCAAAGACACAGGTGATCACCATCAGTTTAGATAGCACAATCATCAAGGTATGCACCAACTAAATCAAAGCTCTTCTTGAATTAAGAATTTACAGATTCATAAAATGAAATGGTACTTCCCTAAGAAAATTTAAAGGTACATGTACACAACTGCCAAAACTATGAATTATATTGATACCAGGTGCAAGTATTAATATTGAGGTTTGGAGTTTTGACTGCTGTTGGGTTTTGTGGGGGTCTTCTCAATACGTAGTAGGTGCCACGATTTTAGAACAACAGTACCAACAATTTAAAAATCCACTGAAATATAGTTGCTTAACAACAGGCATGACATCCTATAAACTAGGCACATCCCCCACATTCAAAAAAGCCAATGGGAGGAAAATGGCACAGGAGAAAGAGCCAAGGGCTGCTACCAGTCAGGTGGGCAATCTGCAGGCAGAGCTGACCAGGGAGTGGCACCGGAAAAATGACCTCCTCTCTAGCACAACTCCACCTTGACTCACCTGCATTCATGACTCACTGACATCAGATTCAGGATTGCTAGTTTTGAAGAATGAAGCATTTAAAGTTTTACTACCTGCTTAGCAAGCACAGTATAATCTACTAAATACCAAGCTGCTTCAAATGCTATGTACACTCAGTAATGGTATGTATGCCATTGCTGCAGAAGAGTAAGTCAATAGCTATTAATTCAGATTGCAGTTATGTATGGTATCTTTTTGTAACCACAAGTTTATCACTTATATTAACTCAAAGGAATCCAAATGACCAGCTACTTAACCACTAAAATTATCTATCCAGAAAGAAGGAAAAAGAATCAAAGAACAGAACAGACAAATCACAAGGGCAAATCACAATGCTCTTTTATAAGAGAACATTGAAATCAGGTCTAGCTGCACCATTAAACAACCTAATACAGTTAAAATACGGGGAGGGCAAAGCATTTTAAAAGTTATGAATTTCCATGATCTGCATTAATATACTTGTTTTCAAACCTTGGTTCCTCTAAAACAGGAATTACAACCCTAAATGCATTTAAGAGCCTTTCTTGCATCGCATTTTAGGTTCCCCCCCCCCTTTTTTTTTCCTGTTTTCATAAATTTTGGTTGTCTACTCTAAATTATAGGTTTCCATGTTTTTTATTTAAAACACCAAACTAACTAATTCCTTGTTTCCCAGCTTAAAGGACTAACTTCCTTTTCCATCAACTTAAGCAGGCATTATATCAAGCACTGCCTGATCCACACCTGTTCTATAACAGCTCAGTATTACTGTCCATTAAACAATCCTTAATTACGAGGACCCACACTGACTTTACAGGAGTGCTGGAAAAGTAATGTCATAAACAATGTGCAGGCATAAAGTTTGTCTCTCAAAATAAGCTGGCTGTGTGACACTACAGCAGAAGTTCCATAGTTCAATATACATGTTGTGACAAGTAAAGAATGTGTAACTAGAAAAGAATTGACCTGCAGTGTAACAGTGGTCCTTCTCTTGGAAAAGATGTACATATGGCTCAGCTTCGTGTTTGGTAAATAAGAGACAATCATTCCAACAGGACCACTAGGTCCTGCACAGGGCCATGCACAGGGCCACAGCAATGGAGGGAGAAGTTGGGATACAAAACAAAGAATGAAACTTTGGCAAAGCTTTGACATTGTGTCTTCCAGAGAGGTGAAAGAAATACCAGAATAAAATAAACATCCAGAATCTCCTGTCAGCAAAACCAGAAAAGATTCTAAAGGAATACAACCAAGAGTATTATAAGACAAGACTAACTGAGGAGGACACACACTGTCACAGTAACAACATTACCCAGACTCTAACAGCTTTCTGCCATAGGAAGTCTATAACATTTCAGTTCATTATGATTCCCCATGCATCCCTTACGAGCCTCAAAGCTCATAAAAATGATGTGTCATATTTTGATACCTGTGTTAAACACAAGCTTTGTGATTACCAATGTTTAAACGCAATACAATCCACACAGTCCTTACTGAGATATCTGATTAAATTTCTAATATTCATGAACTAGAATTTTAATATTGAATGCTCAAAATGATTTAGGCCTTTTGATGTAACAGAACATAAGTCATTTAGTGTCAAGTGGAAGGCAGATCCTTTATTATAGCATTAATTATTTGGGATATTAGCATTAATTTCTTTCTCTATTTGAATTAAATGGAATTCAAAACAGTGTGAATTTATGAATAGTCCACAATATAATTATTTCTATATTATCCCTGCAGCACTAGCAGAAAGGCTGCCTACAAACCTGAAATGTAAAGGAAGGAGACTGATCATCAATTTTTCTTTTCATCTTTTTCTGAAAGATGGGAAAGGTAAAGCTCAGGATGTTTATACTCTAAATGGCTTCACTCTTTTTTTGATGTAAAAATACCCATCTTTATACCTATAAATGCCACCTACATTTTTTGCATTCAACATGCAATGATTAAAGGAAAACACACTTAAACAAGATATATCATAACCAACTTCTTTTGTGACTGGAACAAAAACATTCTTAATTAAAACCACAAAGCTGAAAAAATAGCAGAGACTCCTACAAAATTTCAATACTCACTGGGAAAAATGCTATGTCTTTTGCTATGTCTAATGCTACATTTGCTGTGTCTAATGCTACATTTCCAAAGTAGCTACATACACAGAATTCCAAGTTCTGGTAAGAAGGACTAATTAAAGATACAAACATGGTGCCTTCTTCCCAGCACCTAAACGGTACCAGTTATCATTTCACTTATGTTACAGGTATAGCCAGACAGTATTGCTAACAAAAGTAATTCATAACTATAAATAAATAAATACACCACCACGCATGAAAAAGTGCTGTTTGCAGGTCATTTGAGTCAGTTACCAGATCACTAGATACTGACAGACCGTAATCCATCTTAACATTCCAATACAAAACACACAAAACCCAGCATTTACAGGATTTTACCCAACTTACAGGACTTCTTCAGCCCAGTTAAACCAGAAACACCTGGCCAACTGAGATTGCAACCTTACATATAAACAACAGCCAAGCCTATAAATAAACCAAATAAGCCATCTGTGCCACTGACTGCCCCTGTTTGCAGCTCATCTACACAGGTGTCAGCCCCTGGCCCTGCGCTCTACAGCTGAACCACCACGGAGTGTTTGCACCATCACTGACTGACAGCACTAACACAAAATGAAAAAAATCAGTGAACAGAGTGCACATTTCCAACCTAACAAATACTCAAAACCTATCCTTCTGATTTTGCTGAAATTATTACTAAAAATACTGAAGGCATTTAGAACACATGCATCTTTAAAGTGTCTGGATGAAGTCCAAACACTTTTTTTTCTCTTCTACTATTTAGCAAACAAATTTTCAACCTAAAATTACCAACTAAACTTTCAACCAATATTAAATCTATTTAAAATGAAAACTCAAAGGATACTTGTAAAAACGAACTAAAAAACCCTGAACTCAAACCCAAGAAAAAGCCTAAAGTTTTGCTAAGCCAGGTGGCAGTGTGCATTTGCAGCAGCCCAAGTCTCCTGTGGTGGAATCCAGAATGCTTGACATGCCATCATTCAAGACCTGTCAAATTTGATAACACTGTGTGTGTCTGGAAGGACACCATCCATTCAGGGAAATGAACGTGTCATTTGTTGTCATGACAGCTATCAAAATTCAGCCCGAGAGCATATCACAGAGCCACGTATCTCTCCTTCTGCATTAAAAGGTTGAAAAACACCTTCCTTATCGTCATCCAAAACATCATTAGGATGTCAACTAAGAAGTCAGCTCCCCTGAAACAGCAGTGGCCCAGGATGGCACTGGGAGCCAAGTTCAACACGCAACACATGTAGGAGAAAATAAGTGTGATGGATACACTGCCATGTGAGAACAGGAAGGAAAAACTTTGCTGCCATGGTATTCTGAGGGTGTCTTCACTGCATTAAAACCAAGAGGTCAGTATGATCAACGCTTGAGACTCTTCTTTGGTATCAGTTCTAGGTTTTGCTAAACAGGAGGCTTTATTCACTGCTGTTCCTTGAAATGTTTATTAGTGCAGAATGCTCTAAAAATTTAGAATAATACACCGGTTTAACTCTCCATATACAGAGTAAGTTTTAACAAGACACAGTGTTCCTCTTCTCTCACAAACCTATGAAAGGACTGTAAGAGTGAAATGATTCATTTTACTATATAGTTAACTAATACTTAATTGGTATAAAAAAGCATTATTTCAGCCAACTTAAATTTGACAAGGATGAATTAGAAAATCCTATGTTTTATCTATAGTTTATATGCTTAATGAATATCATCATTCCTTTCTAAACCTTCTCACCCTTGCAAGGATCTAATCTCATTTTGAAGGAAAGGTTGTAAGAGCTTGTTTAATGACTTTTTAAAAATAATATAAATAAAAACAATACAGTTAAATCTAAAGTGAAATTGACTTTTTTTTTCCCCCAAGAGCTTGCTTCTATTTTCTTAAAAATAAAACACATACTTTTTAAATGATGCACTGCTAGCAGAACCAATAATCCACCCCAGCATGAGTAAAAAGCACCTTCCTTTGTTAACCCTCTTCCTGTTCTCCTGCAGGGTCTGATGGCTCCTCTGTATTCGCACAGAGCTGATCCAGTGGAACCCGTAGGGAAAGACAGGCAAGAGACAGCACTCAGCTAAAAGCAGCTTCTCACACTGTAAGAGGATGTGACCCGGACTCACAGGACTGCATCAGGAAGAGCATCCCCAGCCTCTAGCTTCTCTGTAAACTTCAGTACCTGCTTTCACACTTGTGCCACTTCTCTTTATTAAGGCCCTCATAAATACTCTGATCATTTCTGGAATGTAGAAACTTCAAACAGCTCAGAAGGCTAAAATCTGCCTTTCTATCAAATAGGTAATAAACTGGAGGCCTGCTCATTTATTTTTGGTTATTGATGCCCCACCTATCCAAACAGCACAACTGCTGAAACACAACAGGCTACCCAACTATATTTCTCTTTCTGATTAAACATCTTATTTGAAACGAAGTTTGTATTTAATTTAATTAATTTAAAAAAAAGATTTTAAAAAGGAGGTTGCCCAAGACAGTTGCTGCCTGATTCTGTAAACATACTACATCTACCTTTTTTTTCTAATAAAATTTCTGCTATATACTATCTGTGGTATATCTCACTACCCATTTTCACATGTTTCTATGGTTGCGTGTACTCTGCATACAGTAACTGACACTCGCTGAGGAAAACTGGGTAAGGTAAAAACACACCCTTATAGCATCTTATTCTGCACCTGTATTTTGTCATGATTGCAAGAATTTTGTCACGACTGTAAGTGTAAGAACACTTTTGAGAATTCCGAGATCTGCCGAATGTCCCATGTTCATCACTCTGTCCGCTCCACCAACAGTAGCTACATGTCACCATATTAACACTGGCTAATGAGATCAGGATCAAAACCAGCATAGCAAACCTACAGTGCAAAAAAGCCCCTAAGCCACAACATTTTTTCCTACAACTGTGAACAAATACAAGCTATACCAGCATGCCTGAGCTTCCACTCTAACAAATGTTTTTCATAGCATGAGTATTTCTAAAACTTTACCGACACCAGAGTTTTGTGTATAGCTGAAGTAATTTAAAATGCAATAGGTTGCTATTCTCTAATCAAGATCTATTCCTCTGCACCTGAATTCTTAAAATTTGCAATACTCTATGAAAGCTTAAAAATGTACACTGTCAGGCCACCTCACTGCACACAAAGATATTACTTATGCTGGGTTTAAAATATGAACTCCCTCCATTAATGGCAAGAAACAAATTGATTTGTTGTGTCACATATACTTAATTGAAAATAAAAATATATATTTCATGTTTCAATGCACTTTCAACTTCCTCATGACATTAGTGTTTATGAAACAATTAAGAATTCTCATGATGGAGAAAAAGGATTACTTCAACGAAAAAAAACCAAAACAACAAAAACTTAGCATTTGGAAGAATTACTTTACCCACTACTGAACAGAACAACAGTTTAATTGGGCAGAACACCATTGACTACATTATTATGAGAAAACTAATGGGCCTAATTAATTTGCACGAAAAATTTAAATTGGAACTACCTAAAACAGAAATAACTTTTGGATTCCTGGGCCAACATGCATAAATCTGCAAAGCAAAACAAACACAAAAGTCATTTCTCAAGAAGTGTGCCAGGATTTCACGTAGTAAAGACTGGACGATGGTGCACAGGTGAAATGATTAGTGCAGGACTCACTTCTTCACCTCAGCACAGCAAAACAATGCTATTTTCCCCATTACAAACACCATCCCAGCTCTCTAAATATCATTCACTTCAGGAACTAGCAAGAATTCCTGACTTTCACTCCCTGGAAACTACTGTTCTACAACACTTCTGTATACCTAGTAAACACAAGGACAAAGCATACTACCTTTAAGTTTATGATTTCCTGAGAAGCACAAAGCTCTCCTGCAGAGTGCCCCAACTCTCCACCTCTTCGGCATGCCAATGACCTACTTTGGGGGAGCAGTGTCCGGCAACAAGCACCCAGTACCTCACCCCGGGCTGACTAACCTAACCAAAACACGGCAGCAGCTGCTTTCAGTTTCCAGCTATGTAAAAACTGCCTCAAACACCTCTAATAAATCCACATCAGCAATCCTCCTTCCTCAAGACACAGTGGGAATGGGGTTTGGGAATATTCACGGCTTAGAATCATCAGTCCCTCAATACAAACAAAATATTTCTCTAGAACATTCGCTTTATATTCAAAGATGCCTTGGTTTTGATTTCAAACCTGCAGCAAGTAAATTGATACAGCACCTGTCTCCATGAGTCTGGAAGCAGCTTTTATGCTCAAGGAGCATGAAAAATGCAGATACTCTGGGTAGTTTTGCTGCTGCTCAAGACCACAACCAGCAAACAGAGCTATCTCAGTATCACTTTTCAAGTTGCTACTGTTACAGTTTCTACGGAGAAAGCCATGAGCGCTACAAAGGATTAACATACCAACAGCAACATAAGGCACAAAAAAACTAAAGCTGGAAAAGCAGCAGACACCCCTGACCTTGTGCCTCTTCTTTAGCTAACAGTAGATAGAAGGTGACACGGAAGAGAGCAAACACCTTTCCTTAAGCTCTCAGACAGCTTGCCAGGAAAACAGAGAAGAGAGGAAAGGGAGATAAGTTCCCTTTCTGTACGGCAACAAGGCAAAGGCTGGAGTTCTCAATTTATCATATGTTCAGTAGCCAGGATGTAACAAAAAGGATCACCCAGACTATCAAGGGCTAACTTTGCTGTTAGTTTTGGGAAAATATAGGAAAAGAGACTGTGGGGGGTTTTTTGGTTTTTTGTTTGTTTGGGTTTTTTTCAATAGCAATCAGAAATGTAATGTGGTAGAAGTAGGAAGCAAATCCAACAACTAATGTCGCAATGACAGAACAACAGCAATAAGAGCTAACATTATAATGAATCTGTATCTGTTTCATGGCCTATATAAAAATATTTGCTAATTACAGCCTTGATCTTCATGGTACAGGTGCCTTCTACTGCTACATTTATTCACTGTTCCCAAAAGTGTCATCTTCTGTCAAAGTCACATGAAGAAAGTCAGTTACAAAGACAAAGCGATCTGCTTAACTTCTTAAACACACTTGGGTGAGACAGAGCCTTTCAATCTCCGGAGTTGTGAAATCAATATTTCAGAGAAGCAACAGCATTACATCAGAAATTATAATCCTAAAAATGAAAACACAGTACCATTAACATCATCTGTGGTGCTGACTGCTTCAGATTCCTAAAAAGCAATTGCAAAACAAGTACTTTCAAACAGAAATTCTTCATAATCTCCTACCCGGTGAGTCCTTTCAAATTCCTCCATATTAAGTTACCAGTCCAAACTCCCAATGATACAAACCACGCGTGGTTAAGCCATGAAGATCTGTTTTTACAAAGGCCACTACCGCATTTCATGAAAGCAAAGTCTAATTCTCCCACGTTGAGCTGCTAGAACAGCAGCAGTATGTTCCTCAGAAACAAAAACGCTTCATAGGAAGAAACACTGCTCAAGCTGAAGAATGCTTTAAATTCTTGCCGACTTTCCGTCACCATTCAACTTTTAAAATAACAAAAGGTTTCTCTTTGTTTTACAAAAACATGACAGTTCCGAGTGAAATACTACATAGAATTCACGGAATAACCCTGATGCACCTAGTGGGCCACATTCACTGTTAAAAAACAGTGGAAGGTATTAACATGGGAACTAGAGCTGAGAGCCCTCACGGTCACCCAGCTGCAGGTCAGACCTGAATTACAAACCTGAATCCCGATCTGACAACCTGATCTGAGATAGGCCAAAGTGCCTACCCCGCCAGCAAGGGGTAGCTGTTAGCCTGGGCACATTTTTAATTAAAAACAGCGCGAGAAGACTTATGAACTTCAGTAATTTTCTTCCCAAAACACGTAGGGATGCGCTTCACTGAACACTCAGTACATCAGATGTAATTTTGCTTCTGTGTCCCTTACCCTACACTGGCATCGACCGAGGCCACAGCGCACGGCGCTCCTGAAGAAACCCCCCGGGCCTCAGCCCTACTGAAGTCGAAAGTCGGTGACGGAAAGAAAAACGAACTGCACGGGCCAAGGGCCATGTCCCCGCCATAGCCCGGTGTGCCCAGCCGACCGCCGGTCCCCGTGCGGGGCGGCGGCGCTCCCGCTCGGGAAACTTTCGGGTTGCGCCGCGCTCCGGCCGGGAGGCGCTCCCCGCCTTCCCCCGGCGCTGTGTAAGCTGCACTTA
>JANPWX010000262.1:2288626-2444344 GCA_024734555.1 Trochalopteron elliotii
CGTTAGACATTGAAGAGGCACAGCCCCCGCCCCCGCCCTGCCCTTCCTGCCGCTGCCGCTGCCGGGATCGCGCGGGAGGAGCTCCCCGGGCTCTCCCTTGCCCGCCGGGAGGGCCGCTGCTCCCCCGCCCCAGCGCAGGAAGGACGGGCAGGGACAGCATGGGTGGCTCCCTCCCCTCTGCGGGAGGACCTCTCCGAGACCGCGGGGCGGGGCAAAGGGGGCCCTGCCTGGCAGGAGCGCCCTGACACTTCCTCCCTTTTCCAACCCCGTGAGACCCAGCTCTCCCGGACAAGCTGTCCCGCTGGGAGCGGAGGCGCTTGGGAACAGTACTGGCGAACGCTGAAAGACTCGGGCATGGTGGGGACTCGCGTGCTTCGAAGCTGGGCCGGGGAAGCGCCCCGGAGCGGGGAGGGGCGCGCCGCGATTCGCCCCGGGGCTGCCACGGTCCGTGGGCTTCACGGGCCGGGGGCGCGGGGCCGCTGCCGCCGGGCTATTTCCAGCCGCTGTATCCGGGCCCTTCCGCCGCCGCCCACTAGCCGCGGGGCGGCTGCAGCCCCAGCTCCTCCCGACCCTTCTCTTCCGTGCCGGCCCGGGGCGAAGTTTCAGCCTCAGCGCCCCGTGTATCAGCCGGGTCGGGGCGGTGATTGGGTAGGTGTTGTGCCCTCGGCAGAGGGTGGTGGGCACGGCAGCCACCCCAAGCCGCAGAATCAGAGAATATCCTGTGTTGGAAGGGACCCACAAGGTTCATCGAGTCCAACTCTTTGCCAGCTCTGGACACTCCAAGAATTCCACCACGTGCTCAAAGCGTTGTCCAAATGCTTCTTGAACTCTGTGAGGCTTGGTGATGTGACCACTTCCCTGGGGTGCCTGTTCCAGTGCTCAACCACCCTCTGGGTGAAGAATCTTTTTCTAGTACCCAACCTAAGCCTCCCCTGACACATTTCAGACCGGTCCCTAGGATAAGCCAGTTCTGAAACAGCCCCGTGGCCGAGTGTATGTCCAGTCTGTGCCAGCCGCTGTGCCCCTCCACTCACGGGAAAGACCTCCGCGAGTGGTTAAAGGCAGAGGACAGAAGCCCTCCGTGGTGGCCCTTGGTCTCTAGTGGGAATAGCCAACTTGCCAGCCGCAGTGCTTTCCCCTAGGCATACTCCCCCCAGCAATGTCCCTGGTCCCTCGGGGTGGGCAGGGGGAAAGGGAGGAAGCCACTGTAAAATATTGTAAACCCTTTACAACATGGTAGCTTTGAGGGAGAGGAGGCTGGAGTGTTAGCCCTACTGGTTCTTCTCAGGAGACATTTCCTGACTTGGGAAGGAACACCAACTCTTTCTGAATCCAAATTAAACTCAGCAGCCCTGCTGTCTTGTTTTCTGTGACCAAACTTAATCTAGCAGTGAGATCTTGCGACAAAGATTTTAGAACCTTGAAATATGGTGATTTAAAAATGTATGCTCGGCAGTCTTTCCATGCTCCTGCTTAAAATGGTTTAGAAATCCTCAAATAACTCCATCTTCCCCTTGTTAACTTTTACAAATTCTCACAGTATTTAATTGATGGTTTGGGAAGCCCCAAGTGCCTTTCACGTGCCTGTGAGATAAACCTGAAAGGAAAATGCGGCCACTTCTTTCTTCCAAGAAAGACTGTGCATGCACCTCAGGGAGGAACAGAAATCCCCTTTCCTGGCTTTTCGTGCATGCATCTGACTTCAGTTCAGAGTGGTGTTAATCTCCCTTTTGAAACAATAATCTGACCATGCATTTTAGAGCTGGAAAATATTTGGGGTCCCTGCTGGCTCCACCTCACAGCATGGTCAAGCCTCACTCCAGTCTGCAGAGGCTTAGGCTGAATTTAAATGGGATTGGTCATCCAAGGACTTTCAGATAAAAGTCTCTGTTGTTTCTGGAACAAAATGCACTGTGGACGTGATAAAAGAGAGGTGAATTATCCCTTCTCTCCTTTGCATTTATAGTACACAGTTAGGTTTCGGTCTCGGTTTTGTCCCTTCTCACCACACCCTTGCTAATGCCATCCTACAATAAATCCTCCACTTTGTTCTTTTCCCTGTAGTGCTGTTGAATTGAGGTTGTCCAAGGAAAGGGGGCATGAACCCTTCAAAGTTTCCAGGTTGAGTTAGACTCCAGAAGGAACCATAAGCTGCTGAATGAGCAGTAGCTCTCAAAGCTTTCCAGGTATCTGAAAAAAATTATAAAACACACCTAACTTTAGCAGATTAATGCTAATAGGATTTACAGAATAAGAATGTTTTAGGGAAGGATTTGGATGAATACATTGTCTTGAGGCAAAGGACTAATTTAAGGACTCTGAAGCATACTGTTGTTAAATATACTTAATTACATTAAGAAGCGATCCATTAAAGCTTTTTTTTTTCCAAAGTGTGGCTTATGATGAACAGAAGACACTGTAGAAAGTGTTTGCAAGGGTTTGTATGTTGAAGGATGTTTTAACTGCCTATTTGCTGAATGGATCCTTAGGTTTCCCTACAAAAACAACCAAGATGTTGCCCTGAGTAGTATTTCAAAACATTGAGCCTACTGAAATATTAATGTGTGCCTTTTAAAATGTCATAATTAGCTGTTATGTCTGAAATAACTGTTATTAAGAAGAGCTGGCTGCTTGTGATTTGAGTGAGAATTACATTCTAAATATGAGAAGATGATAAATTTGAGGGAATATGCACAGAAGTGAAAGCAGTACATGATGTGGCAGGCACACTGTTTTGTATAAAGAAAGTAAATATGTAAAGCATGCACTTTTACATATGCATAAGAGTAGTGCTGTCCTTAGAAAATATATACACCAGAGAGAAGAGTATAAATATTTTTCCCAGCCTAAGGTCATAACTATATACTAAAAAAAATTAAAAATGGGTAAGTAATAGAAATATGTATCTATGTCTTTGGCAAAGAAACAGCATGCATCATACTGCTGCTTCAAACAGAGCTACATGCAAACCCCAGACCCAGAGGTTGTGTGATAGATCTATTTTGCAATTACATAACGTCAGTCAATTCATCTTGATGTTCATATCTTGCACAAGATGCCAAAAAAAAAATAGCATGTCTTTTGGCTTACAGTTCTTTATTTTTTCTTTGCCTTTCTTTTTTCATGACTATCCATTTTCTGACTGCTATGAGCTGCTGCTTGTGCTTTACCACTGGCCTGGCAGAGCGGTGGCTTCCACAGGATGGGCATGTGAACATATGGATCCCAGCCATGCAGATCCAAACCACTCTAATGCATTTACACACATTGTGGCAGGAGACAACAACCACCTCCCAGATGTGGCTCCTTCTGCCTTCTGCACAAATTCCTGATCTTTTCTCCTGATGCATCAGGTTTTCTCACCAGCCGTTCTGTCTAGAATATGAGCTAATACCCATAGGGAGATATTTTAGCAGGGATGTGATACAGAGGGACTGGTAAATTGAAAATCTGGAAAGCAACATTTTCCAGTTCAGAGGTGGACAACAAAGGTGTTTGGTCACTTTGTTAGTCCACTGGGGAGAAAATATACCAAATCTAAGTTAATATAGGTTGGACTCCATGACCTGAGAAGTCTTTCCAAAATCTAATTTGTTCTATGATTCTGTGATTAACTTCTTTCAAAAGCCACTCCTGAATTTCAAAACTGCTTTTTAAAGGTATCAATAGTCTAATAAACTCCATTTATACATGTGGGGTTGTTAATACTGCGTCACTAACAAATGGAAAGGTAAAAAAACCCTGGGCACTCTGGGGAAAAAATGGGGTGATTTTTAATTCTTTCTAACCTGGAAAAGAATACTCATTTTAATAACATAAACAACAGAATAACAGAAGATAATGGAAAACTTCTGTCAGTGTCTTTTCTCTCAAGAAAACAATCTCGAAGGGTTTACATCACTATACATTTAATTTCTGCTTAAAACATATACTCCATTCCCATGTAGATGAAGGGGAATTACATGACCACTGCCAGGGGAGAATAGATCCCAAATACTCACTTAGTTACTGCTGAGTCACTTAAGTATATTTGCACTATGACTCTAATTCAGCCTGATGGTAAGGCAGCTGCTTTTCTCACTTACTGCATGGCTGCTGCATTCTCAATGACATTTATAAAAAATGTTGAGGGGAAGAACGTGTCCTTAGAGCTCACAATACATCCCAATTCTTCTATTCAATGGACCAAAGCTCCCCAAAGGTGCTGTAAAACTGCGAGCTAAATCTATCAGCAGATCACATTTAACTATGACAAATTCTGTCGTTATCTTTTGTAGACAGTTGCTGAGATTCCAAGTATTTATGTAAGGAAAACAAACCGGTGTTTTGGGCTTTGGAAATGTCAGGGCCCTCGATTCTCCTGTTTATTTAAAAGTGGAAGTGTGCTGAGGGACATCTTTTGAACTCTATTTGAAGGTTAAAACTGATCTTTCATACAGTTTTGAAATTCAGAATACTGCTGTTAAATGTTTTGACTCTGCTGTGTAATCTCCGTTTTGCACTTAAATACCAAATTCTGTCCAGAGCTGGCTGTTCTGCACAGTGCAGAGACACAGGCATCGCATCTTCCAGCCATGAGGTGCAGCCATTTCAAGGGAGAAGCACAACCCCCTGATATGTGCCACAGCTGTGCAACAGTTCAGAGCCAGTGGTGCAGATATAGCATTCCACTGCTGTGGAAGGTTATGTCAGCAAAATGGGATTGCCCACACTGGACTTTGCTCAGGACTGCAGGCTAATACTCCCCTCTCATGAGAAAAAAATGTGTAGGGAGAGGCAACAGAAAAGAAACAGAGGAGGTTGTCTTACCTGGAGATCCAGGAGGCTGCATGACCAATTTATGAACTGTATAAGGCCAGGGACCAGTGCTTTCTTTGCTTGGAAGGAACAATTTCCAATGTATGTAGTTGTTTACTGATGCAGGGAAGCTCATCCCATGGCCTCTTGAACTCCATGGGCCAGGTTCCTTGAGGACTCACAGCCACAACCTTGCAGCATTTGTGTGCCTTCACAAGACTTCTCTGGCCCATCCCAGCTTGGTGCAGCAGCCGTGACCTGAAAAAGTGGCAAAGTGATGTGTTGCAGATCCATGGATACGTTACTGGACCATGTCACCTCAAGAGCCTGGGCAAATGGAGCAGAGGGATGGTAGCACTGAGTTGGGCCAAGAGGTTGAGAAAGCAGCTGCAGGTTGTATGTGAAGGCAGCACAACAATGCTGTGACATCATGCTGACTCGGGTTTAAGTTCCTACTTGGCTCTCTGCTATGTGTCTAAGGCCTTAATTATCAACTTTGTATCATAGAGCTGACTTCACCCTGTAGAGGTCTGACTGGTGTCAGTTTCACAAACTGACAATGCTGTAGTTAACTGCAGAGAAGGAAACAAATGCTCCTCATTAGCCTTCCCAATTATTTTCTAATAACTGATGACTAATCATAGGCCGTGCCTTTGAAAACTGTTTTGCCAAGGATTTTAATTGTCATACAGGATGTATTGTATCTCTCAGAGCACTGATCCCAAGAAGCATAAGATTGTGCAAAAAGTGCAACCTTAAGAACAATATTTTCGTCCTTCATGACTGCCAGGGAAAGTCTGGAAGTGTGCTCTCTGTGAACTTAGAAAACTGTAGATAAAAGAGTAATCAATGTGCTTTAAATCAGGATTTTACATTAGTTCCATGATTGGTGTCATGATTGAATTTCTGAGTGTTTGAGGTTGACGATTCTGAATTAGGTCAGACAGTGTAAGTCATTCTCTGCTATTATATGCTGGCATGAATTTTACCTTCATGCAACATTTCCTGTTTGAATGGGTAATGCAGACTCTTACCGATCAGTGCACAAGGTTTTAGTCTACAGTCTAGACAGTTGTACAATCCATGCAGATCAAACATTATCTGCAATGGTCATAGTCTAATCTGTTTTTTTCTGGTTCAGAAAATACAGAAGTGTAATCTGTATTTTACTTTTCAATCCCGAATTAAAAGACAAGGCCATAAGTAGTGTGATCACTAGATGATTTTCCCTCTATCTACATGATCTACAATAATGGGAGACAAAGAACAATGGGCACACAATAACAAACAAAGACTCCACCCACCTCTGATGAAAAATTTAAATTCGAGATATTTTGTGTGGTCAGTTTTTAAAACTCCTTCTTAATGTTACAGAGCTTATGATCTCTGCACTTAACAAATGAAGTCATCCTCATTTTCTAATAGAAAATAGCTTAAAAATGCCTAAATAGTTGTGACTTTAAAATCAGAATTTGTGTACACAAGATGATGGACCACTGTTTCCAGTAGAACTGGTACATAATTATTGTAAAATTTGGTGTAGTCTGGTATTTTGCTGTCACTCAGCAAATAACCTCAGTCATCACTGTAGAATTAATTGAATAGTACATCAGTACAATCAATTGCTGCTCAATCTAATTAAAATTAGAATTAGCTGGGAGAAAAATAGTGTGAAGAACTAATATGGTTGAAAGTGAAATTTTCCTGACTCCATCAGTCATAATTGAAATTGCTGAATGATTATACATAACAGAAAAACTGAATACCAGACAGCATTATAAAAATCAGTGGTCAAATACAAATATTACATTAAAAATCTGGAAACATTGAATTCTTAAATCAAAGATGGAGAAAGTTTTTAACTATACAAAATCATAACTATGGGTTGTTAACTGAAATAAAGTAAAATTTATTTTAAATATTGACTTTATCACAATTATTTTAAGGAAAAAACTTTTTAGTAATGACGAAGGAGCTATGAAAAATAATCAGGTTTCAAAATACAGATAGGGGTGTCATGGTTTTGGATGGGGCTTTTTAAAGCAATCCCTTTTTAAGCTGCTATTGCAAAGACAGCAACATGGCAATAACAACCGGCTGAGCATATGTAAACGTCGATCTGCATCACGGCCATTCTTTTACCTGATCTCTATTACATACAAGAATTGTCTAGAGACAGGAAAAATAATTCCAAAGTCAGTGTTCCTAGTCTTTGTTTTCCAACTGTCACTGTCACCCAAGTGCTGTATAGCTTTGACTCAATCAGGAAAGCTTTGATAGTATTCCTGGGTTTTATACGATTATAGTAATAGTTCACTGGAATGATGGAGGGATGATTTGTAGATGTAAAGCATGGAGGGCATCCTGTACAAGTGGGTTATTTTAGCGTTACGGCTTGCAGCAGCAAAGTCAGTCCTGATTTAGCTGACAAATCCAGTACCCAACTGAAATTTATCAGGTGCTATTTTTTCTTCAACAGATTTTGGGTGGATTGGTTGTGTTTGTAGTTTTGACACTCATTAGCCAAACACCTTTGTCACGCAAACCTAAGGAACTACATGTTTATCTGTTCTGTGAACATACATGGACATATGCATCAGAGCACTCTGGATAAACATCTGAGTCAGTGCGATCTGCCAAATACAGGACCAGTTTCTACTCAGCAAGAAATAAGTCTATTTCAGACCAAAGGTCTGCATGATTCCTCAAATCCCAATTTAAAATATTGCAGCTCTTCCAATGCCAAACCTCTCCTGAGTGGAGATTGCTTGCCTTAGCTGTGAATGCACGCCAGGCAGGAGGCACAGTGCTGTTCAGCTGCCATATGAAAAAGTAGCAGTCCAATCAATGAGTTATTTGACCCAATACTAACAATCATGTCTGTTCTAGGTTTGAAATCACCTACACTTTGACTTTCTGTAGAGCTCAATGCTGCAGTAACATGCTCTCATGGCATTTAAAATTTGACGGGTGAGGTCCCTAGCTGACAGGGCAAACTTAATCACAGCTCATTTACTTTGTATTGACACTGGTAGGTCATGATAGTCTTTCTGCATATCACTCAGGAAAAGACCGTTTCCTCTGCCCTCACCCCAAAGAACAGTTTAATTTGCCTTAGGAGTTTCCCAACAGACCACAGGGAACCCTGCAGAGGGTCAGAGCTTGAGGTCAGTTGCCTTTGCAGCCCCCCTTAAGGGCCCCTGCCAGCAGAGCTGTAGGTGGCATGCCTCCCCTTGCCAACTGCTTCAGAGCTCCTGTGAAACTGTTGGGAGGGAGAAAAGCTCCTCACTGTGGGAGGGTCGGTGGGAAAAATGATAACGGGGAGTGGTTGCATTCTCCTCATTCCTGTCCCAAACCTCCTAGTCATTGGGCCCTGTCCACCAAAATACCCCCAGGAGGGGAATTCCTGGGGAGTATCCAATCCAGAGCGAATGAAATGTACCTTTATGTTGACATGCTGTTGTTGACATTGATCTAAAGATGTTACAAATGCTGTTTTGTGCTGGTCTCCACACTACCGTTTGTCTGTTCAACACATCACCTCACAATGTCATATATTGTAATTGTATCTTACCCTAACAGGTGCCTAACACTGCACTGCCTTGTGCTTTGGTGTCAGTAACTTTGAAATTGTTTACGGAAAAGCTCATGGCTCCCACTGATTTCATCTGCTCTTGCAATTTCACTATGAGTCATCCAATATGGTGTGTACTGTGTTTTACTTACAGACCAAACTGCCTGAATTGCATCTTTAGTCAAATTGTGTCAGCTTCCTTCAAGCAAAAAAGCGCAAGCAAATAAAAAGTTTCTTACTCTCAGAACTGTGGAGGCACACTTGAAGATATTTTTACTTCTAAACCCTTTTTTACTAAGAGGCAAATAAAAGCATGCCCACCACTGCATTTTTAATAGTGCTTATTTTGGGTCACAAGTTATGTGTACCAGAAGCTAGTAGTTCTGGGCATTTTATGTCTCTGAAACTTTCACACATCTCCATGTGGATGCCCAAAAATTGCCTTACCCACCCTTGGGAAAGTAGCAATGTTTTAACCGCTCACAGGTGTTGTAAACTTGGTGAACATTCATAAAGCACTTTGAGAACCACAAAGGTAAAGCATTGAAAGAATAGGCTGCTTGGTAGGGAATTGCCTTAAGAAGATGAGGATTCAAAGGGCTTGCTCGAGTCTGGAGCTTGATGCTCAGGGAAGTTTGCAGTGGTTGACTCCCTGAGCTGTGAGCATGGGGAGGGAGTGGTGTGGTGAGAGAGCCTACAATACCTGAGGCACTATGAGGTGAAGAGGAGGGGACTCAATGTCTCAGGCACATGGTGGGATTCTTGTGGTGTCCTGCAGAGGGCCAAGAGCTGGACTCAATGATCCTGATGGGTCCCTTCCAACTTATTCTATGATTTTATGATTCTATGAATAGTAATCCTGTGGTTTCTTAAGTGTTTCTAAACAGCTTAGGTCTACTTTACACTACATTCAGAGTGTTTTTCTTAATGAGGCTTGCACTATACTGGTTTGCCTCTCAATCTTTATAGTGAGGATGGCATGGTCACTACAGCAGTGCAGCATCTACCCATTTATATTTCAGCCTTAGATGAGACTTGATCTTTTAAGGGCAGTTGGGAAGAAGCAACAGTCCACAGTGGAGCCTGGAATGACTGCAGAGGTACTCTGCTGAGATGGATACAACTGCCCAGTCCCCTTCTAGCCCAGAGCTTCACGTGCTGCCTGTAGAAGTCAATCTCACACTCTTCTTCCAAAGCTGAGCCTATTGAGAACACCAATTGCTGTGAAAATCCTTAAGCTACACTTGCAAGAGAGTGTTTTTATTATGATTTGTTGAAGCCAGGAGGTCACTGAGTGTGCACAGCCCTCTGAGCAGGAATACTGTTAACAAGCAACATCAGTGTTGATTTTAAGAATAACACATTCAGGTGCAATGGCCAGGCTAAGGGAACATAACATTATTTTTCCCACAATTTAACTAAAAGTGTCATAATTATGTCCATTACTTTATTAGAGTTGTTACCTTTGCAGTTGTAAACAAGAAAGGCTCGCCAATTTTCCACTCAATGAAAAAGTCCTGTATGCTTTGATAGCAATACACCAGAGACAGCGTATAATGGAAATGTTGTCATGGAGTGCCAGCTCAAAAACAGAAGAAAATGGCTGAAGAATTAACTCTCAAAAGGCATTTTTCTTCCCTCCTTTTCCTTTTCCTGTTTTCCTTTTTTCCTTTTAATTTCTTTTTTTCTCACTTTTTCTTTCTCTTTAATAATATGCATATAAAAATGGATTTCAATCTCAAATAGGCCTGTATGTCTTTTTTGCTATAATGTAAAATTTAGACATACAGCAAATCCACCTTTCAGTTGTCATTTCTCAGGTACTTCCTGCTTATGTCTTCGATCAATGTAACATTCTACATAAGCAGAATAAAACAGCTTGAGGAACCTCTCTACCAATTATTTTCTCTCAGTTAGGTGGATGCTGTACTGGTTTTATGTATCTCTAGGTCAAATAGTGGTCTACTTATGGGCCCTCATCTGGCAGTTCCTTGCCTTCTAAAGGGCAGGGTGGGCAGAGGGGTCTTGGTAAGCTTGATCTCTGCTGCCCACACACATCAGCTGAGCTAGTGCCAAGGATGAAGCAACCTGTTGCTTTTAAAACTGTGTTTTGGTCGCAGTTCTTTGCCTGCAGCAGTGCAGGAGTGTGTGGGTTTGACCAGTGTCACCTAAGAACTCCTTAAATCAGATTAATTATTTGCTGACCAACAACAATTGATTATCTGAGACAAAGGTTAACATTACCCTAGATATTTGTGGTGTCTCTTAAGGCTCATTCCTAGATTAAATCATAAAAGTTTATGCTCTGAGAGAAAACATGTATTCAAAGCTACAAGAGCATGTATCTAACACAAACATCCCCAGGAGCCACCATTTGAGCTGTATGTGACTGTACAGTTGCCTATTCTTATATTACTTAATCTTTTTCTAATTAATTTTTACTGGCCTTCTTTCTCAGATCTTTGCTAATATTTTCACCATCAGAAATGGTCACTATGAGCAAGTAAGGCCCAAACCCAGAGCTCAGCAGTGTGTTCCTTGTAGAGCACACATGGAGCCTGGGAATGCACATGCCAAAGTGTTCAGCTAAGGACAAAGAAGAGAGGCAACATGTGCCTCCCCTCCTTTCCCAGTCCTGCATCCTGCTTATACCAGCTCTGGTCCTCCCTTTGACTCACTAGTGTGACATAAAGCTGTGTAGGATTTGCTGTTGTTTGTTTTCTTGGTTGTTGAACTGAGGTGACTCAAGTGCAAAGCCAGCATGTGAGTGCTGGTGTCACTGTGAGGTACAGAGAGAAACTCTGTGGTGGCAGGGGTGTGAGAGAAGGGTAGGACCTCTGTTTTTGGGGTCACAAAGTGGCTATTTATGGTACAAAATCCTTGGGGCAAAGGGATCAGAACATGAACATTCTCAACCACCCCCTTCTTCAGGAAGCAATGTGGCACCAAAAAACATGGTGCATGAGATCTCTTAGAAATCCCACCCCTGTTCCTCTGGCCAGGATGAAGGGATCCTGAACTTGCTTTGCATACTAGGAGATAAAGATCTCTGGATTTTACTGACTCCCTCTTTTCTATGTAATATTAACCAGTGACACTACACACCCTGTCTCCTGCCCTATGAATTTGCCTTTACCTTCAAAAACAAAGTTGGAGAATATTCATTGCCAAAGCTGCTCCATAACCACTGCTGCCTCCTGTGGTGGATCCTTCCAATGGTTGTGTGCCAAGACTACTGTGACAGGCCCTTAAGGCAAATAAGTGATGCATTTTTGGGTTGCAATCGCACCCAGACATGACAAGAGTATCAGGGATGGTCCCAGACACATGCAGGTGCAGAGCTGGCAGCATTTAGAGACCTATGAAATCAAACAGGAAGGTATGGATTTGCAATGTTGAGTACAGGAATCTTAATAGTACATAAGCCCTTTTTTAGTCACTTAAACCTTTCATTGGGTCGAGCCCTAAGCAGCTCATTAAGTTGCAGTCATACAATCAGGAAGCTGAAGCAATGTCATGTAGAGCCTCTGCCTGCACATTATCTCTCCTGAACAACTACAGGAGTGCACTGAGCCATCTTTAGCCGCCTAAAAACAACTCCTGCAAGCTATTTCAGGGCTACTCAAAAAAGTATATGTTCATGATTTGTCAGTGATTGAGGAATTTGCCTTCTAATTCTCCCTAATTTTCTTGAACATTGATTTACTGTTAGAGCAGGGGTCTAATTTCTTCAGATTAAACTGACAGAAGAAAAAAATCTACTACAAGTGCTTTAGTTTACAGATTTTTATGTGTTAGGAACAAATCCTTTATGTATATTAAGTGGAAGTGGATTTGATGAAGAAATAAAAGTCTCCATGTCTTAGGAAATAGCATTTTGTTATTAAAAATTGCAAATAACAAGCAGCTGCAGAGAGGAAGACAGAATCTATATTGGGAAATTAGTGGAAGACTACAGTGAGGGAAGAGAGAGGCTGGGTGTAGGATTAGTAAATTAATTCCTCTAACTCCTCTCCTGCAAATAAATTTGTGGTACGTGGTTGACCCTCATTCTGGTTGGCAGGGACAGCAGGCAGTAATCCTATCCCCTCCACTCAGTTTCTTTTGCTCCCAGTTACACCCCTGGCCTCAGAGAGCAGAAGCCCTGGCTTACCCTGCCCTGCAGCTGCTGCCAACCCCGGCAGAGCCAGACACAGGAGCATCTTCTCCACTTTCAGCTCCCAGACTGAAGTGCATCTTCTAAATTTACGTGTTAGCTGTTATTCCTACATGCTCTTCCCAACCTTCATTTTTCAAGTGGATATATTCTGATCCAAATGATTTGGTGTGTTTAATAGCACTTCCATTCATTTTCTGCTTGCTAAATGAACAGTGTAATCAATATGTCCAATACAGGAAAATGTTCAAGGGAGGTGTTCACACTAGAACGACATAAAAGAAAGAGTATTGCAAAAAGCAATTTATATGGGCATATTTTTAGGTTATTTTGTGTCCTGTTACAAATGATGAAGTGATGCTATTTATACTAATTGAGTATGATCACTGTTTTTTCATTTTCATGAAGTCTGAGGCAATAAAATATACCTTCTATAAAATAAAACCATGAACCTCAGACACATCTCATGCATCCCAGGCAGGAAAAGAGAGAAGGCATTTCTACATTGAGTACCTATACTGGACTCCTGCATCTCTTACTCATACACAAGAAAATTTTGCCTCAGGTTTAAGTGCTCACTACTTCATACTTTAGGCTGATGAACCAGGTCTAAAATGTTAAACCTATCAATTAGAATAAACATGGTCATGTTGAAAACCTAGGTCAGAACATCACCTGGACTAGAGCTGCTGTTATACCACTGCAATGGTGAGAATAAAAGCGTGGGTCATGTTCTCTGGATAACTTTAAATTACAGCCTTGCTCAAAGCAATAGTCTTTTCTTCATGATTTCCTGTAAAATATCATCTATATCCATAGCCACATGGGAGGAATAACAATACAATCACTAGTGCAGCACTAATTAATTTCTGAACAACTATCTTATAAGAAAGTCCTCTTGGAGAGGGAAAGATAGATCAATAGGCAAAGTCTGCTGCATTTGCACAAGGCCAGAATGCTTGAGCTGCATATGCAGCTGGAGAGTTGTAATCCAAATCCTTGCTGCACGTGACTGGAGCGTACTCAGGGCTGCTTTGCCAGTCTCTTAAGTGTAGTCTTTCCCAGAGAAGGAGCAAGCAATAGGCTGCTGGACCCGTTGCAGCCAGAGTGCGAACAGGTTTCTTTAGGCGCCGAGCCCAGCTGTCCGTGGGCGAGCAGGCGTCCTGGCACCAGGACTGCAGGAGACAGGCTGCCAGAGCACACGGCCTGGAGGTGGAGGCCAAGCCACCGGGGAGCTGTGAGGGCCCAGGCATATTGACTTTCTTTTGGAAAAAACATTTTATCAAAGCTGATTCTGGTGAAAGGTAGGTGTCCCTTTGTTCAGCAGATCAGCCGCACAGCCAGGCAGCGCAGCTGAAAAGATGTCCTCGAGGAACAGCAGTGCACCTCAGCCAAGCTGAAGGGGCAGTGAGTGGCTTCAGCATCTCCTCTGTACCATGGGTGAGGCCAGGGTGACTGCAAGGACAGCAGTCTGACCTTGACTGCAGTCTGTCCTCTGGCTCGGTCCAGGTGGTGCACTAATGCAAGTCACAGTGTGGTCAACCCTGCCCTGCCTACAGCTAAATTGCACAGTGCTTGTGAGGGACATGGTACTAAGTCCCTGTGAAATCTGCCTTTCCCCAGCACACTGAGCTTTCTGTGCTGAGGTCCCTGGCCTTGCTCCCATCTCCAGTTCCCATCTCTACAACAGAGCGGAGCATTTGGGGAAAACTCTTCCCTGTGTCTCTGTGTGTAGGAATGGGCGATCAAGGCTCCTGCACATCCGGCGCAGCACCGCTCCCACACACAGCCTGATACTCACAGTACAGATGGAGTTTGAAAACACACAGGTAAAACGACCAAAATAAACCATCCTCTCTAGTACTGATATATTTCTTCAGTTTAGTCTAAACCACTCAGCAAAACCACAATATTTTGAGAAAGAGAGCAAATGTAAGTACTCATGTCCTTATAGCCAGTAAAACAAAGTAAGTGCAGCAGACAGCCAGTTATAATGGACAAACAGTGCTTTGGGGAAGACTTCCCAAGCCCACCATTAAATTCAACACATTTTTCCCCACTCACTCAGGACTCCTAAAGAAAGGGTTGAGCTCAGGGGATGACAGAGAAACTGAAGAAATGAGATATAAAAGCTACTGAAATTTAATTTCCTTGCAGAGTAATTCTTCCATAAGCTGCATACACTTTTCTTACCTAAATAAATACTCTGGGATGCACAAGTTTTTACATTTCCAGTGTGACTCTGGTGGTAACCTTTGTCTATATTGTGACTTCCCAAGAATATCAGAAAATAGATGGTACATTTGCATATTATGTACTGACTTGAGCTAAACAACACTTGGGAACCATGAAATCCTTTCAAATGTTTGCAGATACCGGAGTCTTAAAAAAACCCAGACAAAACCCCCAAACTCCAAGCTCCATCCTCCCCACTCCCCCTCCAATTCTGGCTGCAAATATTTCAAATATATAAAGAAAAAATTCTCTGGACTTTTTGGTGACTTGACTATAAACATCTCTCCCTCCTTCCTTATCACTGCCTAATGGGTTCTGCCTGAACAGGCCACATATAAACAGTAAAGAAAATAATGAGGTAATGAGAAAAGTGTTTAGGGCACCTAGGCTGTGAAGCATCAACCCAAATATCAGCTATAGTGGCATTATGTAGTACTTTCAACATATACAGTTCTATTCATTGCTGAAATATCCCATGAGGCAGGTATACTTTATATATAGCTACAGTTAGGACAAAGAAATTACAGTGTACAGCTGTTAGGAGACTTGCCTTTGATCAAAAAGAATTCATTATCAGAGATGAAATTCAATACAAAGCTCTTGATTCCATTGCTCCCACCCACTGTCTCAACAAGAAAACACAAATACTTTTATATTCATAAAATAAGAATCAAAATTATTTTGCTTCAAGTGCTTTTGATGTCTCAAAAGTATTGAAAAAAATATAAACTGAGCCCTTGGTTTCTTACTTTACCCATGATTTAAATGAATGAAAATATCCATCTTTTAATTGTTAACCTTACATATTTGTTATGCAGCAGCATAGAGATTAATAGTGTCACCTCTTGACAGGTTGAGATGGGTAAATTCTTACCTTCTTGCTCTGTCAGAGCTGGCCTTTGGAGAGTTGCTTTTCAACTTCACTTTCCTCTGTTAAATGAACAACTCAAATCAGATGGATTGCCTTGAAAGAAATTAATTTATTTTTTCTCTGTGAGACTCATATATTTACTTTCCATTCTTGAAAGAAAAAAAAACTCCTGAATAAAAGCAAAAATCAAAATAACAGAACACAAACTGTGATTTATTCAGTCCAGCATCAGAGAATCAGTTCTCCAGTCAGAAGTGAAGATAGAGAATTTAGAAACAAATTTGTCCCCTTCATTCAAAGACAAAACCATGAATCAGTACTTGTTTACATACAATCTTGTCTTGCTATACTTTGTATAGAGGAAGTGCTTTCAGCCACACATTGCTCCACCTGACCTGTTCTTGTTCAGGTTTCATGTAGAAATGCCCTTGACAACAGCAATAAGCGGAACTAAACATAGTTTTGTAGTATTTAAATTATTTCGTTAAGAGTGTCAATTAAAAAAAAGATACTTTAAAGTTAACCTGCTGGAAAGAAAGAGGATAAAATCCATCACCCTTACAGATTTGTTTGGGTTTTTTTTTCACTCTTTAGAGCAGCCTTCAACCCTGCATCTGTGGAGTTTAATACCTGTAACAGAATTTTGCTATCCTCTCACTTTTGTTGTTAAAAATAAAGTCTTCCACCATGAATTAAGTCCACCATCAACTGAATCACAGGCTTCAGCTTATGATTACTGCTACCACCAACAATGAAAAAATTCTCTGCTGTACTGACAATTCCCACAGCCTTTTAAGTTGATGGTATGAATAATCTGTGAAGTCCCCTATTTTAAATTTGTACTAACATTGCTTCCAAGTTTTGAGAGCCTTGAGAATTTGACAGAGAACTTTCAATTTATTGCAGCCTAAACATGTTTGCAAGACAGGAATAAGAAGAGTCCTTGTATAAACAGCAGAGATGGCTCCAGGCTCTCTACCTGATGTATTCACAAACCTTGCAGCACCTGTTGGTGCATACAGGGGCTAATATCCCTTCAACACTGCTTTCCCCCCTCTCCTTCCCTCACTGATCACCTCTGCTGGGTGACTAAAGACAATAGTCTCAAGAAAGTATTGTCATTGAAAATACGGGAAATACAGTGGAACTAAGGGTCCAAGTACATTTTTGGTCCACTGACTTAAAAATTCCAACCAAGTCAAACAGTATGAAGAGGTTTATTTTGCTAATGCTGNGACTTAAAAATTCCAACCAAGTCAAACAGTATGAAGAGGTTTATTTTGCTAATGCTGGCTGTGAGCCTACTTCTTTAGTCCTGCTGAGCAGCTCCTGAGTCACCCCTGAGCAGCTGCCCCAAGAAAATGCCATCATCTTTATAGCTTGAAGTGAATTTTACAATTAGAACAGATATATTTAACAGCATCTGCAGGTATAAAAACAGTTGTACTCAGAGAGGAGAGAGATGCTTTTTGATACTATTTTAAAGGAAGTGATTTTCTTTGTTGCACATAGTGAAGAATGTACCAGAAAAGGCACCATCTCCCTAAATTCCTCCTACGTCTTACAACAAGGGACAAAACCAGTCAGAAAATAGTTTTAGGGAAATCTGTGAATAATGGTATAATATTTGAATTATTCAGTTCTCTGGAATAATTTCTGAAGTCTTTTTCATATCTTAGTGAAAACAGTAACAACCACTTTTGCCTATAGATGAGAACTGACATTTAAATCAAGATGTGACTCTGGCAGTTTACAACTTCCCCTACTTTGGAGGGCATGGACTGAGATTATAGGAATTTTAATAAGTACGCATATTTAAAATATCCTATATAATTTGTAGATTATTCAGCATCTATAGCAAAATAAGGTTTTTGGAAAAAAAATTTAAACCACAGACAGAACACAGCTCTTCTGCAAGATTTCCATCTCTGCAGGATCTGGGGTAAACACAAAAAGCTTTTATCAACTACTCTGAGATGCAGATGTAAAGGAAAGGAGGAGAAGCATGTTTTAAAGTAGACATTTCCTCAGAGAAATGCAGTTCTTTGGATCACAGTATTCTGGCATTGATGCCTGGGGAGAGGGGTCAGCAAACCTCCGAGCTCTATTGGATGACATCTGTAAAACAGATAAAGTGTAATGCACTCACATTTGGGGCAGGGAGCTGAGCAACAGACACCTGTATGGTAAAAGCTCCTTTTGCAGGTTGAGTGACAAATGGCCAAATGCAAGACCTGCAACACTGTCAGGGCAGAGGAAGGTACAGCTTCATTTCTTCCCCCACAGCTCCATCCCAGAACATAAATGTCAAAAAATAAAGACTGTGTCCTCAAAAGTAGTCTAACACAAGACTTGCATTTTTAAAAACTGTGTTTACAAGGAAATCTTAGTAGAATTTCATTCCCCAAAGTAAAAGAGTAACTATATTACAAAAATAAAGACAGAAAGATGAATTGGAATAAAACACTTGGGTGGAAACACTGAGCTGTTGCCATGACTAACGGGAACTAATTTATTTACTTATACATCCTTTGTAATCTCATTTTCTCCCATGTGACAGCCAATGACTCACTGTTTGTTTACTGATGAAGAAAACATACTTTCTGAAATCTCCACCAGGAAGGATCTTCTCTGGGCAGTCAGCTTTTGGGCTGAGCCTTCTGTGCAGTGCCTATTCAGTAGGTCCCTCCAGACCCATGGGCACCAACCCTCAGTATTTCAGGGCAGGAGAGGGAGGAGGAGAGGCACACACATAGGTGCTGTCCATAGGGACTACTGTGGGCAAATAAGGTAGCTTGGGCTTTCATTACTTTTCCCACAGGTTTTCCCAGTCTTGGTGGTTCAGGAAAATTCTGGGTGGAGAAATGTAATGTTGGGAATGCTGCTGGAAAAGTGGTAAAGGTGGTAGTTTGTAGGCAGTTCTGGTATGCTGTGTCTTCTGTATTTCTGGACTTGACATGTAGCAGTTCAGGCAACACTACCAGGAAATGCACATGGGGAGTTGTTTGTGTTTTCTTTTCCCTCACTTGCATCCCCATCCTGATGAGCAGAAACTGAAATGGAAATATATTTCTGGGGTGCTTTTTCAAGTCAGCAGACAAAATAAAAAGATCTCCATTGAAGAAAAAAAAAATCATAATTTTTGACAGATCAGTCAGCTGCAAGAATAACTGGTAATCTGTCAGCCTCTTGGGAATAAGGACTGCTCACTTGTAGGTGTGTCACGTAAAAGGCTGCTACTTTATTGTTGTTGACTTTCTTTTTCCCCTTCCATTGCCTGTCCTTCAAAGAGACTTAAAAAGTCTCAGAGTGGTTGTTAGCTGGTGGTGTACACCAAACACCACATGGAAGAACGTGGCCCTGAATAGCAGGATTTTCCTCAAACCACAGCCCTCTCTACCATTTGAGGTGACAATCAGCCACCATCATTTGATGCATTGGGTTTGTGTCATTCTGGGGTTCTAGTTATTAAACAGTAACAAAACTGCTAACAGATAAACATATGAGATCATCAACTCTCCCATTAATTAAAAGGGAGTGTTTCAATACGAGTAATAATTAACTTAAGTGAATATGGGATACGAGTCTTGTAGTAGGACTGAGTACAGCAGGGAAGCCTGTGGTGCCAGGAGGTAACGTTAGTCACCTGGGAAATCCTGGGAGCACCCTTGAACAGTGAGACTAAGCAGCTGGAATACAAACAATGTCCTTTGGTCTAAGCCAGTGCCTGTTTCCAAATCCATTCCCAAATTCTGCTCATGACTTAGCCATAGATTTGCCTTTGACAGACCACTTCATAGGACGGTAACTCAGATTCTGTAATTACAACATGAAACATAAAAGAGAAGGTCCTGGATTCAGAAAAGGAAATGGTTTGGTAGGGTAACTTCAGGAGGGTAAGGCTTGTCGCTCTTCTTGCTGGAGCTGTGCCCTCATCAAGGAGGAGATGAAGCCATTGAGGGGAGACCAAGTCCAGCCATGCAGGGATGTGTATGATACCATGGAGCAGACAGGAAAACCCACATCACTAAGCTCCAGGCATTGCATGGAGACATGTGGGCTGAACTGATGTAATGCTATGGAGAGAGAACAAACACCCCTCAAATTCCTGAACCTGTCAGTGAGCCTTCCCCACTGTGGCTGAGTCGCAGCACTGGGCATGCCCTCTCTCAGTCACTCCATTGGTTCACCTTTTTGAGTGTTTTCTTCACTGTTAACATTTGCTATACTGCAGCAATGAAATAGATTACCAGAAATATTTTTTCTTAACCTGAATTCTGGCAGTAGCCTTTTTGCTACTTCTGTGTCACATAACTGAATCACAAAAGCATGGAGCTCTCCCCAGCACTGCTCTGAAGTAAGGACACCCATAATGCCTGAAAACCTGATAATTGAAAGATTTTATGCATATTCATCTTTGAATCTTTGCTTAGATGTAAATTTCGATGGACATATAATTTATCTATCTCTAACATAAAATACTCCAGGGTAATTGTTCAGCTTGTAAAATATTTAGATGCACACACCCACGCATGGCCCAATTTTTCAAACTAGGTTTGTATAGCTGTATGCCTAATTTGTTTGTGTAACTTCTGTGATTGAATGTTCAGCTGGCAAATGGACAGGCTAATGCTTAGATCTATACATACCAGGTTTGCTCTTTCCTCATTTTTAGGTGTAAACAAGATAAATGTTAAATACCATCTCTTGTCAAACCCCAAGCAGACAGCAGTCTTTCTAAGACGAAAGTGGGCCCAGGAACAAATTCCAGTGATCCCACCACTAAATGCATTAAGCATAAAATAAGTAGATCTATAAATACACATACTAAATATGAAAGTGGGAATGGTTCATAGTGGATGGTCACATTCTTAACCCTGTCTGTGTCACTTGCCAGATAACTACTGAAACTCCAAAGTTTCATTTACAAGTACTGCATTATAGTCCAAAACCATTTGAAGATAAACTTGTGTTTACTGTCAAGGGAAGCTTTTGAAGTTTATTTACTTCCTAATGAAAAAAAAAAAATAGTTAGCACATTCCTTAACCACTGGTCAAATTAAACATCATAAGGGTTTTGCCCAGTATTGTATCTAACTCTTATGGACTAGCACAGGGAAGTTCTAAACTTGCATTACAAGGGCAGATAAAAATAATGTTGTAGGCATGGTGCATATATAGCCTATATAAAATAATATGGTATTTATGCATCAGTCAGCATTGTGATTCATGTTAAACTATAGCATGAACACTACATCACTGTAATACAGCTATTAACTATGAGAGATCCTGTGCCTTACAATGCACTCTTGGTTCCCCTTAGTGCCTAAGAAGCACAGTTCCCCAAATTGCTCTCTGTAATTTCATAGACGTCACCCTTATGGAATTTCTGCTGTAATGGTCACCTTAATCTCTGTAAATTGAATCCCTTCCAGTTGCATGAGATATATATACATATATGTTGTAGGAATCCCCTCCCTTCTCTTGGCGTTTTACTTGCCCTCTTCAGCAGTTGGAGTTGTAGAGATGCAATGTGTTTCATCAGGGCACAAAATTGTCAGCTGGAAGTATTCTCAACACTCCCTCTGAAAAATCATCCCTTGTTTCTCCAGCTCATCACCCAATCCAACTGTGTTGTTGTGGGCACACTTTCTGCAGCTCTCACCCAGCAGAGTCTGGGATTCATTTCACCACCACTCAAATGAGTGCTTGACTCATTTCCTGGGTCTGGCCCATCACTGTGACTCAGGGTGTCACACTTCACTCTGGGTGTCCCATCTTCACCAGGGACCCATGCAGAACCCCAGGGGTGTGGGTGCCTCTCCCCATGGGATGCCAAGTGTCAAGACAAGCTACACCTGGGGCAGAGATCCAGCTCTGTAGGAGATCCAGCTCTGCAGGGAGGGGACCCAAGGCCTCTACTCACTTTGCAGCATGGTTGCTAACACACCATGGATAAAAATTAGGCATGTTGCCGTTCTTTTCTGATTTTGCAACGTATAATGAGCCCACCTAGCATCTTCAGGAGAAATCATTTCCAAATCCCAGAGAGAAGAAAAAGACCTGCTTTCCTTTCACATGCGCCACCAGGAACCTGGCTTTGTTGCTCTAAATGCTAGGAAAAATCACTCTCTCAGGAGCTACAAGCACTTGAGAAAGGGAATCCCTTTTATTTTAGAGGTCTGCTTTGGGCCAAGAGGGATTGCACCTTCATGCATCTCTTCATTAGCTGGGGTGGGGTGGGAGGAGCTTTCTCCATCATAAACCTCTCTAAAGGACAGGTCTGAAGTGATACCAGGATAGTGGAGGTAACCACATATCACACAGCTACTAGGCTGATGTTTTCTGCTGCGTCTTTCACTCAGGGGCCTGAGGTCCCCATACCTTAGATCAGCTGACATAGTCTTTAGGTATGATGTTTAGATGCCAATAGCTGTACTGAACCCCTTTTCACTAGGGGAATGTAGTAGGAGATCTAACATCTAGCTAAATTGTGGCGACAGGCATTTGGAGCCTTAAGTTGGACCTGTCTCCTGCTCCTAGCTCCTGATTTGGCTGTGAACCAGAGGTGCCTGGTTCATTTTGAGATGCGCAAGGCCTGCCCTCTCCTGCCTGGCCTCCAGTCCTATGCTCCAGAGAGACGTGAGTTTCCCGTAGCTCCTGTCATACAACTATTAGTCCCCAGTGCATGTCTGCTGTCCCCTGGGGCCATCAGGCCATGCCTATGTGTTAGGAACTGAACAAAGCCCCCAATTGCTACCAATCATAATGGGACATTCAATGCCTCCATCCTTTGTAGTTACCTCCCTGCTTATGGGTGTCTTAAATCAGCAAGCTGAGTCTTTCCTTATAGTCTTTCCTCATCTTAATGTATTTTTCCATTTTTCTGAGACATGAGAAATGATATGCAATTCAATATTAATCCCTTCAATATTATGGATTAATTTAGTTGGGGCAGCTAATTTACCAAATGTTGTCTCACATGCTTTTTTATCAACAGCTAAAGTTTTGTCGATACTTCCTAATTGCCAGCATTCCATCTTCATTTTAGTTTACATAAAACAATGTTTAAATATAGTTCTGTATCATTCCCATTTCACAGCAATTTATTTCAGTTCTGTCTTTAAAATGGGATCTGCTTCCTCTTAAGCACTGAACTCATCTGATGCCCCTTTGGCTGCCCTTCACTTCTTCTGTTTTCTTGCTAGTTTATCTCTTCCCAAGGACTTGAGAAGAGCCTGACAAGCAGGATTTCCAAAGGCACACTGCCTACTTCTTCCTCTATTCTGTTTTCTTTTTCAGGGATGGGGAGTATTGGGGAATGTAAACAGACATGCTGCAATTGTGGTTTCGAGTTCCCCAACTTTCTCAGAAACTCTCATTGGTTGGCTCGTTTGTTGATGTACTCCATTGTACCACAGTGACTAGTTTTCTTCACACATCCCAAATGTTCTTGTGTGCCTCTTACCTCCTGTACTAAACATCTCATCCAAAACGTCTGGTTATTAGTGAGAGTCTCCTCTACAGTGCCTTTTTGGGTTTGTTTACTTGAACTTGAATCACGGTGAATGCCAGCATCAAACTTTCCTATTCTTCTCGCACACCTAATACATCCCCTTTCTGAACAGAAATAAGTCTGGGCTAGTATCATCCTTGACAGAATTCCAGCTGCACTAAACCCTCAAAAAACCAGAAAATTGCAGACCACAAGGGTGTGATACTGTTAAAAAAAAAAAATAGTAAGCATGGGAGTTCAAGAAAACATGGAACGAAATTAGGATTTTTTTGATTCAATTCTTTCAGCATGTGGGGCAGACATCCTTTTATACTTTAAACTGCACCTGCGAGAGAGAGAAGAAAAAAGGCAGAAGGAGGGAGAGAAAGAGAGAAAAAAGGAAGGAAGGAAGGAAGGAAGGAAGGAAGGAAGGAAGAAAGGAAGGAAGGAAGAAAGGAAGGAAGGAAGGAAGGAAGGAAGGGAGGGATGACAACACTGAGGCACTTCATCTCTTTGTTGTCTGAAACATGATGCAGCTGTGTCTGCAGCTTAGAAATGCCTTTATATTTGCAGTAGCTGTAACTGCCATATCCCAGATATGAGAGTGAGGTGCTCCCTGGTCGTTGTATTCCCAAGATACAGGCTGTCACTCCTGGGATTTCTCAGATTCTCTTGTTGGACTCTCATCCCTGGTACCTATTCTTCATTTTCCCTAAATGATAAAATATTATAACCTAACTACCGATATCCTGCTCCCCTATTCCCTCATCTGATTGCACCAAACTACATTAGTGCTCTCTATCCCACCTCTGTCTCCTGTGGTGCAGCCTGGATCACACAGCCCACCTACAAGAACAGCCATAGGGGCTCTCTGCTGTGCTGGCACCATTTGGCACCACTGGGGGCTGCAAGGAGAGGCTGGGGTGCTGTAGTAGGGAAGGTGCCCTCCAGATGGGTCAACTCCTCCAGCAGCCATCAGGAAAGCACCAGCACAGCTAAGAGCTGGACTTCAGGTGGAGTAATACAAGTGCCTCCCATGCTGGGAAAGAAGAAAATTAGGAAGCAGGGAGCTATAAAAACTATAAAAAGTTTCATTCTGGAAATGCTGGACAGAAGTGATATGAAGACAAAAAGATAGGAAAACGAGATCTTCCCACAGTAGGTCATTGTTGATATAATGGAGATCTTTGCAAAAGGGAAGAGCACAGGTTGCCTACATCAGCCATTGTAGCAGCAAGTGGTCTCTACTGTTCACATTAAAAAAATGACCTTTTCATCTTTCATTACTACCATGGAGATCAATAATCTCATGCATGAGGGGAAACACCAGTAACTGGAATATCCAGGGGACAAAAAAAAAATAAAGTTATGGTACTCCACTGTCTGCTGGAACACCTCTTTGCCAGTGTCCCAAAACACCCTGCTTAAATTTCTTCTCCTATGCAGACATGGAAGATAAGGGTAGAACTAATCTTCATTCATTTTACATAATTAATCAGCAATGATAAGAGCTTGATGAAGCAACATTTGCAGTAATGTAGACTTTAAAAATAGATTCTATAATTTTCTCCATGTTTTCAGTTTCAGTCTACATTCATGCAGGATGTTATGCAAATCCATAATCATATCCTTTCCTCCCACACACATGCACTCATAGGAAGGCTGGCTGATACACACAGAAACAAAGCACATGTAGCCATACAGAAACATGCTAGTGTCAAGATGTAGGTGCTAATTTTAAATATGCTAACAAATATTTATATTATTTTCATCAATCTTTTCAAGTGTATGTTTCTATATATGCTTACCTACCACACTGCTATAACACATCATAGGTGGTATCTTTACATTAAGCTGCAGATATGGGATGAGCATTGCTGGTGAGAGACACACAGTATATATTCAAATGAATCTTCATTACATACACTTGTTCAGAAGATTTTTTCCTCCCTAAATGAAACTCACTATTGCTGAAAAGTCAATTTTTGACTCTGTTTATCACCCAATACATTTAGAGAGAAAGTGGAAAAAAACAGAGAGGAAAAGAAGCAACAAAATACAAAAATAAAACAAGATAAATATTAAAGAGGAGAAAAGAAGATGCAAAATACACATTCAGTCATTTCCTCTGTAATAGAGATGTGTTCAATAAGTTTCACCGAGTCTAGATAATTGTAGATACACAGCCCCTCATCTGAAACCTCTGTCTTATATATATAAATGTACACACAGAAGCATATATATATGCATACACACACATATATGCATATATCTGTATTTTCATACATCAATGCACATATCAATGCAGTGTTTGTATCATTGCACATATATAAGTGTATATGTATGGGGTATATAAATGCTACCTCAACCTCAAAACTTTTGCAAGGAGAGGAGACCAGTGAAGCAGACTCCTGACTATCTGACAGAACTGGGGAGCCAGCTTATGTAATTTCTGCCTCTAGTTTGCTCAAAATACAAGGAACAAATTTCTGCTTTACATGCTGCTTTTGCAAGCCGTGTCTTACAGGCAGATTTACTGCACCACCAACATCAACAACGACAGAGTGGGGATAAACTCACAGAAATTGCTGACACAACTCTGTAGATAGAAAATGCCCTGCAGTGGCCCCAAAAAAATAATCCACTGAACCACCCCAGACAATTTCTTGCAATTTCTTTCCTCATCATGTACTAATATACACCACTGTCATGTCTTGAAGGAAATTCAAGGCTTTCTACAGCAAAAAGAAGGATAAATTGCTTTATCTCTGTCAGAAGTGGAGCATGCCTTCTGTCATATCACTAAAGCTGCTTCAGGGAGAAGATTTCCTCACATGGATTCAGGCAATTATTTTGCATTGAATGAGAAGCAGGAACATTTCTGTTTCTGTGACTGAGCTTCCCTGGGGATCCTCTGCTGCCAACAACCAGGATGTGCAGCTCCTGGGAGATGGGTCTTGAGGGCTGAAGTGGTTTTGACAGGCAGTGTCTCACTGGGGGGCTGCCTCTCCCATGTTCACTCCGAGGACTTTTCCCCATGGGTGGAAAGGTGGCAAGCCACCCTTTATCTACATCCCAACTGCAGGACAGCAGAAAATGGGGCACCAATGGCTTTAGTTCAGACCGTGAGCCCAGCCTCACTATCTTCTCCATCCAATGGGATTCAGTGATTGGGCTCCTAGGCATCCCTGAGCAGAGAATGCAATCCCATTCCACAGAGCTCCTGACTGTGGACTGCAGTGCTACTGAGCTTCTCTTTTCTATTAAAAAAAAAACAAAACCAAATAACAAAACCCAGAAAAACCAAACCAAACCAAAACCCCACCAAAAAAACACAAAACCAAAAAAAAGAAAAACCAAAACAAAAACCCAAACAAACAAACAAAAAAACAACCTCCCAAAATCCTCCAGAGATTCTCTGAAAAGCAGTCCTCAGCAGAGGTACAGCAAAACTTCTCGTGCTGGGCAGTCTGATGTGCTCCTAGGGGTGGGAAGAATCCCTCTGGCAGCACCTCAGGTGCAGAGTGGGAGGGAGCCAAGTTCTCTCTTGTGCTGCAGCCACCTGGCAGCTGCTGCTCCCTTCCAGGTATTGCTGAAGGAGTCCCACTCCTGGATCATGGCCATGCTGTGTTGGGCAGGATGTAAAAACACATAAAAAATGCTACCCTGGCAGAAAGGTGATTTATTGCAATTGTTACAAGTTAAAGGGCCGATTGCAGCAAATCATTCTGCATTTTGCTTAATTTATTGGCATCTGTTTCTATAAATGCAATGGGAAAATGAGCAGTGATTCTATCCACAGAATGGCCATTGCATTTCTCAGCTCCACACAGACTCCTTCTAAACTCAATGTTTGTGATTAGCGGCTGAGCTCAGTATCTGTGATGACATCATTAAGTGAAAGACAACTGAACTTTCATCGCCAATCTAGTTTTAATTTAGGACATAGAAAATCACTTTTCCAAATTATTTGGTTATATTCATGGACATCAGAGCTTCACATTTTTTGGAGCACATCCACTGTGAATACTATTTTCTGCAACTTTTATTAGTCTGGAGAATGAATTGGTGCAGAACAGGAGGAAAATAAATCTGGACATGTAAACCTTACAGCCTGAATCCACCCATCTGTAATGGAAATAAATGCCTGGGTGATTCAGTTCTACTTAAATTGAAACTCAAACTGATTGCAAGGGTGGCAAATATGATTTATCAATCTTTAAGATCTCTAAATAGGCATGATCTTCATCTGAGTTTTTGCAATAATTTGTAGCTTTGAAAAATTGGGAATATTTTAAATTTTGCTATGTTCTCTTGCAGTGGCTGAATCTCAACAGGGATTTTTGCCTGAAGTACAGTATCTGACTGTCTGCTGCCTTACTTCTAAGTGTAATAATTAGTGTAGTTGTGCATTGAGAGCATTTGGGGCATAGCTCAGGTAGGAAGAGAGAGTTACTCTACTTTTGTGCAGTAGAAGCAAAACAGATTTGGCAAGCTCTGCAAAGTGATAACAGGGTTGAAAATATTGTAAGTATTTGTGCATCAAGAAGTCCTGCTCAGCACTTGGCTTTTTCTGAGCATATTCTGCACACACCTGCACAAGCTAATCCTATGAAGAAACCAAGTTTTTGCTAGTCAGTGAAGAGACAGAGAAACTTTCAGGGAGTCTTACTTGTAAAATGGGTGAAAGATATTTGCCCCTGTTTCAAGCCAGGAGGCTTTGCTGAGCAGGGGTTGTGAGTAACGTTGCTAGCAGCAACCATTAGAAATGTCAGGGTGAGCAATTTCAAATGCTGAAGGAGATGGAAACAGCTTCCCATAGAGTAGGACAGTGACAGGGATGTGTCTGTGACAACCATGCCAGGCTTTTCTGACATAGAGGTGTCCTGGGACATCTGGAAGATGTGGAATTCTAGGGAAAAAAAATGGCAGTGTACAGTGAAAGCTTAAAATTCATATCAGGAGGGAGAATGGCAGGGAATGGCTCAATGAGAAGCCCCTGTGTGACACGGCTGTAGGTAAACGTGTTCCCCTTGCACTCTGTGTGTGGTCATTTTTGGCCATTCATCAATGAGAAGTGATTTCAACTCAGTGAGCTGTCTGTCTGTGCCAGTTCCATCCCAGTGCACCCCCCTGACCCACATGTGCTGCTGCTTGTTCATGGTATGGCACCCAGGGAGGAACAAGAGCTACCAGGGCTTGAGATGAGCACCACAAGTCATGAAATGCATGATAATAAAGAATTCTGTTGTTCTTTTCCCAACAGAAAGGGAAAGGACCGAGGCTTTGGAAAAAATTATACCACTTAAAAGCTGCATGAAACTCTTGGGGGTAGAAACAAAGGAATAAAAAAGAGATTTTACAGTCCTCAGCAGGGGAGCAGAGAGAGGTTTGTGTTGCTCCTTCACACAGTGCTGCTCCACAGGCACATTGCAGATGCGAGCTCACCTTCAGTTAAGGTCAGCTTTCCAGTTTAGCTTGAAGTTGCTAATCTTGCTGAATAGTCAGGCCCCAAATGAACCAGCTCCCAAAGGGAGCTGTCAAGCAATACTTGCCCATTTAATTGACTAAGACCTGCTCCTTGTTTTTTTGCTGGCAATTGATGGATCTAGTAGTTGTCTTTCTACTACAAGATAGATCAATTGACAAGAAAACTATTTAACGACAAAGCTTCTAAATGCTCGTCTAAGTTCTCTCTGCATTTTAATAGTGGAGACAAGTTGTTCAATCAAGCATGGGACTGAGGGCTGCAGCATTGAGTTGAAATGTATCAGCCACTCTGAAGAAAATGCTTCGGGTCACGTTGTGGACAGAACATCCAGAGACACATTTAATGTGACAAGCCTTAGTATCTAATATCTATGAGTGTGGGTTGGAAGCAAGATTGCAGAGCTGCTCTAAAATGCCAACTGAGCTCACAGCCACATAGACATATTTGTTAGTTTAACCCCCAAAGCACTCTTGTGGTTCAAAAAGTGGCATGAAGGTGCAGATGGGGAGTCCGTGCCTTGAAATAGCCGTGTATTTGTCCTCCACTCATTTTTTCCTCCAGGCACTCAGCATTATTTCACATCTATACAAGGATTTCACCAGTCCTTTTAGGCAATCCTTTCTCATAAGGTTTCCATGTTTTCCCTACCTCTACTAGTTGGAAGCACAGCAGCTTGCAGTCTTTGCTGAATAGATTTTTTATTTCTAAATCACTGTTCTTTATACGTTTAAGAATTTGACAATGAGAAGATTTTGCATTAGTCTGGAAAGTCTTCAACCATAGTCTCCTAAATTAGTAAACCCATTCATAATGAAACTTGACTGATTTTATACTTTCCATACCTTTTGGGAATGTACCTAACTTGTCAGCACTTGAATAGACAGTGTAAATTTTCAGTTTTTACTTAGACTGTGTAGTACTTTGGTTCAAAGAGAGCCCATCTGGCTTCTTGCAGCAATAGCTCACTGAGAGAAGAGGCTGCACCAGTCTACGTTTGGGTATTCAGAAACAATGGTGAGAAGGTGAGAATTTCCTTTGTCTGGATTAGGTCCTGCTTCTCTCATTCAAGCCACATTCTCATTTCAAAACTGAAGTTTTCAATCTGAGGATTGAAAAACTGCCACTCTCATCCAGTTCAGACACTGAGAACCCTCTCTTGTGCACCATGTTATATGTCCCAGTGTTGTGTTATGTGAACTGAATTAGGAGTTCAGCAGCAGCAGAATTGAACCACAGAACCCTGCCCTTGTTTCAGAGAAATGACAGAGTAAAAACAATCCATGAGTAAAAGCAGCCCAGGAGCAAAATCATACCTTGCCCATGGGATTTTCATAGCTTCTCCTTGCACCTTCTGTATAAAGCAGCATGTGTTTTTTAGTCCTCCATGTTACTGGACAGTCTGAACTAAAGACCTCAAAATATAGCTCGCTCCAAAACTATAAGCTGTTAGAAAACAGAATCTATTGCACAGGTCTGAAGGATGGCACTCTCCTGCATTCATCCATCTTTCCCTCTCTATCCTCGCTCTCACTGGGGTTTGTTAATAGAACCAGTCTCCCCTTTTAACATGATATTTCTTTGCATTTTATGCAAAAAAGAAAGGATAAGTCTAGTCATTATATGATACTGCATTCTTCATACCTATCTAATTAAAAATTAGCATAATTTCCCTGCAAGTTTATCTGACCCAGGAAACCAAATAGTCACTTTCAGATCCCCCATCAGTGTGTATCATGCAGTGCAGGGCAATAACCTGTCCAGAAAGGGCTGCTCTGTCACCATTGATGGGAGGCCCGTGCTCCAAGCTGAGCAGGCTGCTGTGTTTCAGCCACTGTCAAGATTAGAAGCGCTGTGCATATCACTTAATCAGCTTTCTTGCACTAATGTTTTGTCAGCCACAGATTCCCCACAGTTCACCAGCTGTCTCATTATTTACTGTGTCTTACAGTAAAAATTTGAGGCTGCCAAAAGAATTGCCAGACAACTTCCCATTTTTGTATATGTAACAAACCCCTGCATTTTTATTCCCTTAAAGACCTAAAAATTCATCTGAAAATTGATTTTGGTTTTGGGGAGGCTTTAAGGAAAAAATGTAAACCCATTGCTGTTTTTGAGGTAAAAGAGGGTGAAATAGTAAATAAACTGAGCGAACCACTTACCTAGCATTGACTAAGTAATTTGGTCAGCTGCCTTTGGAGGAGAAAAGAGAAAGGAGATGGTTTGAACACATCTAAGAATAAGTAACCCAGCTGTGTGCGAGCAGATGTGCTCCTCTTGCACCTGCCTTTGAGAATATGCAAAGCACATGCATTCATCCACACCTGTTTATGTAGACACATCCTGACTTTTGAAGCTTCAAATTCAGTATCAAAATAATCCCTTCTGTGCATAGCAGGTGTTTGCAAAGTTGCATACAGTTCATTTGTGAAAGAGTCATTCTGAAAGTTTGGCAGTGTGCACCAGCGCCACAGAACAGGTTGCAGAGTTATGACCACTGGTTGACTGAGCGCATACAGAAACTTCCTGTGTGGCTCACCAGCCTTGTTACCCATCCTACAGCCATTATTGAGCAAGTCATCTTCTCATATGTCAGGAGAAGTCAAAATTATAGTAATGCTGACAGTAATGCATTAATTAACTGGAGTCTGCCGGGGCTGTCTGTGAACTTCTGAAGTGTGAGATCTCATTAGAATGACTGCTTGTGTGCAAAGCTGTGGATGTTCAGGTGATTCACTGAGGAAGTGCAAACAACCTCATTCAACTCATGGTCATGTGCCCTTCTTGCCCCTGTTGATTGTCATTTTGTGCAAGAACTTCATCTGATGGCTTGAGGTCACAGTGATTTCAGGTTTCTATCAAGAGTGCTATGTATAAAGTCGGACCCAAATAGTCACATTTACTAACCCCAAAGGTCTTTATAATGACACACCTGCACTATGATGAGGCAAAGAAACATCTACATTCCTAAGAAATTACATTCTTTTAGGCTGAGTTTGTTCAACCACCCTGTCCCAAATCTTAGTGACAATACTGAATGCATTCTCTGTGAAGTACCTTTTCCATTCACAAGTGCTTAAACAGGTTGGCAGAGGCATCACTGGATACAGACACACACACCAACGACTGGCTGGCAAAGGGTGACATCCAAAAGTAATTGGAACCAAGAACTGTGGTCTCTTTACTGATCCTCATTTACACTGATTTTCAATATTCTATCAACAGATGTCCTTGCTTTGACATCCTTCATCATCTGTATTGCAAATATCAATAACAAACCTGTACACAACACTGCTCAGAAAGGTTTGTTAATATGGCATTTAGAAGTGAGCTTCTTTTATTCCTTAACACTATTGTAAATTGTTATTTCAGGTAAACATATTTTTTTTGCTCTTGTATATTATCTAACCCTATTTAGAATATCTTTCCCCCATGCCCCTCAAGAATGCCTTGCTTTTCTAGTTAAGGTGATCCTCCACATCCCTTTGCATTTAGAACAGATGAGTAACATGAATCCTAAAGACTTTGTCTGCAATCGCTTGCAAGTTGCTGAAATGCTTGGTGCCTTTAATTATCCCAAAAGTGAATGTTGCAACATGACCGCACCACCTGCATGGGTTGAGATCCAGAGATGTGTTGGCTGCATGTCTGGTACTCACAAGGTTTGCTCCACAGCTTCATCCACTATGCATACATGCATATGCATTTCTGCAAGACAGGGATTGCTCTATCCAATGCATGCCGTGCCATGCCAGAGATCTCCCGGCTACAAACGGATATGTCTCAGTGGTGCAACGCAGCTTTGATCCCAGAATCACTGTAATTACTTTACACTATTGCTCCCTCTGAACTGCTTAGCTAAGCTGAGAAGCCATCTACCAGATGGTTTGGGTTGGGTGACATCTTGCTCCCACATCATTGCTGTGCATCAGATGGTAGTGTAGGTTTGCTCCCAGACAGCCGTAGACCTGTCAACCTCACTCAGCTGGTCCCACTTCCAAACTCCCCAGCTGTGGCTGCTTGCCTCTTTCATTTGCACCACAGCACGGGCACTGCTTGGCTTGTCAACCAGAACTGGATGCCTTTGCTCTGCTATTGGTTGTTTATCTGTGCCTGGGCTGTGGCTCACAGAGCACAGAGACTGCAAGGATGAACAGAACTGAAAATATCCCTCCTGTGCTGGATAGTGCATTTCCCCCACCAACCAGTGTACCGGCTGCTTTTCACTGTCACCTGGCCCAATGATGGACATTTACATTGGAATTTAGAAATCATGCAGGCTGCCAAAGGCAGCAGTCTCTGTGGTGGGGAATTGCATGCTGCATAACGGGAGACTATCCTGCTCCTACTCACATCTGCAATGATAATATTTGTTTACTAGTTTAGGCAGAGAAACTGAGCCAAATAAATTGTTATTTTCTCATCCCTACTTTTAAAAGCTCACTGTCATGATTATTATCATCAGGACAGTGCCTGAAAATAAACCTGTCGAACACAGGCAGACTATGTGAGGGTGTGCCCAGATAAAGAGGGGATTTCTTGGCTTCAAAATCCCAGACTGGCAGACAGTAGAAGGAATTTGGGGAACTGCAGATGTTCAGCTGAAACATTTTCTGCCTTAAAAACAGAGGAAGAGAATGATGTACAGAGTGGGAAGGACTACCTTGTGGCTGAGGGTCTCGGGAGCTCTGGCCTCATTTCCTGGCTCTGCTCAGGATTCTCACATAACCTTGGCCAAAGTCAATTAATCTCTCCATGCCACTGCTCCTCCATCATTACATGGATTTCCCCTCTCCAGCACTACTCTCTCTCTTTCTCTCTCTTTATCTGCCACACCTGCTGAGAGTATAAATTCTGTGAGGTATAGACATCCTCTGATTTCTGATTTCTCTCTGTCTGGATTTGATTGTCTCTGATTTGATTTGTTTCTGTTTGTAAGGTATTCAGCAACCTCAAGCAGAGCCTATGGATGATACCATAACAAAAACAAAATACACAGCTGAGTTTTTGAAAGCTTCTGTCTTATAAAAAAAACAAAAACCCAATACTGAAGTACTTTGCTTCTGATAAGCCAATCATAAATTTTAAGAAAATCTAGCTCAGTGTAACAGTGTAATGGGTTAGCTGTAGAGCAAACACTAACTGGCAGCTTCCTATGGTGTTACTAAATGGATTTTTACATAATGTTTTTAAAGTTGTAGGCTCTGTCTGCTGTATTTAAATATTTGAATAAAGTCCTATGCACAGGGACTGAAAATGTGACTTTGCTTACAGTCAGCAGAGCTGTCTGCAGGTAAAATTCTTGTGTTAGCAATAATCCTGGACATGTGGCTGTTATCTCCATGAACTGGATACCAATTGCCTCACAGGTTATAGCCCTCTTCCTGGCAAGGTCCAAGTTTCCAGGAAGCCACAATGTATCAGTCAGAAGTTTCATGTATTTTCTGCATTATTGATGTAATTTTCTACATGATTGATATAATTTAGAATAGATGGCATTCACACTAGAAAAGAATAAAAGTTTACTCAGAACCTAACATGAACTGGTAAACAAGGGAGAAAAAAATGATAAAAACATACTCTCTTCATTTTCATCCAGTGTTTGTTTTCTATTATCAACAAGTTTCCTAGCAACAAAACTTGATTAGGGAAAGAGAAGATATAAATCAGAGAGTATAGGTACATACATTTGCTGTTGATGCTTTATGCGATATTGTTCTGACATAATAGGAATATTTTCCAGGCAGTAGCAGCTTTATTTAAGGTGAATTTTATAATGATTTCTGCACTCAGGAGAGCTGTCACATTGCCCAGAGATGTATGAAGGGCTCTCACTGTAGCCTCTACTCCCCCAACCAGACCCCTCTGATGTCTGTGTCCCAGCTCTGGACTTCCCCTAGGTGCCAGAACCCCTGGTGAGTGATTGGATCCCACAGGATGGATGGAGAAGACCTGACTCCCCCAACGTCACATTTCAATCCGTTTCTCAGCTGACAGGCAGCAGGTACTTTCAGGCTTAACTCTATCAGGATTAGGAAAAGTTTCTTGAGATTGTTATCTCTAAGGGATTTGCCCAGAGTCTTTTTTCTCTTATAGTTTATTTAGCCCTGTTTAGGTCTCTTCCTACTTTCCTCAGGTCCACGAGCAGATAAAGAGCTGAGTATAAAGCCTTGCATTTGTGTTCACACTCAATTTTTAGCTGGGGAAATAATTTCTTAGTGGAAAAAGTCTAGTCTGCAACACAGCCAGATGGGGTGGGCTTGAAACACCAGGCAGAAATCCCAGCACCAAGACTTGATGGAAACTCCAGGGTCTCTGCAATTCAGTTTTTCTCCAGCTGATAAGAGAAGAGGCTTGGATCTATGGTTAACAGTGGTTTATTATTTCTGTCAGGTGGGAAAGGGAACTAGGGGCTGCCTAGGCTTTCCAGTTCTGGGAAGATAACTATGCTATCCACAGACCTCCTGAGCAAATGGCAAAGGCATCTTCGCCAAAGCCATTTTACAGAGCTTGTTAGGAAAAAGCCTTTCATGAACAATTTACAGAATGAGATAAGCCAGTCCCTTTTATGTGCTTTATTTAATTACCTATAGATCCAAGGTAAGCATTTGGCCAAAACGTGATCTCACATGGCCCAAGTTCAGCATCTCAAAACAAGAACGGGTGAGAATCTGCCAATCGCTGGTGCTGGAGCCTCCTTGCCAGGTTCGTTATTAAGTACTGACACAGGACAGATGAAAGCATGTTACAGTGCTGAGGCAGTTGGCTACCACGGCACTGAGACACGAGAAGCAGCTAGTGCAAAGCCAGCCTAAGGAGTCAGTGAGGCTCATTTGCAAGGGAAATGCATATACAGAGCTGATTGCCTTCCCTTAAATGGGAAGGTGTGTTAAATCTGATAAGCGTGCTCTGAGTGTCTCCTAAGCGTGGGCTTGTCTCAGCATTTAGTTTCTGTTCTACAGTGGGTGAGAGAATGAATGCTGTTCTGAAACCCTGCACAGGTGAGAGACAGCAATTATTTCCCTCTACTTCTTCTAATATCTGCATAAATTAACATGTAGATAGCCTTTGTATCTCCAAAGCACTTCACGTATATTAACTAATTAATGCTCGCTGTACCCATCTATATTAAAGAAAGAATTATCCTCATTTTGCTAATACTGAAATTCAAGTGGGAAGATCAGGTGCCTAGGAGTGAATCCATTTAAGCAGTTTAGTCGGTGAAGTCAAAGGGACTAAAAATTAATCATATGCTTAAGATTTTTGGTGGACTGGGACCTGGGTCTTGCACAATGCTGAGTACCCTGTAGGATCAGACATGCCCAAAGCCACAGAGATACCAGGTATGAGAATCTGACATGAAATTGCTCTCCAGGAGTTCAGATCTCAGGCCAGTGCCTGAACCCATCACACTCTTTCCAAACAAAACTAAAAAAGAGCTGTTTTCTGATATATATGGTCAGATAAGGCAGAAACCAGAAGACATACTTTGAACAAGAAGATGTTTCCCGAATATAGTGGTGTATGTTTTCTTCATTCCCACGTTTCCAATAGTGTAATACATGAGCCTGGCACTTTCCAAAATCCCTCTTCTCTCCATCATTACTTGCAGTGCCTATGGCAGAAAACATGAACTACTACCTGCCTGTTACATATAGCTCTCGACAAAAATTATCACATCTCCCCACACTCATAAAAACAGAGTCTGCTGTTCCGGAGTTTTGAAATCAGTTTTCCTGGCTTCACAGCTGCAACATTGCCAGACAACAGATCTGACAGTCCTCTCAGGAAGAAATTAATTGTAAAAAGGATTTAGAGGAGCCAGGCAGACAGTGGAGTTTGATTACATTCATTTGCATGTTAGTTCTTAGGGCCATAAGAAATTTTTTGGGGGCAAACTGGAGAGACCCTTACCTGAACCTTTAGCACGTTCTATCAGGTTCAAGTTCTGGAGTAGGCCCAGATCAGATGCCCAACAAAATACATCTGAAATGTTTCCCAGGACTGCTTAAATATGTTTCCCTTACAGATTTGCTGTGATTTACTGGTATTGCACAAGATTGCAAGGTCGCTCATAAGCAGCCCTCAAATGCACATGTTATTTGTTATTTCAGTAAGGAAGGGCCTTATTTGGGCACAGTTATTCATCAGGACCTGAATGTGTTGAGTGGAGCATTAGGGTATTTTTTTTCTAAAGAAATGGCTCCTTTGTTGACGTGGAAAATAAACGATGAGCTTTTGAACAGGCTGGTTTATTGTAGAGTTCCCAAAATTAGGCTAAACAGCTGGTGACTCGTTGGGATTCTAATCAGAGCAAGATAAAAGTGTGTGCAAAAGAAGGGACATGGCTTATTTGATGGGGTTATTGACTGATTTTGGATTAATTTATGAAAGAGACAGGTGTTGATGGGGGTGAGACTGCAGCCATAGAAAGAGTAAGGGTTCAGATCAGCCAGCCCCTCCTGGTGTTGATAAGTTAAAAGGAAGAAAATGTCTGCAAAAACAGAGGAGGGATAAAAGAGAGCAGCAGGGCAGGGCAGCTTGTGCAAGCTTGGTGCTCACAGAAGGCAGCCTTTGTGAGAGTGGCAATAAATCAGCATGTATGTGAGGGGTGCAAGGGTCAGAGATAAGGAAACCTGGGACTGGGCAAGCCTTATGTAAGGAGAAGACCTTTTTTCCCCCCTGTGCCTACTCTGTGCCAGCTATGCTTCTGTGACTGCTGGCAAAAGAAGGTTTTAGTAGCAAACATCCAAATCCCATAGAACTGGATATTGTGGCTCAGGCTTCACCTGCCTCTCCTTTTCATGTGCTGCAAAACTGCAAAGCCCAACAGTTCTGCGTAAAATGGAGCAAAGACAGGGCAAGCAGTGGAGCGTGGAAAGAGGAAGCCACTGCTGGTTATGAGGGAAGGAAGCAAGACACAGAGGGAAGGTCTGGCCCCTGTGGAGACAAACACTTCAGTGCTGCACTACCCTGGCTGAGCTAGGACACTGACTACCATGATAAGCGCTGTAGGAAACACTAAGATGGAGCAAGTAACTTTTCACAGCACCTGATGAAGTTTAGAAGAAAATTATCAGGAAAGTGTAAATATCCTTCTTTCAAAAAAGGCTGCTTAACTTAAATATTTTGTGAGACTGTAGAATTTTTCTGCACAATATAGATGCACCTGATAGTCATGGCATGAAGATGATCTTTGTTATTTAGCACACATTTCGACGGTACAACTATTGATGTGTTCTCCCCCTCCGAACTATGTAGCACTAATTTTTCACATGAGTAAACTAGCTTGAATATTGGCATAGAATGTGGAGAAATACACTGAGCATATAGATTTCTCTCTGTCCTTGTAATACTGCATGCATCTCTGGCCTGGATCTCTGGCTTTTCGCACTGGTAGCCCATCTCTAATATTGATTTGGAACACAGATACATAATACACATATTATGGATTTATTTCCATCTTTGTTGAATCTCTGTTGGTTTGGAAAGTAGATAATCTGAGAGGATGAATTTTCCCTATAACATTACTTTCTGTGCATACAGAATCAGGAAATACTGTAACAAATATCTTCTAGCACAGCAAGTAACTTCCCTTTCACTGACTGCAACTCCTCCTCCTCAGCATCTGATATCTGTCTCAGTGAAATGGGTGTGCGCTGTCATAGCAGGGCCCTTTCACAGTGAGACATCCCATCTGTCTTCCTTTCCCACTGCATTGCAAATGTCCCTTTGCTTTAATACCAGTTGCTGAGCCTGCCTTTTGTCTAACTGCTGCATGCTTTAAAGTGGGGATGTTGTATAAAGGTCAGGCTGCTGGGGTTTGCTTCTTTTTTTCTGATGACTTGGAGGTGGCATTTGGTTTTTACTCAGTGATAAGACATAGTTTGTGACAGATGGTGTCTGTAAGGTTGTGAGAGCGTGGCATCACTTAGAACACCAGTGTGCACTCATCACAACAAGAGCCCTGGAAGGTGGCACATGTTCAGGTCTTCAGCACAGGAAGACCTGATTTCACTGCTCCTCAGTGAAAATGCCTCCAGCAACGTGAAATACGATGGTCATGGTGATGCCTTGGAGTGCCACACCAGACACATCCAGCTATGTGATCACAGCCTGTGCTGGCTGGATCAAAGTAGGTTCAGTGAACACTTCCACAGATCTGCTCACCTAGTGTAGCCAGTTTTTGAGAGCCAGGAGACCAAAATACACAGGCCTTAAGCTCAGAATTTTGCGAATTGTTCCATTTTAGCAGAAAGGTTCAGTTCTCTAGCTTTCACAATCCTGTTGAATTTGGTGTTTGCCAGTGTAAGAGGGCACCAAGTTGCGAAGCACACAGGTAGCTCTAGGTGAGACCCCTCTGGCCACCATAGCAGGCACTGGAGGGGGACAAGCCTCTTTCTTTCCACCCTGGGAGGAATAGTTAAAACAAATGAGGTAACCTCTGTCCTTGACATGTCAGTTTATGACAGGGTGACCAGACCACATACAGCTGTCTGCGGCATGGGCATTTGATGCGTCTTATATTGCGTGATTAATGAGCAGGCTCCTGCCATCACAAAGCAAATAAAAGCATATAAAAGGACTAGTTGCTTTTTATGCCATGTCATTTCTTCCGTATGGGCATGGGCGGCACCAGCCATCACAATAACTGAACTGAACTGTTAATAAGCCATGACACTCATCCTGTGTTAAGAATTTGTTCTGTGTTCTCTTGTTTTTAGCCTACAGAACATTTTCCACATGCCCATTTCATTATCAACCATGCTGTTTGTAATCCACCTCCTTACTTTAATAGGATTTAGTTGTGAAATAAGATTCCCTTTAATTTATAATCAGCATTAGCTCCTTTAGCATCTTGCTGTTCTTTGTTAGCTTCATCAGAACTGATTAAGTGTTGTAGTAGGTTTGGACTATTCCTGAGGACCACTGCATTGTGAGGTCTGTATGTAGGTGACTGTTTACATGCAGGTACCATTGCAGCCAGTGGCAGTCTAGGCCTTTCTAGAATTTTTCTACTAAATCCAAGTGTCTAATACTGTTGGAATCATTTGTATGAATAGAAAATGAGGGGCTGGGAGATATCACATAGGGTTATGCTTCTTTGGAGCAGCAGTTGGAGGTGCCAGGGGTCTCAGGGCTTCTCAGATGGCAAAAAACCCCCTGTGTACATGCCAGGTATGTATGCCAGGGCACCAGTTCCTTAGTAGTCAGTGGTCATGCTCTGGGTGTGGTCTCAGCCACATGGGCAGCAGAAAATACCACCTTAGGCAACGACATGGTTCTAGGTAGTACCATGTCTTTTTCATCCAGGCCTTTATCTTCTCTTTGTTTGGGGGTGTTTTTTCTACTTTCTTACTGCATTTAGGGGGTGCTATCCAAAGCCTTTACTTCTCAATGAGATCAAAAGCATCATCACATCACTTATTTTTTTTTAAAAAAACCCACTTATGCAAATAGTTGTCAGTGAGGGGTTTTTGGCCTCCTATGTATGCATGTTTCTTATTTTTGTATATAAGGCTCACTTTTTATCCAGGCTACCTCACCTCACCACTCTAGTCATAATTTTAGCCTAATGTCATCAAACCTTCAGGTCCTGTCTATAGCTGCTCTTTTGCTGAAGTTTAATAGGGGCTTTTATTAAATTTTTGAGCACAATGGAGATAAAAATAGGCAAAACACAGGATGTTCATCAGGGCTTCTTTGTAGAAGAGCCTGAAGCTGCTACCTCTCTTTGGATCCCCATTGTTTCCTAACCTCACCCCTTGAGGGGGAGATGTATCCTTAGCCAATTGAGGAGAGGCAAAGCATGCTGCTAGAGGAAGTTTCTTACTGTGATTTCTCTGCAGGAAAAATATGTTTTGTTCACTGTGATCCTTAGCTTTCCGGGAGTGGAGTAAGGATAGGATTATAAAATCCACCTGTCTCCAACTCTCTTTTGCTAGAAGGATGACATACAGGAAACCTATCTGCTATCTATAAATGAATGCCAAAAAATCTAGGTCATAATAAGCTCCTGATCATATCTTTATCTGTTCCTTGAGAGTTAAAATTTATCTTGCTTTACCTCACCTGCAGAGTTTTTATCAGGGGTAGTTTAAGAAAATTTATTTAGGGGAATTTAGGCAAAATTCCCTTAAATAAAACTGGAGTTGCACTCATTTTGCTTAATTAGCCCTTTTTTTTTTAAACATTGGGGAATAAGAACAAAATGCAATGGGACTGGTTTAATAGATTGAAAATTATGAGCATTTTATACTGTGTAATAGGACTTTGAGCAGCTTCAACTAGCAGGCTTAACAAATCAAACTCTCCCAGCTTTGAACACTGAAAATGCTGTTAAATTATTAAGCTTAGTCTCCACTGGCAAGGACATTCAGTGTCTGAAGTCTTACCAAAACTTCAAGGCAGTTGACAACAGATAGTTTAACAAACAGAACAAAGAGAAATTGGGATTTAAAAAGCCCAAAAAAGATTCTTTAGCTCATCCCTCAAACTGAAAAAAGTTAAAAACAGGAACTATGAAACCTGAGCCAAAATTAAAACTTTAAAAAAAATCTCTTGTAGAAGAAAATGATATCAATTATCACTTCAGACTGAAGGAAAACATATCAAATCTATTTCAAGCATTTTAATCCCTCATGAAATGAAGTGCAAAGTACAGACGGCATTCAAAATGCAGGCAAGCAAGTAAAGAATGTAGTGCTTGTTTTATACAAAGGCTTAGTGGTTAAATATAAATTGAGCCAGAGGCAGGAGAGAAAGACGGATGGAGTAGAGGTCGGGGCATTCATTCGGGACTTGTAATATCAGGGAACCCGTTCCTACCCCAATAACCTTTTATTTATGAAGAGGAGTGGCATTGACAAAAGATCCTTATATTACACAGCCTGCTTAGGCACTCTGGGGAGGTAAGTGTGGACTCAGATCCACTTTGGTTATGACAGGAATAAGAACTGGTTTTCACATATTCTGGGGGTTGCTTTAATCTCTGGACTTTGGGCAGAACGCAGGAACATGAGTGGCAATACTTCTCTGTCCTGGTTTCATGCATGCAAACCACATACTTTTTCTGTATAATCTGTTCTGCTGGTTCAAAAGTCTAGATATTAACATTTACTAAAATGTTAACTTTACGTATGGAGTTTCCAAAATGGAAAATATTTATGGGTGTAGTACATAGAATTAGTGAAACATTCAGACCATGGTAATGAGGAAACCTTGATGATATTTGTACCAGCTTCTGAGAGTCAGCTAAAAGGAAAAAAGGTAGGTGTAGGTGGGGAAAGATTATGTCAGTTGAATCTGGGCCTAGTTTTAACATACTGTATTTCTGCAAAATCAAGAATATATTTCATTCACATTGGAGAAAAATATGGTTTACCCAGTTTCTTGCATGAGTAGTAAATAGAGAATCTACATCATACCACATCATGTCTCTGACCCCACCGAGAGATTTCCCCCTCCTGGCACCCTGCATTCCTGCCATGGGGCCTCAGTGGTCTCCGTGAGTTGCCACTGTTCCTCCTGGTTCTTTGCATTCATGACTAAGAACAACTCGGAGAAGCAGCTTAAAACACTGCCATCCTACTGCCAAGAAGCAGACTGTGAATCTCAGTCATATTTCCTTTCCTATGCTCACAACCAGTCAAGGTCAAGATGTCCTAAGTGTTTACAGGAGATCACTGATGAATGGAGAGCTGCTCAGACATGCTGAATTGCAGATAGCTGCTTTAACTGACTTAATTAGAACATGCTCAGTATAAATGCTGTATGAAGATGAATTCTACTCCTGCTAGCAGCTAAGTGGTCTTTATCTAGAGGCTAAATAGGTTGGGAAGAAAATTGAGATATGGACAAACTTCAAATGAATCATAAAAGGAAGGTGAATAAATGAAGAACAGAGTGCAAGATTAAAACACACATGGTGATTTGACCGTATAAATATATACTGTGCACTCCTATAGAAGTGTCAATTTTCCAGGTCAAGCGAAAAGAGTTATGAGAGAGTTTGACCCAGTTATTGCTGAGACCCTTTGAGGCAATTCAATATTGGATTACTGCTAGTAAAGGGCATGCAGAACAAAATACAATCTTTGCTAATTGCAGTGAGCCTGCAAGAGCAATTTTTTTGCCATAATAAAGAAAGCCAAGTGTTATTCAGGACTTCTGGACTCTACTCAAGATCTGTCACTAACAGCAGATGCCAGTAATAAATACAGGCACATTTCCAGAAATGCAATAAATATGGAGTTATGCTCTGTTTTCCCCATCAGACTTATTTTAAAATAAGAGATATACTGCAAACAAAAGGAAATAGAGTATTTTAGTGTTCTTCAAAGATACACCTGGAATTTATTAATCAGTTTTAAATGTCTTATTTTTCTTTCTGTTCCTCCTGATCCCTCTAACAATCCTTGATGACGAACCTGCCATTCCCCACCCCCTAAATGAGCAGAATGATGAGAAGTGTGTGGGGGATCTTTGTTCTCTATCATGCTGCCTTTCACTTATTTCTGGAATTCCAAAAGATGGCTCCTTTTTTAGACCAGCAAAGTACAGTTTCATTGCATCCCTAAATTTTTATGGATACCACTTCTGCCTTTTATGTTTTATCACTTCCAGGGAAACTGCCTTATTTCAGCTCTTCCTTTCAGAAAGGGACCATGTCCTGTAGCAAACTATTATATGGAAAGATCCTGTTTTGAATGCTTCTTTTGAATAATTTTATGAAAAATTATTCCTGCCTACTCTACCAAGGGCAGAAATGCCGGAGAGACACTTAGCATTCATCTTGCCTAACCTGAGGCATCTGCCAGGTAGATGTCTCCACTTGAGCTAGACCAGGGCTCCCTTCCTAGACTAATGGATAGAAACATACATTTCTAGTTCATGAGTCATCTGATCTGGTTTGGATGATTACCTCAGGACAAGATGAATCATAAGGGAGAAGGGCTCATTTCTCTCTGCTGATAAGAAAAAATAACTCAGATGGAGACATCTCTTTTGTAGATGCCTACGTTTAGGTGAGAGGAATTGCAGGCTCTGAAAGATCAAGAATTACTGTCTGGTGTTAATTCCATAAAATCTCAAGGACTACCCACTTTTCTTAGACAGCATGATTGTTGTTGCTGGAGTTCTGTCAAAGATTTTCTGCTAGGGCAAGGCTTTGTTTTCTCTGTCTGTATTACTCCTAACAGGACAAAAGTTAGCCTATGAGAAAAAACTTTCAGGAAAAAAAAGGTTATTTCCTTAGTGCTGAAGTTAATCTATTGTTCTGTGATTTGAAAGGAAATCTCAGAGCTTAAATGCTATAATGAAAACCTACAAGAATGTTATGCCAATAGAAACCACAAAAAATTAATTTCTGTAGCCTTATTCCCGAAAGTCTAGCTATACATCTCAAATCATTAGTGCAGAAGAAAGCATCATAATTTTTCCTTGCTCAGCCTTAAAGGGTGTCACTCTGATGTAATTTTATTCCTGGGTTCTGCAAATTGCTGCTACTTACTTTAAAAATCAAGTTAACTAGAAGACCTTGTAGCTTTTGTGAAAAATGCAAGATTAAAATATTGATGGGAGGTCCTCTCTCAGCTGCAAAGTGTGTGGGAATTTTGAATGTGACACTGTAATTCCTCTTGCCTCACCTTTCAGAATCATTGAATCTTAGAATCATTTAGGTTGGAAAGGACCTTTATTATCATTGAGTCCAACTGTTAACATGGCACTGCCACGTTCAGCCCTAAACCATGTCCCTAAGAGCCAGATTTATGTCTCTTTTAAAAATCTCCAGAGATGGTGATGCTGCAACTTTCCTGGGCAGCTTGTTCCAACGTCTGACTGCCCTTTTGGTAAAGAAATGTTTCCTAGTATCTAAATTTCCTCTGGTGTAACTCCAGGTAATCTTCTGGTGTTCTATCACTTGTTACTTGGCAGGGGGCACTGACCCCCACCTGGCTACGACCTCCTTTCAGGTGGTTGTAGAAAGTGATAAGGTCATCCCTGAACCTCCTTTTCTCCAGGTTAAATACCCTCATCTCCTTTAGTTGCTCCTCATAGGATTTGTGCTCCAGAACCTTCATCAGCTCTGTTGTTCTTCTCTGGACTCACTCGCTGGAGTCCAGCACCTCAATATCTTGTAGTGAAGGGCCCAAAACTGAATGCAGGATTTGAGGTGTGGCCTCACCAGTGCTGAGTACAGGGGGACAATCCCTGTCCTGGTCCAGCTGCCACACTATTGCTGATACAAGCCAGGTCACCATTGGCCTTTTTCAGCAGCTGTGGAGCAGCACCCCCAGGTCTTTTTCTGCCAGGCAGCTTTCCAGCCACTGTTCCCTGAGCCTGTAGCACTACCTGGGATTGTTGTCACCTAAGTGCAGGACTTGGCACTTGGCCTTGTTAACCCTCATAAAACTGGCCCTGGCCCATTGATCCAACTTGTCTGGATCCCTCTGCAGAGCTTTCCTGCCCTCCAGCAGATCAACACTCTCACCCACCTTGGTGTCATCTGTGAACTTACTGAGGGAGCACTCATTCTCCTCATCCAGGTCATCAAGTTACTGAGCAGAACTGGCTCCAGTTTTGAGCTCCAAGAAATACCACTGACATCTGACAGCCAGCTGAATTTGACTCCATCCATCACCCACTCTCTGGGCCCAGCCATCCAGCCGGTTTTTTACCCAAAGAACAGAGCACCCGTCCAAGACATGAGAAGCCAGTTTCTCCAGGAGAATTCTGTGGGAGACAGTGTCAAAGGCTTTATCAAACTTCAGGCAAACATCCACAGCCTTTCCCTTATATGCTAAATGGGTCACCTTGTCATAGAAGGAGATCAGGTTGGTCCAGCAGGACCTGCCTTTGACAAACCCATGTTTGTGCTGGGCCTGATGCCCTGGCTGTCCTGTATGTGCTGCATGACAGCACTCAAGATGATCTGCTCCATGACCTTTCCCAGCACTGAGATCAGCCTGACAGGCCTCTGATCATCCAGATCCTCCTTCCAGCCCTTCTTTTAGATGGTCATCATATTTGCCAACTTCCAAACACCTGGGATCTCCCAGGTTAGCCAAGACTGCTGATAAATGAAGGAAAGTGTCTCAGTGAGCGTTTCCACCAGCTCCTTAAGTATCCATGTGTGGATCTCATCTGGTCCCATACACTTGTGTGTGTGTAAGTGGTGTATCAGGTCCCTGGCCTTTCACCTTGGATTATGCGAGTTCTGCTTTCTGTCGCTGTCTTCCAGCTCTGGGGGCTGGATGCCTGAAGAACAAATGGTTTTGCTGTTAAAGACTGAAGCAAAGAAGGAATTGGGCATCTCAGCCCATTCCTTATCCTTTGTTACTGTTTCTCACTCCATTCAGCAGGGTATGGAGATTCTCCTTAGCCCTCCTAGTGTTGCTGATGTATTTATAGACACATTTTTCATTGTCCTTTATGGCAGTAGCCAGATTAAATTCTAGTTGGGTTTTGGCCCTTCTGACTTTTTTCCCTGCATAACTTTGTGACATTCTTGCAATCCTCCTGAGTTGCCTGCTGCTTCTTCCAAAGGCTGTAAACACTCCTCTCCTTTTTTCCGGAGTTCCAGCCAAACTTCTCTGTTCAATCAGGCTGGTTTTCTTCCCTGCCAGCTTGTCTTTTGGCATATGGAGATTGCCTCTCTGGTGCCTTAAGATTTCTTACTTGAAGAATGTCCAGCCTTCCTGGACTCCTTAGCCCCTCAGAACTGCCTCCCAAGGGACTCCTTCAACCATCTCCTAAAGAGGCCAAAGTCAGCCACTCCAGAAGTCCAAGGCAGCAGTTCTGCTGGGCCCCCTCCTTACTTCTCCAAGAAGGTAAAAATAATTCATTTGTTGTCACATGTAAACTGACTGAGGGTGCCTTCCTTTTCTTTGCCCAAGATGGCCTCCAGCAGTCACATCACCCCTGAGTCCTTCTCTGTTCATGAACAGCAGGTCCAACGGGGCACCTTTCCCAGCTGGGGGCTTCACATGCTGTGTCAGGAAGTTATGAACTTCCACACACTCCAGGAACCTCTTGGACAATTTCCTCTCTGCTGTGTTGTATTTCCAGCAGATGTCTGGTAAGTTGAAGTCCCCTGCCAGAGCAAGGGCCAGCAATAATGAGACGGCTCCCAGCTGCTTATACAATATTTCATCTTCCTCTTCATCCTGATTGGGTGGTTTATATCAGACTCCCACCAGGATATCTGACCTGTTGGCCTTTCCCCTGATTTTTAACCACCATCACTCAACTTTGTCATCACCATCATTAAGCTCCAGGCAATCAAACCACTCCCTAACACACAGGGCTACTCCACCACATCTTCTTCCTTGCCTATCCGTTCTGAACATTTTATAGCCATCCAGCACTTCAGATGTATGAGTTTTCTTGGAATCACCATGTCTCCTTGAAGGCAACCATGTCATGGTTTTCCTGCTGTTCAATGGCTTCCAGCTCCTCATGTTTGTTGCCCATGCTGGGTGTATTGGTGTAAATGCCCTTCATTTGAGCTATTGATCCTGTTACTTTTGTGGGGAAGAAGCCCTAATTCTTACATGACCATTCTCAGGCATTGCTGTGGTTTCTAACACATCAATATCCCTTGTGTCTAAGCTGCCACATAGATCTCCATCCCCTACCTCCACTAAGATGGCAGACCAAAGACATATCTGGCACACAATCCATCAAACATCAGTGTGCTACCCTAGGCTTATCTCTAGAGGGCTTGGTTTTATGCCTATATAAGAGCTAAGCCTCTGGGAGATAGTCACTTGCCCAGCTGGGATCAGGTGCCTGTGGTGTTACTCAAGTATTAACTGTGTGTTAGTCACCTGTTAACAGAAAGGTTAAACCAGAACTGCATGACCAGCCAGCACTCAGAGATAAAGAGGGTGTGAACCAAACAACACAATTTGCAAAGCTCTTCCATTCTTTGAACACATGCATGGAGAGAAACATTGCTCCTCAGTTCCCATGTGTCACTGGGGAAGGACTCTGAGAGCACACACCAAACCTGGTGGCCCTGGAAAAGTGTATGCCTTGGGGAAAGAGTCCTAATTCAGCTTACCATAATGTAACACAGTTTATCGAAGTAGTTGCTGTTCAGATCACAGCATTTACATTTGTGGCTCTCACTAATGTCTGCAACAGGTGCAAAACTGAACTGGGAGCAGGAAACGAAGAGATCTCTATGAGCATATTGTGAGGAAGTCAGTCCCAGGGAAAATGTTATTGCTAAATATGCAGCTTTAGTGCATATTCAAGGATGTTTAAAACTTACCTCTGATCCTGAAAACATATTGGGATCAAAATAACATAGAGCTAAGTTTATACTATTGATATGAATAATCGTCGCAATACAAAAAGGCACAAACACCTCTGTTCTAAATTTTTTCATCTGCCTTTGAAAAGATGCATGCATTATTAAATCAAATGTATTCTGTTTTCTCATCAATTTTGCTTTTCATTTTTGCCCATTTGTTCTCTTTAAGAAAAATTCTGGCATTTCAAATCGTGTAGTTCACTGCATTGTTACAAATGCCTGTGATATATCTACCGATGATGGATGACATGCAGACATTAGGTAAGAAAACTATTTTCATTCTTTGTATAAAGAAGTCACCATACAAAGCATTTTTAACAGGCATTGTCTGGTTTTAAACAGATCTTTAGTTGAGGCTTCATTAAAAATACTGTAGTAATTCAAGACCTTACTATGTTGAAAATAACTTAGCAGAACTGTAAAGCTAATATTGAAAAGATGATAAAACTGAAGATTCAGTGCCATACATAGCCCTGTTACTCTCCACACCAATGGGCCTGTCCCTCAAAAATTCCTCATGATGAGCCCTCCTTGGCTAACCAATTGAACACATCTTCCAAAGGACAAGTGCCTAGCACAAAATGCCATTTCCTGCAATTTAAATAAAGGGTTCCAGGCTGCTTTGTATCAGACAGATATGGCATACTAGCTGAGCATGTGGTTATCTCCATTTCAGCATGATGCTTGTTAACAGCACAGCACTTTTCCTGCCTTGGCTATTGCATAGATTCCATGAGCCCCTCTTCCAACCTACTTGCATTCAACTCATTTCTGTTGAACCCTTTTAAGTATCCTCTTCCTCTTCTCCCCCCGTCCACTTCCTGTAATATCTTAAACATATACTCTGAGCCTGTGAACTCTGATAATATGCCTCAGTCAGTCATACAAGTTAAATGAAGTATGAATAGAAGGTAAGTGAAAGGTAATAGGATGGAATTAATGTAGTTTTAGAGGATCTCGATATCCAGACATCAAACCTGTGTTTCAGTTTCTAATGCCCTGAAAATAAAAGGTCATGGATGGACACAAATGTTATGTTACTGCTTAAGACAAATACATCAGGAAGACATACTACTATTAAACCCTTTATCCATTAATTTAATAGATAAAACAATTGAACTGTTTCTCTACTCTTAAAATGCCATACATTGAATCCCATCTGATCCTGATTTATTGGTATTCATCCTTCTCAATATGTGCGGAGTCCTTTTGGCAGGGCCTGGCATTCTCTCATCTGTTGTATCCTGATGCACATCTGCTCAGGAGTGTCACATGTAGGTCAGGCACAGCCAGAGCCACAGACAAATAGTACAAAGGCAGATGGTTACCAACTGCACTATGGGCAAGATGTTGGCTAAACAAAGTAATCACTTGCTCTGCTCTCAAATATATTCCCCATTTCAATAAAGATTTTTCCACCATCTCTTGAAAAATGGTGGCAAACTCCTGACAAAGATTTCTCTATGGCATGCCACAGCTTATCATTGCCAACAACTTTTGTTATTTGCCTGAGCTTTAGCAGCATCCTATAGTTTAGTTATAAATTGTTCACACATCACTCTTCAGAGAGGTCATAAAGGGGGCCATTTTTTGATAAAGAAGGACAGGAAGGAATCCTTCCATACTGATCTTTAGTGTAAATGTTAAACCCATCACTCACACCTAATCCAAAATTAATAACATATTCTAGCACTACCACTGCTGGACTTCATCTCTCTGTTACTTCCCATGTTTTATTATCTTGACAGTTTTTTCTTCATAGCAACATGGTAGTTTACTTCAAAATGTTGGATCATGCTTCGCTTTTAAATGCAGAACCAGAGTTCTGGCTAAATACGCTAATTTTAAATCAGTCAATAATGTGAATATGAAGGTTGTTTTATATCAATTAGGATGCTGCTTGAGGTTTTGGTATTTTGGGATTGATTTCCAGTGTCTACGTGATATGTTTAACAATACTAATGATGAACTGATAATTACAGCTTGGGCTATTGTGTGATGTCTAAAATGTGATGGGTGTTTACTCTGTAAATCTTGAGAACAATTCTGTATCAACTAGTGATTATTTTGCTTCATGAAAGACTACTACATTAATTCATCAGTTATCATCAATTATATGTGAAGATTAATGCTAGTTTCATGGTCATTGTCCTTTTCTCTAGTCATCTGTATTGAATGAATAAACTGGTAGAAAAGAATTTTCCCTAGCCCTTTTAACAAGAGCTTCAGTTGTGTTAATATGCAATGAAATGTGCTATTGAAATAATATTTCAGATTAATATTTACAGGCTTTTCTGTTCTGTATACATACATTGATTGGGTTCATCTGCACCGTGCAGACATGCACATTTCTTGTTGGCTAGTGATAATAGTAATTATAATAGCAATGCTAATACTGCTCTTCTGTGTGAGGCGTGTTGATATCTCTGGGAGAGAAGTGCTATATAATAAGTCGGTACTGTATTGTTACATCATATAGATAACTGTGCTGTGATATAGTAACATTCTATAACAGCAATGTTGTCAAAACTGTTGCTGTGTGATGCTATTACAACAATGACTACACCTTCAATAATTTTTAAAAATTTGGGCTTAGATACAGTAATACTCTGATTATTTTTTTTACACTTTCTTTTGTGTAAGTGGACAGAACCTGAAGTGTACAGAGAAGTCAGGATTATATGAGAAGATACTATTAGATGATACTATTATTTATGTTCTTTTATTTTCCCATTCTTAGCATGAGAGTGAATGATTGGACTCAAGCCTTACATTTTCAGCTTTCAAAGCCATGTGATGACAAGAGGCACAGCTCAGCCAAAATTCCTATTTACTTCACTGTCATTTTGCCTATGCAACATCTGCAGAATCTGTGCCCTATACCAATTCCAGTCCTTTGATGTAATAAATACTATCTGCCATTTTTGCACTGCTACTGAGCGCCAGGAGATGTACTATTTAGTTGTCATGATCAGAACTACATCTGACTGTTGCTCAAAAAAAACTACTCTCCTACTTAACATCACTACACAGCTACCCCTACATAAAAAACTCTTTTATACAAAAATCTCTTATTCAGTGAAGTACCCCAAATTGGTAAACACTAGCTGAGGAGATTCCCATCTGCTTTGTGAGTGCCCCTGTTAGCTGCCAGGATTTGTAAATACAGCAAATGGTATTTTTAACATGTTTCAATCAAGTTGTGAAATCAATTTTTTTGTGAAATGGCTGCTTTATATTATGACTGTGACACCTACGATATTGAACTCTCTCAAGAAGAGACAAACTGACAGGACACAAAGTGAGAAAACTGAAAGGTCTGTGTACAACTCCAGATTTGCTGAAGAACTAAAATGATTGAAAAACTGTTCATTTTCACTTTTTTTTGGCAGCTTATTCAGACTGATGACACACCCAGTATCTGAAGTCAAATGGCTTCTGCTTAACTATCTCAAAGACAAAAAGCACTGACGTCATTCAAGTCTACAGGATTTTGGTATTTGATTTCAATGGATGAGAAATCAATCAGTGATTTCTAAGGGGCATAGAGAGTCACTAGCTACAGAGGACTGCAAACTGCACTTGGGATGACTGGACTTGTATGTGCATTTATGGGACAGAGCACAGAGAACTCCAGTGACATGCAGGAAACCTTGCAATGTATAAGAGCAAGAAGAAGGCAATACATAACTTAGGAAAAGGGCACAAAAGTTATCCAGTTTCCACATAGCTAATGGGAAATATTAAATTTTTTTCACTATGCTTTTGTACAAATGGCTGCATGTTCTGCATTCACCAGATGCACAAAAACAATTGCATGCCAGGTGCATGTGTGTGCCTCTAAGATCCTGACAAACCAGCTGTCCAGACTGGGCCTCTTGTTGGAAGGTGCCACCAGGTTCATTATCTGTTAAGTACTAGGATGTCATCCTGACACAGCACCAAGTTGTGGTCAAAGACACTCCTGTCTCCACTCATTTGCATGCAGATTTCCCTTGGGACTCAAAAGGATATTCCAGGAAGAATTGACTCCATTTACAATTTTCTCCAAGGACATTAAGAGAGGAGCTGGCTTTCTGTGCCTGGTCTGTGGTCTGAGGATGTGTTAACTGGGAACAGCAGACTCTGCATCAAACCTGTGTGGAAACGCTGGAGTGGAGTAACAGTTCAGTAAATTGTCTGTGCCTCTTCTTCTAGATGCAAGCGAGTAGATTAACAACTGTGCTTGTGAAGTGCTTTGAAATCTACAGATTAAATTTAGTGCCTAAAGTCATGTGCGGTGCTAAATACTTTTATTGTTTTCTGAAATTAGAAACACCTTTGAAACAATTTCAAACCCTTCTCTCACATAGTCAAATAAAGGAAATTAATCTTGGCCACAATTAACTTTCTATCCTCATTTCTCAACCTGCTCCATCTGCTACTTCATCTGACCTGTTCCTACACTTCACTGATCAAATGCAGTTGCAAGCTTATCCATCATCTTACAGCATAATAAAGTATAAACCTTTTCTGAATCAATCTGCCATGTGAGCCATAATTTGGAGTTCAAAAGATTGCGTCCAAGACCATTTTGAGCTGTAATCACAACCATGCTGAATGATGGGCTACTTGCCATTAGCAAATGTGTCTGCCCTTTGCTGCTCAACATTTTCAATGAGTCCAAAAATTCTATAATTTTAATAAACATTTGGAATGGATCAAAAAAAATTTTAAGAAACCCAATCAACAACAAGAAAAAAGCACCCCACAACAAAAGCAAATATTTTTTCTTAAATGACCTTGTTTAATAGCTTGATGTCTATATTCCTATTTGAGGTGAGTACAAGAGAAAATATGAGAGCAAAATAATCTCAGTGACCTGAAAGCACATGCTGCAAGCAAAGATGCAAAACTAAATATGATTATGTATGGGGTATTGCCTGTAACCTTTAATTTTGCCTCATATCATCTGTTGCTACATAAAGACTGCTTCAAAACAGCCTGCAAAAAAGCGATCATACACCATTACATGCATAAGACTGAAGTAATCAAACAGCAATATAGCACTGATACACTAAAGCCAAAACCTGACATCACTGGTTTTCAATACTGTTGTCAGATAATATTAGTAGTAACTGAATCCACCGTCTGGTTCTCAGGAAGGAAAAACAATCTTTCTCTTCTCACATCCACAATATGTAATATTAAATTCAGAATGGCCAAGCTGTAAATTTTTTTTTATAGTCTTACAAAGAGCAAGGAGCAGGGAGAACTTTGAGGAACACAGGGAAAGCTAGAGAACAAAAAAAATCAGAGTTCCACCAACTCACAAAGGTGAAGAGCAACAAAGATGGAAGCATTCAACAGCCTCACTCATCACTAAACAAGGTAAATTAAGACTAGATATCTATCACTATTTTAATAAGGGATTAGAAATGCAGGCTACACTTTCAAAGAACAGTGTAAACAACATTTAGATAAGCAGAATCATTCAAATAGGTAACACCCAATGAAACACACCTGGCAAACTTGCACATCTTGCTGAAGCGATTTGTGTTTCTCTATCAATTGTCTTGAAGCAGTGATGGAATGCCTTAGAGAAGGGTAAAGTGGTAATATGGCATACATTTTTAGAAGATGGAGAACAGTCTGAGGAGCTAGAGCTCAAGGAATGTAACTTCAGCACATAGAACAAGTTATTGAGCAAACTTATTAAGTAAACACCGCTGAAGAATCAAAAGATAATACAGTGATTGAAACCTGGCTGTCCTGGAGTTATTGAGAAGAATCATGTCAAATCAATCTCCAAAGCAATCTTTGTGTCAGATTTGCCAGCCCTGTATGGCTGCCCTGAGGGCACCACTGTACAGTTCAGACAACGAATTCACCTGGCCATTCATCGCCCACTTGATGATGAGCCGAAGACCTCTCCAACCTCCACCCACTGTAACAGCAGCTCAGATATCTGGCTCATGGGTGGACATGGACACTGAAGGAAAATATGCTTAGAGTTAGTTTTGGTTTTGTCAAACATGGATATGTTTCAAATAATGTTCAGTAGGGATTTACCATATATTTTGTCACATTAAGCAGCTTGTAGAATAGAACTGAAAAACAATTTTTTCTGCTATTCATATATGACAGCTAACTGGGAAGGGATGCAAGTACTTTGGAGGACAGAGATAACATTTTAAATTATTTTGACAAGCTGCAGAAGTGATCCAAGGTCTGCAGGGTGTTCAGTAAAAAGAAATTCAAAAAGCTTCCTTTAGTCATAAGATACGAATACAGAAGTGCACAATGAAGAACTAACAGTAAATCACCATTGGAGTGGAAAATAATTCAGCAATTGCTGTGATTCACAGGCTAAAAATGTGTGTGTGATGGTGTTGCAGAAAAGACAACTCCCATTCTTGGATTCACTGGCAGGAATGTCATGTGCAAGACACCAGAAGTATTTAACATTCTCTCATCCATAACGATAAGTTTCCTGCTGGAGTGTTACTCTATCCAGGGCTGATAACCACACTTTAAAGAAAGACATGACAAGATGCAGAGAGAGTGGAGGAGAAAAGGAAATATGACGGGAGAGCTACAAAATACTATTTCTGTATAAATAAGAGAATTTTGTTGTGTTTACTGTGGGGAAGACCCAGGTGGTAAGGGGGAGGAGAGGGCAGGAACTCATACAAGCCCTCCAGCTTATCCAGTTTATAATGACAGAGAGGAAGATCAAACTTCCTGTGTCTGCTAAGGGCAGTACACAATATAATTGGCTTGATTTGCATCAGTGAGATGTATTTCAATCCTGGAGCCTTTTATGGGAGATTTTTAGGAACAGGTTCGACAAAAAGGGATGGTTAATACAGCATCAAAGCAACAGAAGGTGGAGGGACCCACAGCTTTTCTGAGGGGAGGCGCTAGAAATGGCAAAACTGACTCAGAAACCACTGCTCACTCCAATATCCTTCTACTACAGGGAAACAGAAAGAAATCCTGAGGGGTAGAGGAAGTGGCTGACAAGTGGCTGAGAAGACCTTGAATGGGCTGGGCAAAGGGCAGCTGTGAAGTAGCCCTGGTTTGGTGGCCTTCGTCTGCAGGAGACAGACATTTCCCACAGCCCACTGAAACCCCACCATGAAACTCACTTGAGACTTGGAGGCTTGTGTTTCTGTGCCTGTTGATTGAACATAATATGTAAATGGCCTGTTCATTTTTTCTCTGGCTGCAAAGGTGAAGTGATGGTAGTTTTATCATAGCACAAGTGTTCTTCAGTAAGGTAGTTAATGAGCTGTCAAGACTCCTGTAATAAACTTCTCTGTCAGAGTTGTAAGTGATAACTCACTGCAAATGAAGCTTACTTTTAGTCATTGCTCAGAACTGTATTTTACCAATTTTGAGAAATAAACCTCATCTTTTTCAAGAGCCTTATCTCGCAGTAAAAAAAAAACAGTGGGACCTTTCCACAGCAACAGGGTAGGGTTCTTTTAATATGAATATAATTACTCCTTTTTGCTTATAATGGAAATATGTGTGCTGTAGATTTGTAAAACAGTGGAGGAAATTGGGAAATTCTGCCTCATCAGTAACATTACTCATGCCATTTCTCTTTCCTCATGTGTTCTCTTCCTGAGAAGACAACTGATCCTGACCACCAGTAACCAAGAGCACACAGAGCTCCAGAAGGGACATGATGGTGCTTTACAGTAGAGCACAGTTGCTTGTCTTGACATTTTCTGAATTTAAAAAATGTCAGTTTTTGTTTGCCAACCCCGATTCTTTCCTTTCAACATACATTGGTCAGAGCTCTGCTAAAAGGGGCAGGGAGAAAAGATAAAGGTATTTGTTGTAAATAATTTGTCTGAAAGCACATTTCCTTTTGCAAATGATGTGCACACTGTTCACAGTCCATGACTTTAATAACTGCTTAAAGTTTTATGGCTTGGATATACTTCAGCTGATTTTCTTCCTAAGCTTTCTGCTACCTTTCCAATTTTCATGTCTTATGGCTGGTCAGCGAAATCACGTGCTTGTATTTCTTGTCCACAAACTGATCCAGGCTTTATGGGCAGGAAAATTCCCACTCCTGCTTTCTGACTATACACAGATGCTTTTCTAATATTCCTGCAATGTGTCTACAAATAAGAAAAGTTCATTTTGAGGGAAGCTGCAAATGCCTTTTTTTGAATACTCACACAGGTTTCAAAAGGGATTTTAGATTCTGCTTACCTCTTTCAAAATACAGAAAGTTTCCTGCATTAATGTTCATGAATTGGCAAATACAAAAGGGCAAAATATTCCAACAAATCTGTGCTACACCTAGCAGTGTGCAAGCAGTGCTCCTCCACCTGTCTGTCTCCTGTGTTGGCACACTGATGGCTGCACTGATAACCTGGGCATCTTCCCTCACAGTTGATGGGGATCCTTTTGGTTACCGCCTGCGTTTTCCTTAGCAAGAATGTAGGAATGCTTCTGCTGACTCCCACTTTTTTCCCTCCCGGAGAGTGACTGAAGGACTGCGGTGTTTTGCTTATGACCTCTGGTGGTAAAAGGGAGACCCTACAACTTCTTTATTTGCATCAAAAATGATCATGAAGAAAATCAGGTACCCTTGTTTCTTATCAAGAATTAGGCTGTGGCTTAGCTGGGAATGATTTCTTATCAAGCACTGAATTTTCCTTAAGTACATCCTTGCATGGCAGTGAGTCAGTTGAATGAATGTTGTCACACAAATGGTGTCATTAGCAGAGACACGATGGGGGCACGGGACCTGTACTTACCTGCTTCTCGAGTGTTTGCTCTGCAGGCGTGTCCTTGCTCCGTGATGTTATATTTTATGGCATCTCCTTCTCTAAAGTAATCTACAAAAAATTTATACACTTTATTTAGCACTGAATACTTTGCTTGTAAAATTGAATTTCTTTCTCACTTCTCAAGCACTTTGCACCAGATAAACTGAACCTGTTTGCACCCATAGAAATCTGTAGACAGGGCAGGATCCAGACAAAGTTTGGTTACCCAATCTGCAGAACCACAGTGAAGTGTGTATATATAAACTGTGCATTAGCTAAGTATGTATAAATATTAACTGCATGTTACTGAGGGGGATGTTATGGAAAATGGAAATCAAATAACATACAGATATTTGCATAAGAAAGGCAGTGTTAGATACAGGCCAAGATATCTAAAACCTAGTCTTGTCTTCAGACAGCTGGCAGCTCAAAGCAGCTGCCAAACCATTTTCCTCCTCTGTACCAGCCGTAGCTGTTGCCCCCATCACCTGCTTACACCATGGAGGTGGATCCTTGTGTGTCTGTTGTCCAGTGGATTAAGCCTCAAGCTTTACTTGAGGGCAAAAAGAAGGACAGCCTTTTTGCTGCTCAAGATACTTGCCCGGAGGGGCAGTTATCCAAAACTTCACAGCAATGAAGTTGCTCACGGACTGAGAAGGGGGCAAAGCAGGGCTCCATCTCCCTTCCAGCCCTTAAATTGCATGGGAAAACTCAGAGCAAATAAAAATTGACTTTTTTTTTTTGCTAGAATCAAACAAACCTCTCCTAAACCACAAGCAAAAATTAGCTGCCATTTCCCAGACACTCAGCAGTGCAGCAAAATCCTTCCTCTGCAAAGTTTGACATGGAAGGATAAGAACTAATGACACTGAAGGAAAGGGATGAACTGCAGGAGTGAGCATTTCCCCTGCAGAGACCTGCAAAGAAATTGGGTCACTGCAGTGAGCCTGACAGCAGGGCTTCACCCTGCCAAAGCATGTCAGCCTACTTTTAGCCCTGTGTACGTGTAGATCCCGCTAGTCTGTCCTTAGTTTTGAGCCCATTGGCTTCACTGGGACTTTTCCTTTGCTTAAATCTCCACATTTCTATGAGCTAGGTCAGCAAAGACAGCTATTTGAAGCTCTCTGTCTCTATTAATGAGACTAGATGTTTTTGAAGTAGCCTTCTCAGAAGTTATTTTACAAATCTATAACTTGCATTATCTGTATTCTGAGAAAGGCAACATCACTTTTAGTGAAATTAAGTATCAATGTGTCTGTTCCTGTCACAGCCACAGGAAAAAACACATTTTCTTCTCTGAAAATACTCAGGGAATATACAACTATTTATAAGGCTAAGCAATCAAGTTGCATTTGGGAAGAGTTTCATAACAGATAGCAGAAAAAGTCCTCCCAGCAAATGTATATAAAGGCTCTAGCATGTCTCAGACATTTCATTGGAGACACTCCAACCCAGAAGTCACTTTGGTGACATGTTGAAACATCCATGCCTCAGCTTCAGCACATTTTCACCAGGTGCTGCGGACTCAGACAAGGGGAGATGCAGCCCAGGCTCATGCTAGAGCACTATGTTCCACCTCATCTCTCACTTGGAAGTGCCTGTCTCTGGCCATCCAATGACCACAAAGACAGGTGATGGGGATGAGATGTTTACCAGACTCTTCAGTTACATGCATGAAGTTACGGATCATGGATCCAGACTGATGATTCCACAGTGGTTGCAGAGGAGGAGACATCCTGGAGAGCTCAGAAATTAACTCTCTTAAATGTGGTGTGCTGGGGAGGGGTGGTGGAGGAATAGACAACTTACCCAAGTGCACATAGGTTGTCTGGGTGGCAGCCAGGGATGAGTGCTTGGCTCCACTGCCCTTGTCCTTGCTCACTCAGAGAGGTGTGAAACAGGCAGCTGTGATCTGACAGCTCTTTTCAGAAGTGTCTGTGAGAAAGGAGGATGAAAAAAGCCAACAGAAGAGCAAAGGTGCCAAGCCAAATGCCCATCTTGTCCCTGGCCAGAACTTTCAATGCCAAGATATTCATTGTAGAAGTTTACTGTGTTTGTGTTAGACCTCTAAAATCTTCTACAGCATCATTACCCCACTAGAACTTGGTGCCAGGAGACTCATAAGCCTTGTCTGTTTAAAGTACCTGTAATGAGAAGGAAGGTAGGTCCTACTTCCTCCTGGGCGCACACCACAGCATCCTACAAGGTGCAGGAGCAGAATTGGTCACCTCAGCTTCACAGTTACATTGCACAGCAGCCCAAGTGTGTTGTAACACCAACAGGAGCCCTATATGATGTCCCCTGTGCAACCAGGGCCATATGGTTTTGAAGAGGAATTGCAAAAGCTCCACCCAAAGATGAACAATATAGGGAAATAAAAGTGCAGGAAATCCTTTGGTATTGCTGAATTTAGATTTGACACCTGAAAAGACTTTTTAGGTGTGAGAAAGGGAGGAGTGGAAAAATAGCTCATTTTCCATCTTTATGTGCAATATGGGAGACATGGGAAAATTCCCAAACTCAGAGACCATCAGCAGGCATTAGGTATTCACCAGACAGCAAGAGGAATGGAGCCAATTTTAGCAAGGAACAGCTGACACCCCTGTGCCAAGCTGAGACAGAGGCAGGCAGCAAGCTAAATTAGAAAACAAACTAAGCTGCCAATATATGTACACAGGCCACGCCACAGCCCTCACAAGTTTAACATCACCTCAGCATGGAAAGTACGAAAAGGGCACGAGGGAAACAAGGGTGAAAAGACAAGGGCAAAGAAGAGAAGGGGGAGAGAAACGTGCCTCTCCCAGCAGAAACCAGCTTTCCTCTTCTGTGTGTGCTTTCGCTATCTTAATGTACAAAGCTTGTGGGCAGTCGATTAGATCGCTCTCTCCCCCCTGCCATTTGTGTGTCACTTCTCTGCTTATCTCAGATCTTCCCCAGGGCAGGGAGTATATCTTCTTGTGCACAGCCTAGCTGCACTGCAATGCAGAGGTTAAGAAAAATACAAAAGCACTCACAGAGAGAAAACAACATAAAGAGATTTTTTTTGGTGAACAGTCGAAAAAAAAAAATGATAGTGTCTGAGCTTGTTACATTTAACTGCATAAACATATTGAAAGTCTGCTGCCCTCTGTGCCTTTATTATTCCCATGCACCTATCCCCCTAACCTCACTTACCCTGCACAGTTAAGTATGGTGCCCTTTTACTGGAAATAAGCCGTGTCCCTGTCAGCGTTGAGAAGATCACTGTAATGCTTGCTGTAGGGGAAAAGGAGAGGAAAATCAGTGCCTGATGTGCTAGCAGACAGTAAAACTCAAGGGTCATAGGAAGCCACAAATCTGCCAGAGATGATTAATTCAATAGAGAAGGGAGAAGTCTGAAGTTTTTCTGTATTCTTTGTACTGTCAAATGTCTTTTTACTTGATACAAGGGACAACAATGGATTAGGTGTGATGTCTGAAAGGAGAGGTTCCAGTGTACAGGAGACACTGGGATGCTGAGCTGTGACAGGCCAGCTTGCCAGCAATCAGGACCTATTTGAGTATGGGTGATACACACCTCCCTGATATGTCAAAACTCTGTCCCATCTGTGACATAAAGTGTTCAGTGATGTAAGATGTGGGCAGCCTTTGCCTCATTGGACAGGAGCCGTCTGTGATGCTGCTTCCTTACCTCCAAATTCATGGCTTTACCTCTGTCTTTGAACAGCCAAGAGATGAGTCATGTGAGACCTGACTGTGTGAGCAAGAGTGGACAATTACTCCAAAAGTAAGAAAAGCTTCAAGAAACTTATCTTAAGAATCACACAGTCCACGGAGTTTTGCAGCAGTAGCAGCAGCAGCAGCAGCAGCTGCTGTTGCATTATTTGTTAAGAAGGAAGAACCTAAACATTTAGACCAAAATAATATCTTAGCTGCTTTTCCCTTTCTAAGAATGGATTAGCCTCCATCACACCGTACACACCACTGATGCCCCCTCATTTTCCAAACCTGTCTTCCCTCTATTTCACAGCTTAAAAAATACATGTAATCCCCTTTTTACTATCAAGACCCTATGTAGCTCTGTCCCTGATCTTTTGATCTTCTCTTCTTACCACTTTATCCTGATAATGCCCTTGGCATCCTTTCACTCTCCATTTCCCGCTCTCATTCTGCTGCCCTCCCTTTTGCAGCTCTCCATGCATGAAATGACCTCCAGAGAAAGGTTTTTACATTCTCATCATTTCCTGTCAAAAAGCTCACATCTATCATGGACCTGACAAATAGTGCAGTAGCATGATAACAATAATATGCTAGATCTTCAAGACAACCATGAGGCGCATATCTGTGTATTTATATAGATATGCATATATATACACACATATAGATATGTATGTATATATATATCTGTATGTATATGACTGCAGGAAACCTATCAAGAGCTTGTAAACAAATAGACACAGGACATTCTTCTTCCTCATTCTCTTTTCTTTGCCTCAGGTTTTGCATTGTTTCTTCATTTTCTTAGTGAACTCTTTTAAACAGGGACTCTATTTCCATCATTGGAGACTATTTTAAATGGAACTAATAAGAGACAAAAAAAGCAAACAGAGGAGATTCAAGATTTACAATTTCTGCAATTTGCAGTCCCACAATTTTTAGGTTCATAAGCTTTTTCTATACTCCTCCTTTTCAAAAATCCCAAGTGTGGTCACGACCAGGCATGCTGGGGTGATCCTTTTACATCCTAACCTCTGAGATCCATCTAGGCACTGTCTAGATGACTGCCCATAGACTGACCTAATCTCTTTAGGGAAAACATTGATAAGATGCACAGACATGGAGGAACAGTGCTGAAATTCATGGCCCTGTTAATTCACCTGTGCAAACATGCTCATAATACATCCACTCCCAAGCAAACGCTTTTTCTTGTCCTTGCTTTTGCTGGACAAGCTCTCACAGCATTTAACTGTGCAAAGAAACTGAGAGCTTCCCATCTCACTCTGTCCAGCAGAGCCTGTAGAAAGTGCTGTATTGAGAAGCAGACTTGTGTAGCATGGAATTCTGCAGTAAAATTGCTTGTACCTTCACCAAATGGACTAAGAAGAAATTCTCAAGCACATGAGGCCAAGGACCCCAAAACACCCAACAGCAGCTTCCTTTGAAGACAAACTGTCTGATACACACCATTTGTCAACCCATGACTTGTATGCATACAAACACAAATAGAAACAGAGGCATGTGATCAGAATGGTGTTCATAATGAAAGAAGCTGAAGTGATGACTCACATTCTTCTGCCCCTTCTTCCCCACACTCTTTCCTAAGCCTGGGTGGTGGTCCACCAGCACCTGCCTTGGGCAAAAGAGCTGTCAAAGGTGAGGCGCTCAGAACTGTCTTATGATTTTGCTTCTGAGTGTGTGCAAACATGGTCACAACAGTACTTTATAATGGACAATCAGATTGCAAAGAATTTTTGACACACTGAACTATACAGTGTCAGAACAAGCTTCAGGACTCTGGGTGTGCATTGGGGTAGGAAAATGATTAGCTGAGAAGTGACTTCTGATGAAGTGTATCAAGACCATGGATCTAAACCTCCTTGAATCTGTAGACTGTTGTGGTTGGGCTGATTCTGGTACCTCTTTTCTCCTGACTCTATAACTGACAAATTCACTGATCTTCAAAGCAGGAGAAACTGCTGTGACTGACAAGTTTGACCTCTTCTACTCTGCCCACCACAGATTTTCACCATACAAAACATGCCCAGGAGGTAATTCTGTAATTGCTATTTGTGGTTATCCATGCAAGGCAGATCTGGTGTGTCATTTCTTGCACAAAGTTTCATCTGGGATGGGAAGAATTTGGCACTTTATGGCTCAGTAATTCTGAGGTTAAATACCTTTCCTGAGTGCTAAAAACAAGTACACATGCATTTAGATTTGATTTCTCAAGGACTGCCTGTAAACTTCTCCCCTGGGAAGGAAAGACATTTACCTGTGATACCAAGTGCCTGACACATCCTTAGCAGGGGTCAGCTGGAGCTCACCACAATCTTGCAGTCACACATTTCCCTCTGCCGAAAAAAGAAAAAGAAGAAAAGAAAAAAAAAAAAAAAAGAAAAAAAAAAAAGAAAAAAAAGGGGGGGGGAGAAAGTAGGGTTATTGGATTCAGGGGCAAAAATGAGGGCACATGATTTTGAGACCCTCTACAAGACTTTTTTATCAAAACAAACCTAAAGCAACTTGGGTTTAATGAATTATGTTACAATGTAATCAAGGAGACTGAAATATGGGGATTTTGGAAGTTTACCCTGTACAACTTATGTACCTTGTTGAAACAAAGCTTCCCCATGTCTTGTGGTGGGAGACCCAGGAGTCTGAGCTCAAAGGTTCCCCTGTGACTGGGGACCAGAAAGTAGGACCAAGTCACAAGCTGCCTCTGTTCTGCAGTTTGGATGCAGCTCTTCCTATAATTTCCAGTTCTTCCATTTATTACTTACCATGATTGATTTCTGTGGTTATTTTTTCAGTGATGCATCAATAACTGAATATAATCCAGTCATTTGTCTGCTCTATAGGCTAATACATAGGAAAAGTCTTTACTTTTATGAAAGCTTAACAGGCATAGAGCATTGTTTATTAAAGTGGGGAGAAAAATAACGTCAGATTGGACTTGGAATATGTTAGAGAAAAAAAGACTGAGTTCTCCATTTATGAAAACTGCAGTGCTAAAATTGGTATTACTCATTTCATCTGAATAACTAAGCAGTAATGACCATGGCACAGGCTATTGCAGGCAATTAATGATCAGCTCTCCGGTTTGATGGCCTGTGAGGAAGTTAGGGGACATTAAACTCTGCTAGCTATTAGTCATTCAGATATTGCCAACTGCTGACTCTATTGCAGATTCCTTCCATTTTTAAAATATAGACCTTAAAATTTACACTAAAACATCCACACTATAATGACTGTGAGACAGACATCTCTGCAAAAATGGCAAAAATTTATGTCAGTGCTGTGATTGCCCAAAGACATCTTGAGGATGTCTTGGCTTCTGTTTGAGTTTGGATGGCCAATTAAAGAAGGTGAGAAGGCACGTCCACATTCTTCCAGTTCTCCTGGATTCAAGGGCATTCCCTCTCTGGGAACTGACTATTCACATCCTCCAGCATGATGTGTCCTAAGAAGAAACAAGGAGGGGGATATTGTGTGTTTTCCTCTACTTGTGCACGAGTTTCAGCCCTCTGAGGAGGGAATAAAGAAATATTAGAAGAATGGAAGATACTTGGAAGGTTTTTTATATGTGTGTGCGTATATATATATATATACATATATACGCAATAATGAAAGAATGGATCTGATACAACAAACCCAAAGTATTTAAATATTTTTTTGGTAAAGAGGACTTATAATATATATTTATTTAGGCCTTTCTTTTAATGAGAAATAATCAACAGAAAACACCTGATCTGCCCATCATCCAATATTTTGCAGCCTGCTTCATGATGCAGTTAAATAGGTTCATCCCCAGTACAATTTCAAACTGCAAGCCCAGACGTTAGGCACCACTTTATAACACAAACAAGTAAAAAAGGCCACAAATCCCCCAGATCTTAAACAATGAGTTTGAAATAGGTATGGGGTAAAGAGTGAGCCATAATAATTATTTGTGCTATTTCAATGGCAGAAATTACTTCTTTTACTTTTTGTTCTTGTTTGTCCTGTGGTAAGGATGGATATCAGTGTTGTTTTATAACAAAGTTTTGTTAGATAAGATCCACCAAGTCACATTGATTGCTGGTGTAATTTTGCTTCAGACAAAACCTGGCTAATTCACAAGAGATTGTTTTATAGCTGATCTCACTAGAACTCTTAATAAAAACACTCTGAAGAGAATCAGGAGAGTGAAAATTGTAGGAAAAACACCTAAACAGCCTTTACCACTTCTATGGAAGATGGAATTCCTATATGCTGAAGGATTTGTTTATTTTGTTATATATTACTATATCTTGAGGCCCAGAAAATAATTGCTTTTTCCTTGTAAAGAAAAGAAAAACTGATGCCATCAGTCATAGCATATTGTCAGAACAGTGATGGCAAACTGAAAATGCATCTTTTGCTGTAGCTTGTGTTTTAAAGCTGCATCTAAATTTCATTCCATTTACAGCTGGCTTATTCAGCTGTAAATCCATAGTTTACTGACAGGTTCTTCTGTAGTACTGCCCTGGATCCTTCTTTATTTTTTTCATCATTGTCAATAAAGAAAGGGAAGGGAAGGGAAGGGAAGGGAAGGGAAGGGAAGGGAAGGGAANNNNGGGAAGGGAAGGGAAGGGAAGGGAAGGGAAGGGAAGGGAAGGGAAGGGAAGGGCCCTGTTCCTCGAAGTCCAACCCAGAACAAGCTCTACTCTTCATCCCTAGACGTCACTAAGTTGTTTGCAAACAGAAAATGAGCAGCTGGTTATAAACTGGCAGGCTGATCTCCCAGTGCCTTGGCAAGACAAGCCTGAGCTTTGCAGTTGAAACAACCTGTGCAACATTTTCTCTTTGTTGAGAGTCTGATCTTTTGATCTATGTGTCCAGAGAAACTGTCCAGGTTATAATTTCTGAAAAGTGTCATGTTTAATACGTGATATTTGGGTATATTAGAGACTAAAGGAACTGTCTGTGAAGCTTCAAAAGAAAACAGGTGGAAGGAGGAGGACATGGAAAGTCTGACCTTCCCTGCCCTATGACACTGGCTGCCTTCTGTCTCTCTCAGGTCTAATTAAGACTGGCCAAATATGCGTGCCTCAGCCAAAATCTTCTCTCTTGGTCCTTTCTGCTGTGATGAATGCACTGAAAACACTCAATCTACTTGGCATCTTTGTGGGTTTTTTTTTAAAAAAGTGGGTTAGTTTCAATTGGTAATAATTTTGACGATGGTTGAGTTTCCCTGGAAATCAGATTTATCTTCTTTTGGTTTTCTACTCCTTGTATTTTCATAGTCTCTAGTTTGATAGCCTAAGTGTTCAGAGCAGCTTCTCCAGATCATGCTACACACATTGGTTACCTTCAGGTCTACAAACCAATTCCTGAGACGAAATAACTCAATCCTTCATCCTTTATTTTCTTATTCTTCTTTTTATGATGAGGTTAAAATGCTCAAAGCATTAATATCTTTTCTGTGTTTATTACTACAAGAAATAAATTAACTTCATACTAATTTAGAAAAAGTTGCAGTAGATGCCATGTACACAAGAGGGCAGATCTGCTTCTCCTTTCACCATCAGCAGTCCCCTGTTGTACTTTGTTCATCAGTAACTTCTGCTTTCAGCTGGGTGTCTGGGGCTGGAAGTCACGGGAACAGCATGGCTGTCGGGCAGGCTTTCAGTCTGAATAGACAATACCATCCGGGGATGGTCTAAAAGCCTTGTATACTCTTAGAGCAATGCCTGTAGGGGTAAAAAAATACACGGATATAAATGTTACTTTATAAGATTTCCACCATGGTCATTCAACCTAACTTTCTGGCTTGCAATTGACTTTCAAGCCTAAAGGAGCAGAGTTCACACCTGGCTTTCTTACTCTGTCTATCACACTATTTACTCCATTTTCCCCTGTACAATGTTGGCAGCTCAGGTACCAGTGTCCACCCCTCTCTGCTGACTGACTATGATGATTTCATTTAAAAGCCTTTTGACAGGGAGGAAATATCCCTGACCTGAAGGCAGTCTGGGGGCTGTGTGGCTCCATCATGTTGCATGACATGGAACAGAACCCCCAGCCATAGGTGGCTTGCTGTTCCCTCTGCTCTGCTGCCTTGGTACATCACTTGATGCTGGCAAGCCTGAATGTGGTTTAAGCCCCCAAATTTGGCCTCCCTGAGAGGAAAGGACAGTGTGTCTGAACCTAGAGTATTTGCTATTCCCTTCCCAGGCTTGCTCTGGGTACCAAAATGGGGAGCAGCCACCCCAAGAGACTCAAAGTGTAAGTCTCATTCACAAAGAAGTTTTCAAACCCCATGGAGGACAAAGGTCTTCCCTAAATTCCCAGCACTCTGCTTCCCAAGAAAGCTGGCTGATGCCTGTTAATTCCCTGGGGGCAGATTGCATCCCTTTCCTTTGGCTCATAAACCACTGCTGGCTCCTCTGGTGACCACACAGCCAGAAGAGTCCAGGCAACTTCTGCAAAACTCTCCTGAGGGATGTAAGCAACTCAGCCAAGGTGAAGAAATTGAGCTCTTCTCCCATAAAGTTTTGATTTAACTTAATGATCATGGTTTTATACAATGATATGAGAACACACACTGTGTGCATCAAGTGGTCCAAACCCAAAAGGAATGTAGAAATTATGAAGAGCAGCAAAAGACTTATTTTTTAAAAAGAGAAAAGACACTTTCTTTCAAACATTTTTCTTTCAGCATCTAGACTCTTTTGGGAGCGACAGAAAAGAATCTAGTGTTTACATTCCAAATGCCCTTGGAGAAAGGTGGAACCAAGCAAGTGAACTAGCAAACCCAGGATTTTTGAAGAGCAAAGGTCAGGAAAGCCCATCTTTAAACAGGCAAACTAGCGGGGAAAAAAAGAGAACTGTCCACAGTTTATCTGGAAGCTTTACTCTTGTGCTTCATGATATCTCCTGACACTGTCACATCGCTTGTATTTTATGTATGGGGCACCATATTGTCACCAGTGTCACTTGGTAACCATCCAGCTAAAGGCCACCTGTTGGAGAACATCTCAGAGCTGAATGTCAGCTCTGAAAAAAACAGGGATGTAGTTAAAGCCACTCATGTCAGACATAATTAGAGACTTACTGGGACATTGCTTGAAGAGACTCTGGAACTTTCCAAGATGTTGGGTTGCTGATCATAAAATACACTTTGTTTTTCCATTTTAACAATCTATGGATTCGCACTTGTGGAAAGGCTGTTGCAGAATATCTCACATCAATCACAATTAGAGAAGTGCTAATCATGTTCGGGAGTTGTTAATCATACATTAAATTAAATGAGTGACACATGCTCTTGTACAGTGTGATCACCACATGGTGAGCCATCTCAGACCCTCTTGCATCCTCTCTTTGGAATGCATGTTTACTCTACAAGTATATAATAATTTATGCTTTAATTAGATTATTGTAGTGCATAAATAAGTACCATTCTTATCATCTATTAGTCATCTTATTCCTTTTAAGAGATCTCTGCACAGTAAAGACATTAATAGGGGTACTTTATCAATATATTCCACAGTGCTGTTGCAAAATTATTCTAAGGACTCTTACCCATTTAATGCGGAAAAAAAAAGGTGGGGGAACTGTGTGAATGTGACCCCTAAAGAAGCCAGGAACAGGAGACAATTAATCATTAATGTTAAACTGGGGTTTGCAGGACCTAGCTAGGCCAGTACAGGGAAGAGGCATCAACAGATAAAGAAGCTGCATATCCAGAGTTTTTTTTAGACTCAGCTAAAAAATATCGCTTTTACAATCCAGAGAGCTTTGGTCGAAGTGTAACTTGTTAATAGTGAAGGTGGGATCATATGTATGTGAGTGCATATAGAGAGAGGTGAACATAGGGAATGTAGAGACAACTAATACAAATTAGAATATATACAGTGTAGACAAACAAGAGAAAATACAAGTACACAGGCTGGCTGCTGGAAGAGTACCTAGGGCTATTTATCTGTCCTTATTAGCTCTCCTCAGCATCTGCTTTTGTGTGCAGCTAGTGCTGTGCTAGCTGCCTCTCTGATCAGCGGCATAGTCTACCTTCTACCTGAGCCACAGACTGTTAGAGGAATTTTAATTCTACCAAAAGCAAAATATTTGCTGTGATATTAGCCAATTGCTACAGGGAGATGGCAAACTATTTAAGATGATAATTTACTGAGAATTTCTATTAGTGCCAGCAAAAAAAGCAAGATGGCCTGTTCTGACACTAATTTTATAGAGGTCTTGAAGTCCTGTGCAAATCCCAGAAGTGTGGGAACATGCTGATTCTGTGCCAGCAGCAGACTTAGTCTGGCTATTCAGCCTGATATTAGTCATTAGCCAATTCAAAATAATAAAAGGCTTTGAAGATCAAAGAAGAAACAAAGGCAGAAAATTAAATGAATACTGATCAACACGGCCTTTTGGCAAATTGATCTGTTCATAAAGAAGGACTGATTTCCTTTTTTGATAAAATTACAAATTTGTGGCATAGAGGAGCTTGACAGCACAAGACATATATTTAGATTCTCCTTAAAAATATCCTACCAACGCATGGACTAGTACTATCAATATAATACACTAAATGCCCTAAACTCTCTGTATGACAGACACTAAAAATTTGTTATTCCATGGGTACTCATTAATGGTCATTTCTAGTCATGTCCCACAGGCATTTGTATTAGAATTTAACTGTGTTCATCACTTCAAATTGAGAAGCATACATAAGATTATTTCTAGAAATAGGAGTAGATTATGAAGCAGGACACAATGGTGAGGAAAGGGCGGTGATACTGAATGACCTGGATCACTCAAGGAAGCTGCGGTTCAACATCTACCTCCAGCCTAGGGCATCCATGAGCACTTCTGGACGTACCCTCCCTGAGGTGAAGTGTCACAGCCAAAACATGCTTTAATGCCAGTGCCAAGTGCGTATCAGACCTGGAAGAACCACAGCTGGAAGAGAGCCAGACCATCCTCTCAGACTGAAGAACTGTATTCTCAGAAACCTCAGCTCCTAACAGCAGTTTGAGAGGTGATGTCATAGAAGGACCAGCACAGTCACCCAGGGCACGTGGGATCCTGAGTGTAAAATCAGAGGAGCAGTGAGATAAATTCAGCTCTGTTGTCAACACAGATACCAGCACATAATTCTGGTGTGCCCGTTTTTAAAGGGACTTGAAAGGCCACTGAGACTGCAGCAAAGAGCTGCCAAAATGAATTAAAGGCTGGAAAAACTGCCACATGCTCTGATATGGGAAGAATCTGTTAATTTTTCAAAAACAAACTGGAGGGCGATTGAGTACCTGTGTGTAATTTCCTGTGAAGTGGAGGGGGGAATGCTTTAATACCTAGAAGTTAAATCCAAGTGCATTCAAACCAGAGACAGGAAGAGATGTTTTTGGCTGTGAGGTTGTTAACTGCTGGAATAAGTTACAAAAGTAAATGCTGCATTTGCCATCATTAGTTGTCTCTGAGTAAGGGCAAGTATTTTGGTGGGAGCACTTCCTTTTTCCTTTTATTCCTTTTTCCTTTATTTTCATTCTCCTTTCTCCTCCTTCCTCCTTCCTTTCTCCTTCCTCCTTTCTCCTTTCTCCTCTCCTCTCCTCTCCTCCCCTCTCCTGTCCTCTCCTTTTCACCAGAAAGTTCCTGCCGTGTGTCCTTTGAGAGGCAGATTAAGAAATCACATCCTCATATCAGGATGGAACAGAAGATGTGGCCCCACAGAGACTGAGCAGCTCATGGCTGTGTCATCAATGTCACTGCAGAGTCTCCTGCTAAGCCTCTGGGACCAATTGCTAATTTTAAATATGGGCTGGATTTCTTCCTGCATGGTGACTCTTACAGCAGCTACAATAAGGTTGCTTACATGAGCGTGTCAGATTTGGGCATGGATGTAAGAGACAGGTGTTGGCTGGAAGAGCACCAGGAATATGTTTAGATATACTGGATAGCAGTTTCCAGTGCATAACAGAGGCACGTCCCCATCCAGCCTCGCACTCTTACCTGTTTACTTTAGTGCTGCTGGAAGCTAAACACCCTCCTACTTTTCTTTGGTTGCCATGTAACAGGCCCATCTATTGTCACAATCCAGCCTTGTACTAGACCAGGACATCTCCTCGGCTGATTTTCTCTCTCCTCTATTAAATGTTAAGTTTCAAATGACTTAGTAGACACTTTCAGGAAAAGGCAGACTTGCTTAAATACACTCATTTGTCTGACTATTTTTACCTTAAAGTTGCAAATTTCACTCAACCCAAACTGATTATTTTGTGTTTGCACAGTAGATTTCATGCACACTAGGGTGCATTTCAGACCTGTTGTGTTTAACTACTAATAGGATTTGCAGCTATGTTTGTGAATTCCGGCTACCCCATTTATTTCACTGAGCTTCAAGTTTATACATTGTGAAGGACTAGAATGAAATATTAACACCATACAGCTAAACAGAGAAAGTTTGTACATTGTCCTGGACTACATTTTTCTCCATTTTCCATTGGAAAAATGACAAAGGCATGAGGCTAAAAAAAAAACAACTGCAACAATATGTGGGGTTTTGTATAAATTTTCTTTACTTCCAAAATATCCCAGCTCTCACATAATTTATGTGGAGTATGCAATAAATTTAGAGACCTTAAAATGACACATTAATCTAAATTCAGTTGGAAACTGGAATAGATGCAACTAATCTGTTGTCACAACAACAGTACACAGAAGTCATAGGAACAGACTGAGAAGATAATGCTGCTAGAATGTACATGTTTTCTCAGAGGATCTTCAGCCAGCTACAAACACTTTCATAGTTTTCAAAGAAATATAAAAAGGATAAAAATTACACTTGAAATATTTTCTGTGCCTACTTTATGTGACCCAAATCATTGCTTAATTTTTTAGCATTTAAATGATATTTCATCCTGTATTTCTCCCCTGATTTTTTATTCCCTTAAGTGTTTTTATATTTTTAGCACATCCCTTCATTCCCACATATCAACACATCACCTACACATTGCAGCACAGGGTTTGTTTAAACCTCGAAAGGTCTGAACTCTAATTGGATCAGTTCAAAAGCAGAGAACAGGAATAAAGTTCTTATTAACTTGAAGGCTGTAGGCCTTGACCAAAGCTATAGAAAGAAATAGAAATATTTCTTTCTGTACTACAGTAAGTTTTTTTTAATCCACTGATCATTTGTTCATACCAGACATTGGCTCCAGAAGTATCTTCAGACTGGAGACCACTGGAGCTGCTCCTTATGCAGCTGGCAGGCTTGGTACAAAAACTGGGGGAGGAAAGTTTGGAAATTGTCCCTTTCAAACTGGCCAGAACATATACAGAGATGTGTTTTTGTCCTTTCCTGGAGGACCTGCACAGCCTGCATGCCACAGTTTTGGGTACACATGCAGCTCATGCAAGAAGCATGATCTGTGGTGGCCAAGAGAAGCACCTCTCTGTGCAAATGCTCTCCACCTGACCAATGAGGGGTGTTTGGACCAAGACAGTCTGACTGACTGACATGGAATTATGGCAACCTACAAATTATCTTTGGATGTTGGATGTGCCAGCTGGGAAAAGTGAATCTGTCTCAATATACCGATAACCCTGTGCCTACACAACTGCCAGATAGTCTGTTGCTGATACTTTTCCAAAGGAATTTGTCCTTAGCCCAGGGCCATCTTCACCACACTGCTCCAGGAGGGGAATATGCCTGAATGCTCTACAACCCTTCATGAGCTCCCTGCTCTCATGCTGAAGACCTCATGTGACTTCCTCTTCTGAACTTGTATGACCTTCCTACTGAGGCAGGGGTTTCTCTGCTGCCTGAGAAAGCCCATCATGAAAAGTGTAAGGGAGCACATGAACCATCATTGTGATGGGCATGCAAAGTTTGCAGCCACTACCAGGACTTTTAGTTGTAATTTTCAATGTGAGCAGATCCACCTCCCACCACATGATTTATCTGGATACAAAAGGCTAGTCTTGTCTGGTCTGGTCACATGGATGCTTCTGTATTTGTTTGCTGTGCTTTTTTCTTGTTATTCATGATTTTTTTAGAACCAACACCGTTCAAAGTCATGACAAAGACAGTATGTTCAGTCACTCAAATTATTGCCCTGGGCCATTCTCCAGGGCAATAACCCAAGACTACAAAAATTCATACAATGCCTTCAAAAAAGTGAAGGAAAAACAGCAGCCTCATTATCTGGCAAGCAAGATCTATGATTTTGTTGAGACTTGCTTAAAAGAAACATTATCAGATTTTGTTTTGACTTCTCACTAAGGAATTTGTGCACAAGCATAATTATTCAAGCATTCAGGATTTAGGATATGACAGAGTAAAAATCTCTGTCATAGTACTCTCCATTTTCCCTTGTTCCTCCAAACAATCCTGTGTTGGGCTGCCTAATGATCCATGAAATATTGTCCTACTGATTTAATGAAGTGACTTTCTATCCCATGAAAAGATGGTTCATGTCAGAGTTATGAACTGCAGAAGGGCAGGCAAGGAAAACTGCTCAGGAAGCTCTCTCAGTTGAGAGGAGAGACATCTGGATGCTCACAACTCTTGAAAGCAATGAACTTCAAAAAAGAGGCCATGTGACAGTGGCCACACCAAAGAAATAAAGATGTTTTTCCTGGAGATGTGTTTGCTAACTTGGAATTGGCCTCTCTGCAGGCCCAAGGGGATGATGCTCACTGTTGACTGTCCATCCAGAGCTTGGATATGGCCTTCTGATTGTTGAAATGAGCTGTAGGATGAGGGGGAGGTAGGGGAGATGTACCTTTTGGAATGTTGTAAACACCTAATCTCAATCAGGTTTCTTCTAACAGAATCTTGTTTTATTTTTCTCATCCTCTGTAGTCAGAAATACACAAAATTGTAACTTGCAGGTGTATTTCCTGCTAAATTGTCATTCTTGCTGCTACTCCTACAGTGCCACATTTCTAAACTTAACTAACTGCTGCATCTTACTTTTTTTAAAAAATTATTGTTTAGACATACCATACCTTTTTTTTAAAAAAAGATCAGTGTGATAGTCATTTTAGTCATTTGTGTATACTGGGAGGATACTGTGGAGGAGGATTGCTGTTCTTGTACTCATGTCTATATATGTCTTTTCAGACACTTTAGGAGGCAGATGATGTCATTGTAGTTTCCTTTCCTCAAAAGAAAGCTGTTTGCTAATAATGGCAAGGATGGACAGATCCTGATTATAAGTAGTGGAACATTCTTCTCTAAAGCAGCTGTAGTTTTACATCAGTAATATGTAAGCCTTATTTCCTGGGTATATTTCCCAGGTGGATATTCTAATGTAGTGGTGTGTGTGGATCAAACAGGTTTTATTTCACAATGAGTAGCCATGGTATGGCAGAAACTCCTATGATCTTCTCTTGTCTTATAGTCTTTAATCAGCTACCATTCCTTAAATGAAATTACTGACAAAAAATCAGTCCTATAGGCCACCTGAAAACCTTAAATATGTTGTTGACTTATTGCTTTAGTTCTGAATTTCATGTTGACCTTTGAGTGTATTCCCTCTAATTTGTTAATGAAGGTATTAAAATGGGTGTCAGTAATAGATAAACAGAATGCCCTAATAATACTTTTTATTCCTCATCAAAAGACTTGGACATTCTCATATAATTAGGTGAGGTGGTGCAGATGACTGACTGTTACGTAAACTTCAAGGAAGAAGCAAGAAGGAAAAGATAAATCAGTAGAACCAGAAAAACAAAAAAAAGAACTCAGTTACCATGCTTTGTAATCTGAAATAAAACCTGTTAAAAGCAGAAGATTAATCATATGATCCAGTGGTACAGTAAAACCCTCTCTATACAGAATTTTTTTCCTGATATACCATTTAAGTTACATCTGTAGGTGAAGGCAAAATTTCCATCTCCTCCATTATGAATTTAAAGAGAAAAGGCCAAAATCCATTTCCTCCTTCTGTCCCATGACACAGCAAAGCTCTGCAGAATGATCAAAGTTTAACCATGTATTGGAGTCCATGTGACCTTTTAACTTCTTTATTTTAAAAGGCTGTCAAAACCAGAGGTGACCTTTATGCTATTATCTAAAAGGGCAATGATTAAGGGTCAAGCTATTCTTTTTCTAAAGTCAAACAGGCTGGGAATGGCACTGGTGGTAAAGAACTGCCCGTCTCCCTGGCCATGGGTTAGGCTTCTTGCCTAACCCATCTCTACCTGCTGTGGGAACTGCTGAGCCTTCCTTACTCAAGGACCACAAACAACCATATCAGATTAAGTATTACTCTTTTTCATCTCTCTCTCTCTCAATAATTGAATGATATTCCTGTCCCTGTCCCTTTGCCAGAGAGAGGAAATCTCCCATTTCATTTTCTCTTCTGCCTGAAGACTTCCCTCCTTTTTCTCCTTACCTCTCTCCTTCACGCTATGAGAGAGGTGACAGCCTTTCCTCTGGTGTGGCTGGGACTCTCTGAGATACCCAGCAGGGAGACACCACCAGACAATATAACAGGTCAGCCACAGTACAGGTATGAATGTAGCAGAGGTATGATCTGATCTACCCACCCTCCTGTTTTTCCTCTGGACATCAGCATGCTGTCCTTTCCTGCAGCATCTGAGTGACAAGACTAACAAGGCTGGTGACATAAACCAGAGAATTACCAAGCAGATGAGGGCTGAGAAAATCTAAGGATGAAATGGAAAAGTGAGCAAGAAAAATATAGAGCTGAGAAGCCAGCAGAAAAGTGGAAGTAAAATCCCATATCTTTACTTAGGTTTGTGCAAATATTCTACTTTTATATCCATGAAAGTGACTCATGACTCCCTCAGAACTGAATTTGAGGATGATAAGGCAAAATCTGGCAGGCAGCCTTCCCACGCTGTTCCTGGTCTTGCTCAGCACTATTTCTCTCCTCCCACATAGGAGTTTCTTTAACACATCAGAGATGATTCTGGGGAAAGTTTTGAAATACCATCATAAAGTCAAAAATAGGAACTTAGCTTTCAAGTGCTTTTCCTATTTAAACTGATAGAGAGGAACCTGATAGGAAAGAGTTTTAGGCTGCTGGACACCACAAAACTCTGAAAGAGGGAGAACATCCTGTTGGGCACATTGCTGCAGATGTCCTTCTGTCCAGTCACACTGTGTGTGTGTATCACCCAACAACCACTGAAGACCCTGATAATTTCAATATACATTGTTAGAAGGGTGGTGCTCTCAAATAGAACTCTTTATTTTTTCCCTACAGAAGTCATGAAAATAAGCAGTTAACTAGAGAAACAAAACCTTAGAAGGATGTAGGGTTATCTTACTAGACATCAGAGAATTGGCACCAAGAAAAGGAGTTTTGGGCTGAACTTAGGTATTGTTTGATAATGCTGAGTCTAACATAAATTCATGTACAACTCTTCTTCAACTTTTTATTTGCACAGAACAGTAGGACCCTGCTCTTGTTTGTAATTGCTAAAAAGTCTCTGCTTCTAGTTGTGTCTGGTATACATGTTGCACCTAAACTGGCAATTTTTCAAATTTATCATCTTATAGACAGAAAACTCAACACATGCCTATTTTAGTTTGTCTGTATTTTAAATTCTTATTGTGGTCTGAAAGGTACTAAGAATTTTGTCAAAGAAATTTAAAGATCTTCTATTTGTCAGCTAGAAATCTGCTACCTCAGCTTCAGGACAGATATGTTTTGGTTTCTCTGAAGTTCTGGTCTCTGTCAGGGCTCTCAGGCACTATGACAAAACAAAAATGTAATTAATGCATCAAGTGCCAAGTGGCACAGGTGCAAAAATAGTTTGTACCAGCTGAGAGAAAACAAATGCTTTCTCCTCATTTTGCAAGGAAAATCTGATCATGTGAAAAAAACAAAAAACAAAACAAAACAAAAAACAAAACAAAACAAAACAAAACAAAACATCTATGTTATTTTTTTTGTTTTTAAAAATCTCTCCACCAAGAACCAAGGTATTTTAGAAATGTCTCTGCAATGACTATTGAGATCTGTTTATTGGCTCTCTCACATCCACATCCTTTCCACACACAGCAGGCTTGCTGGGCAAGTGATGCCTGTGACCTTGCAACTCTGCTGCTACTGAGTCATGTTCCCTGGGGAAGCAGTGGAACATAGGAGGAATCAAGCTGATGCAGAGGAACCACTGAACCACAGGTTTCATGATGTCCTAAGGTCAAAGTTTCAATTAATTAAATTTATTTTCTCAATAAATTAAATATTCATCTTGGAAAGCAAACACTTATTTGGGAAAATAAATGTTACATTGGTTTTCACTGAAAACAGATGTAAAGGGAGATTTTAGACTAATTGTCGTGGTTTAGGAATGATACTCCCCAATTTAATGTTCCCCCTGAGACTCTCCAAAGCACAGTGGTACCCTCCACCTTGTCCCTCTCCCTCTTCCCCTGCAATGTGCTGGAGAGAAAAATTGAAAGCACAAAAAATAAAGATCACAGGTTAAGATAAGAACAATTTACTGGAAACAGCAATGAGATAAGAAAACAGACAGTAAGAGCAGCAATACTGATGACAGAGGGTACAAGAAACCAGACATTATTGCTCACCACAGAAACCCCCAACAGTAGACAATACCCAACTGCATCCTCCTCCATGCCACCCCCACTGCCTCCCTGGTTCAGAGCCAGACTTACCCCACTGCTCCTTCTGCCATGCTGGAAGGATGGAAGTCTCTTCTCCCCATGCCTGGCAATGATGGGGTAGCATAGAACAACCTCCAGCTACTGGCCATGGCCCATCCCAGCTACTGCAAAAATTAAACTTGTCCTGATGGAACCAGGACATGAATTTAAACAGAAAGTAGAGTATTGGTCCTGTAGTTTGTGGTGTTTCTCAGTATCTGATGGGAGGAAACAAGAGTCTAGGCAGCCACAAATCTAAAATTGAGACAAGTACCGCATGCTTCTCCCAGGTCTTAGTTGTGGTAGAGGATTATTGCATGATACTTTAATCAGAAATGCAAATGTATTTAAGAGAAAAAGGCCACAACATGTTGCACATTTTGTTCAATGATTTGATCCTTTACATCAAGCCTCACATTCTGAAAACACAGGGCTGAGTAAGAATTCCAGATTTCATTTTTTAAAAAGACACCTTCAAGACTTGTGACAGATAAAGCAAACCTGTAGGGTAAAATCTAATATTTCCCATCCCACACATATGCAACCTCTCCTTAATACCACAAGCTTGAGTATCAGGAAGCCATTAACACAAGCCAGAGGCACTGCTTTTAATCCCATGTTTGTTGAAATCTGCCTCATTGTTTGTCCTTTTCTTAACACTTGGCACTGGCAATGATTTACACTGCCAACATTTTCCTTGCCAGAAAAGAAGGGAGTTTTTTCTGTTTTTTTCCAGTGAAGCCTGGCAATACCTCTCACTCTGAGGCTGCCTTTCCTCCCTTGTCTATGGAGAGAGCAGCTGAGGAGGAGGACAGAAATCTCATGGCCCCTTTTAAGAGAGGTGTTTCCAAGAGGGAAGGAAGGAAAAGTGGCAGTTTATAAATTTTTTATGGGTCTAGGGCAGAGGGAAAAGAGTCTCTACTCTTTCTTTTTCACTGCTGAAACATTACTCAGGAGCTGCTGTTAGAGTCTCTCTGCTGTTCTTCAGACACAGCACTGTACCACCAAGAAATGCTGCTTGGCAGAAAGCTGTAGTTAGTTTGACCTACAGCCTGCTCTAGGTTGATCCAGAAAGTGAAAGCTACCAGGGTGAGTCCAGTTGTGTTTTCTCAACAATCTGTACCTGGGGGCTAAGCCACCTCACTTACACTGGTGCAGGGCCCTGGGTTAAGCTTAGCTTTGCATGGGGAACATCTCTACCTACTTCTTCTCAATTTTTGCCCTTCTTATGAGTTGGGGTGACCAGGAGAGGAGTTTTTAGCTGGTCATTTGCAGCTGGATGTTTTCCAGGTCCTTTTCATCTCCTGAACACCACAGCAGCACCAGATCAGATTTGATAATTTGTCCTATTATTTTTTGGTTATTATACTAGGCATAGAAGAGTACCATCTTCACTTGTCAGCAACTAATAGGTCAGAAGTTGGCTGGTTTACCAAACATGAAAACAATTTGCCAACAGCAGGGACCTACACCCTAAAAGGAGAGAACACACACTTGGCTGGCAGCCACCTCGCCACCCCAACAAAGGAGAGATATTGGGTATTGGTGGCTGCTTTTAAGTTGTCCCAAGTGCAAACTTGTTTCTGATTTTTAGGCTGTCTGTCAGTTAAGACTCCCTTGTTTATTGCTAACAACTGCTCAGTGAGCCAGTACTTTTTAAGAGCTGCTATCATTCATACACACTGCCCTGTCTGAAAAACAGACATGAGGTTTTGGTAGCTCACTGCTTACCCTGCTGCATCAGTGGGATCCTGCCACCAAAGCCAAAGGGTGGAAGATGAAAGCCAAGTCATTCTGTTACCACCTGTCAGGCTTCTGCAGTCTTAAATATGCTGGAAGGACCTACATTTATTCAACTTCAAATGGTTGTAGTGCTAGATGCGTCTTATGTGAATACAGAGACGAAAATTCCTATGCATCCCTAATGGTATATTGTATTAGTATGTTCTAATTGCATATTCTTCCTTCCCTTATATTCAGCAGCTATGAAACTTGGAAAGAAATGCCAGTAGCAGATGAAGAGGGTGTGAAAGCTAGAAGGAGGTGTGGAGGAGGGGAGAGAAGGCTTAGGATGGACCAAAGGTCATTGCAACCCCTTCTTTGCTCACTGTCGACCTTCCACACTCACCAACCTCACATCTCTACAGCCCTTCCCTTGGATTCCCCTGCCACTTTTCAAGAATCTTCCACAACTAGGACGATGTTTAAGGTGAGAAGGTAACTTGTAAGGCACTGAAATGTGGCCCTCAGCTGTGATTCACACTGGCAGCAGTCCTTGGACCTCACATTCTATAGAGCACTTTGTCAGACGAACAGGGGTGGGGCTTGGTTGCCTGAAGTTCATGGAGTTATAACAGGCACACTTTTTATCCTTATTAAGACAATGGGCCGAGTGCAGTTATTGGTGGTATTGTATTTGTGTGAAGCTTCATCAGCCGTGATGTAAGAACCTGAAGGTTAGGGAGTTCATTCCACTGCCCACACCTTGTCTCATGCCCTGAGGGCCTTCATGCAGCCTCAACAGCACAGGCCACCTCCAGGTCCTGTGTCTTCCCTCCTGCCCCATAGAGGTGGCTCAGAGACTCCAGGGTATATCCACTAGCCTGAAACATCTGCCTGTGTGCAACTGCCTGGAGCCCTCAAGGGCTAAGTATAATTTAATTTCTTTTTCTAGGAAGGAATAGGCTGCTCCAGAGGACAATTAAACACCTAAGAGAGGCCAGGTTAATTACTCTCTGGAGGTTCATGTTCTAATTCTTTAGTCATGCTCACAGGCTTTAGACTTACAACTGTCTTGTATCTTATATGAAGTGAGACAAACCCCAGTTGTGCTGCAGCAGTTGCAGTCATATTTTAGAACTTTCTTTAAGGATCAAGTCACAGAGCAAAGCTATTTACAAACCTCCATTTATCCCATTTATCCTCTTTTTCCATTCACACATTACCTTTCTATTTTTGTGCTTATGTCTCACGTTACCTTTTCCAGGACTGCCAAAATGACAGCTACTGCTCTGCCTGGCATCCCACGTTTAGCCCCCAGGTGCATTTTCCAGGAGGTGAGGAGAGAGCAGGCGTTGGTGTGCAGGCAAGCATATGCTTTATAACAACGCTGAGATACTGAGAAGCAGGAGCTGCAATGTTGATCATATCAAGGCAGCGTTACCAGGAGACACCTCACAGCCCGGCAAGCATGTTGTTGGAGGCTTTTTGCCCTCTGGAAGGTAGTGGGTGCAACATTTTTCTTCCCTCTCTCACTCAGACATGAAGGATGAGCAGCTTAACAAGGTCATATTTGTTAGAGGCACGCATATTTCCATCTGCTCAGGCGGGTAGCAAAGTGCCTGGCACAAAGCAAGGAGACACTCTAAAAAGGAATTGTTTCAGAGAGGAGTGTCTAGGCAAAGCTAGGAAAACAGTGGTGGTTAGATACCATGCCTTGAGACAGGCACAGATACATTAGATCAAAGGCTCATGTACTTAGCGAGCAAAACAATAAATGCTACTTCTTTGTTTCAAAATCCTTCTAGATGTATTGCTTTCCAGGGCACCACTAGCAAAGTGGCAGAGAAGGTGCACAAGCCTTAGCAGTAATGAACTGCCAAAGCTGAAAGTTCACTCCTTCACTTTTAAGGCAGAGCCCACACTGCAAAATGGTTCATGGCTACTGCTGAGACTTTGCTAGACTTGAGCAAGCACTGGTTCATCTGGTGAGCCTTAGACAGGAGATCCACAAAGATATAGTGCTAGTTTAGGTGGCAGCTTAAATTTTTTTCATGGTGGATGAATATAGAAAAAAAGTCTATGAGGTGAGAGGCTGAGAAAAAACTCTGAACATAATTTTTGCTAAACCCCTTTGAGATGAAAGCTATAGGTTCACTTCTTTCACACCCAGGACTCAAGGATCTTCAGAGCACAGATGTTTCAAAATCTTACAAAATCTGGTATCTTGACTCTGCCAAGATAATAGAAATGAAGAAGTCCTTTAGGTTCAATGTCATGAATATTTTCTTTCTATTTGCTAAACATATTAAACAACTGACTGTACATGCTGAAATGAGGCATGGGGATTGCAAAGAAATAGAGAGGAGATCAGTGTCTAAAGGACAAAATTATTCTTTAGTATTTTTCTCTTCAGAGCTCTAGGAACATTTAGTAATTAGTAGGGAAAGGACATGAGAGTAGAGAATAAGGAAGACACAGATGAATTTTTGCTTTGAGGCATCACTAGGATGGTTCTTGTAGTGACATACATCACCAACTAAAGTGTATCTTATTATATCCTCTTTCAGGTTTACTCAGGTTTAAGGCAATGGCCTCTGTTGGCTCCTGAAAAATTTAGCCCTTATTTGAATACAAACCATCATTTTTAACCAGCAACTATTTCCTTTCTGTGGAAAGCTTTCTGCAAGTTTTGCAATTTTGGAATTTTCCAAGAATTTCTGTGCCAAAAATACAGACTAAGCATACACTACCTGAGACTGCTGTCTAAATAGCAGACAACAGGAGATATTCCTGCTTTTTAGGCCAAGGTCTGTCTCCTTTCTATCTGACTTTGACATTGATGTCTCTGTGAAGAAAACTACATAGCACAAAAAGAGATGGTTGATTTTTAGACTTTGGAACGATGGCCTGTGTTACCAGAAGGAAACCAGAGCTCACTGACATAGCAGCAAAAAGCCAGGTCTTTGGCTAAATTCTGACCAGGAATACACATCTGTGGCTGGATGCAAGCAGATGGATCACATGGTGATGGTTCACCCGCAAAAATGCCCCAGCACTCACTAACTCCTAGGACAGATGAATAGAGGCACACTAACTGAGGGCTGAATGAGACTCAGCTTGCAGCTGAGCAAGTCCAAGTGGTGCTAGCACTGCCACCTACATATCCTGGCTGAGCCTCTGCTTCCATGGGCACATCTGTGTCTGGGGACTGCATGGATCAGAGGACGTGAGGATCAGAGTAGTAGGCAGCTGAGCTGGAAGGTCTTATGTGAGCATGCACTTGTCCAGCCTGTTGCCAACAGGTTTCCACAGCCTAGGGACCACCATTCCACAGCTAGGAGCTGTCATATGTGCTGCAGAAGGGGTGAGAGGCAGCGGCTGTGGGGGAAGCCCCATATCAGCCAAAATATGCAATTGGCTTCAGAGCCAAGAAGATAGGCCAGCACTAACTTGAATCATCATATCAAGGATTTTCCTGGAAGTCCTCCTCAGACTCCCAGACAGATTTAGTTGCTATCATTGGTGTAGACTGACAGTAGGCAGGTTGCTAAAAATTGAACATTACATAAAGATTCAGCCATTCCAAAAGCAAGATGGCATTTCTAAAATTAAGAGCAAATACTGTGTGAAACATATAGCCAAAGAATTTAAGACCTACTTAACTTGCTTTTGGCAGGCAGGTGCTAGACTATGGATATACAGTGAGGGCAAACCCTTAATACCTGGAAATAGTTCCTAAAGCCAATGTTTATCTTTTACTTAGTTTAATTAATAGCTAATGACAGACACATGATGGTGGATAAGCACTACCTGCCTTAATCTAAGTCAAAGCTTCACAAGGCTCCTCCTGATGTGTTTGGCTCACTTGAAGAGGGCTATCAACAGCAATTCATCACCTCTGAAGTGGGGCTGATAGGCAGCAGAGAGTGTTCTCAGAAACTCAGCTCCTGGAGGGATGACAAAAGTTGGCTCTGCAGGAGCAGCCCCGAGCTCTGCAGCAGTAGTCAGGAGGCATTTCAGGGGCCAAGTCCCTGCTCTCCTGCTGAGGGGCTGCTGTAAGATACAGGGCTATAGCACGGCAGAGCCTGTCTCCAGGATGAATGCAGGGAAAAGGGACCAGTTTCCTGCCCTCCTGAATGGGATTGCAGGCACTTTGGGAGAACATTCACTGTTCTGAACTCATCTTTTGTTTCATGTTTAGCAACCAGAGGTCTTGACCCTTTGTAGGGCTTCTAAGGACTCGACCACAAGAATAAATAATAGCCAGCTGTTCAGAGACCATGATGGCAAGAAGAATAATATACTGAGTCCAAAATGGTACACTTCCCTGAACTGAACCTGTCAGGATGTGAGAGGGGATAGCAATTCACTGGTGCCAGTAGTCCTGAAAGGCACGAAATTGCTTCATAGCTTAATGCAGCCCTCTCCATTGTTGATGCATGAAAGCATGAGATATTGAAGGAATAAATAAGGAGTATTGGAATTCATTTATTGGCTAACATGGAAATTTTGAAGTGATAACTAATGTTCATTTATAGAGGTAGAGGCATCTCTCAATAATCAGATCATAACACTCTGTAGTAACCCTGTGTTTGCATTCATTTAAAAATGTCTCCTATTATATGACTCTGTTAAAATGATGAGGGGAACAGGAAAAACTGCATTTTTTTCTTTGGTATTCTTTATTGTCACACTCTCCATGGTGAGCATTTGTGCATGTGAATTGTTGCCCTTGTATAATTTTGTTACTAATATTATTGCTGTTACTGTTTAATTTCTTATCTTGTTGTTTCCAGTAAATTGTTCTTACCTCAGGCTGTTGTCTTCAACTTTTGTGCCTCCAATTCCCAATTCCATCCTGCCGCAGTGAGAAGCAGGAGGGGAAGTGGGATCAAGAGAGAGCAGTTGTTTGAGAGAGTCTTGGTGGGAGTATTGATTTGGGGAGTTCCATTCCTAAACCATGGCACTGAACAAGCACTCTCCCAAACTGTACTCAAAATAGTACTGCTCCCCATGCACAAACTGGTCCCCATAATTTATTTCCCTTAATCATGAGACTGAACTCTTCTTGTTACTTGAGCCTCTCAGACAGATTTCATGCCCTCTTGTCAAGAGAAAAAATAGGAAGTAACAATCATTTTACACCCCAAAAGTAGCAGAAGGCTTCTGTTGAGCTGTCCTGTTTATTTGAGCTATTTGTCCACCTTCCCACACCAAATAATGCTGCTCTATAGTGTTAGTTGTGGGCTCTGTGTGTATCTTGTATCTTCTTATACAAGAAGATATTTTTGTGGAAAAACCCACAGATACGCACCATGCACTCTGGCCATCTCTGTTAACTCCTGCACTGTTTTTCCTGATCTCTTGGAAGCTGATGGTTGGAAACAGAGACTTAGCCTGAAAGCTTGTGACCATGGCAGCTTCCAGTGGTGCAGGAAGCTTTCTGTGATAACACAGATTTTCTTTCTATGGTGACTCCAGCTAGAAGATCCTCTGACAACCTTCCCACTTTCACCGGTAGTTTCTAATGCCATGTTCCCACTTTACTTGTGCTGCTACATTTTTGGGGGGAAAGCACACACTGAACAAAACAGGGGAACAAACTGGGTTATATGATTATTTTTTAAGAGTATTTTGAGGTGGCTTAGTTGTCTCAGTCCAGACCCAGGCAGAGCTGTACTCAGCTGAGCCAGCTCTGTCCTGTGTTGTGGTAGCAGAGGTGGGTATCTGGGGGCTCAGGCAGGAGGAGAGATGGAGTGGGTTTTGCTGACAGTGGTGTAGCCGTGGGGAGAGTTATCCATGGAAACATATACCACACTGAAAAGATCAGCTAGATTTGCCACCTATGAATGCTACTTTGTGAAGGGAAATTAATCTGCCAGTGAGAAGAGGAATGGCTTTAGGAGACTGGAAAAGGGCAAATTAATTGCTTCAGGAAAAGTTCCTCAAGGCTTTCCTTTCTTTTCGAAATCAAGATACACCAAATGGGAGGGTTGGCACTTGGTGATACGGTTTAGGGGTGATTATAGTGATGTTAGGTTGATGGTTGAACTAGCTGATCTGGGAGATCCCTTCCAGCCTTTATGATTCTGTGATTCTGTGATTCTTTCTAAGCTTGCACAAACAAGATACACCATCTTTCAGGTAGCACTCTCTAGTAGTACATCTTTGTGCAAGGGAAAGGTGTGAGGCTTACCTGAGCCTGCATACCTGTGCTTGTTTAACCCAAATATCTTTTCACACATTGACAAGGAAGATTGTGATGTAGAATATAGCTTCACCTAGAGCATGCTCCTGGAGAAATTAGCATTGGCAGTCCATCTAACCTTCAGGCTTATCTCCACATGATACTGACCTGATAAATGACACAATCATACCTTTGCTGCATTTTTTTAGTGACAATTTAACCCATTCCTTTTTCTTTATCTGATAGTTGTGGAAAGTGATGATCCCTCAGGAATGTGATGGTCACTGGGAGTCCTCAGGGCTGCATTCTGGGTACAGAAAGCAGGGAAACTGAGGCAGCTAGAGTATGACAGATTACTGTAGCCTAAGTTACAGCTATCACCTCAAGAGGCAGTATCTGTGGGCCAAAATAAGACAGATGTAGCCTGACAGATTAGACATGGGACACAGGTAACCTCCTTCTAGTTCTTTCATTTGTCTGCGTGGGTGAAGTTGTTCTATCATAATTTACAAATGTGATATGTGACCTGCTATATATCTCAGATCTTCTACACTCTGGCTCCCCACCATGTGCCTGTAGCTACTAACTTCAGTTCTAAAGCGCTGAAGAGCTGTAACAGGCATTTCTGTGACACAAGTGTCTGAAAGCCTGGGCCCCAACATTGTTTATTTATAGGCTACTAGGCATGTTTGGCTCCTGTTTCCAAAGCAGGCACTCCTCCATCACAGTTGTGGCCATTGCAACCCATGCTCAACTCACACAGTTTAAGTTTTCTGCTCTCCTGTACCATCTCTTAATAGAAGACTTAAGGTGATAGAACAAGAATCATCTTCTCCAGTAGAAGAGAACTGCAAATGGAGGGTTATTTATCACAGAGGAGAAGGAATTGTGAGGGCAGACCTGGTCATCAGTAGACCTGGCAGAGGTGGCCCCAGTCATGACGCTCTTCCCTGCTGGAATATTGCCATGCGTTAACAGGGTTACACAAGAGAGGGGTGTAGGTGGCTCCTGCTGCAAGAGGCAGACTTATCACCTTGCTGTGTGCTTATAAAACGGTCTCACAGCTCTGGGGAGTTATTCATTGCAGGGCTGATGGCTGGTGAAAAATGCAGATATTTTTCCAGGATATGAAATCTTGCACGGTATTAACCGACCATTCAGATAACGTAAAATCATATTTTAAAATCATTGAAGCATATAGATAGAAGTGGTTTAATTTATTTCAAACTAAAATGTACTGAAGGGTGACAAGAATCCCCAGTAAAACACTAAAACCCCAGCAGAGGCTTGAGGGTTGTTAAATCATGCCCACAGGTGAGGGATTGCTAGGCTGAAGAGCTCCTGCTGGGAGTATAACTTCACTGTGGAGAACCACCTGCCTCTGGTCTGGCAGGAAAAAAGCTGTGACCAAATGCGAACAATTCAGTGGCTCCCTCTCAGATTCATCTTCCAGACCACCCCAAACTTTTACTTGAGAGTCCTCAGGCTGAGTGTCAATAGCTCAATGACAACAAATGTCTGAGTTTTGCTGGGTAGTGGCTTCCAAATTATGAAACTGATTTCCCTGGAACCAATTCCTAAAGTCTTAGCAAGTGCCTAAGACCCCTGGCCAGAAGAAGATTTAAATGTGTGTGAAAGCCCATTGGCTGAAACATGCCATAAGCATGTACAGTTCTCAGTGCTGAGAACAGGTTTTTGTCTCTTCCTAGGACTGCTGGATCACGGGCTCAAAAACCAAGGTAGGGAGCTGATCCCAGAGGGACAGTGGGATTGCACAGGATCCAGGTACTAAAAATATAGTGGCCTCCTTGTCCTGCAAACAGAAAATATTTCCTCCCACCCACTTGGTACTGCTTTGGTGCTGGGTGAGCCTTATGTGGGGAAAGAGGCCACCACAGTCTGCAGGGACAGCAGGGACAGCAGTGACAAGGATGCAGAAGGAGGGCATCCTTACAGAGAGCCATGGCTGCCGGTCTGGTAAGTGTGTGGCATTGTTTCCCTATTAAATCCCTATTTACTCAGTTTTAAAGGATGAGCCCAGGAAATGTGTGTTATAGAGAGACTCCTCGAGGCAGCTCAGGTAAACTGTATGCTTTATAACTTCTGCTTTTCGTGTCTTTTTTTAAGGTTCTCCTGACTTAGCAAATAGATCACATTTTTTAATATAAGTGAGACTGAGATTTATTTAAACTAGAAAATGCTTGGAAATTCAGGTTTTGATCATTATTTTTCCTCTTCAAATTAAGCGTGGGCTATTAATGGCAACACAGAAGTTCTTGTGTAATGCAGTTTAAGCTGGATGCTTTAAACCATTTTAACATAGAGGATCACATTCACCTTTACACAAAGGCACTAAAGTGATAGGAAATAATATTTAAAACCTGTTTCAGACCTAAACATTTTCATTAAAATTATTTTTATTATTAAAATTATTATAGTGCATATTATATTATATGTGTAATCTTGCAAAAAATGGTTTAGTGTATTTAGTACAGAGTGTTTACATGATAACAGATAAAGCGAATGCATAATTTTGCTAGCTATTAAAAATACTTAATAATTCCAGTTGGAGCACTCAGCTGTAAGAGCTACTTTCCATTTCAGTGAACTTTATGCTGTGGAGAGGAAAGAAATGATTTCTCCACATGGCTAAGCATCAGGTTTCTTTGGGCATGAAAGCAGGCTTGTAAAGGGTAGGTGTTTATGCTTGCTTGTTTCCATCAGGAGTGTTCTCTGACATGCAAATGACCTGCCATCCGCTAGCAGGCTTTAAGCAGATCTCCTTTAAAGCCTTCTGCTGCAAGCCCACGTCACTCAGACCAGCATGTGCAAGGATTAGCTTTGTTTTAGCAGGCAGAGTCATCGTTTCTTTAGTGCTGTGCTGCTACAGCTGGGTGAAAAGCACTGAGTGGCAAAAGGGGAAATCTATAAAAGTTATCTATGGATCACAGGCTCTCTTGTCCTTTTTCCTCTCTGAATCCACCAGGGATGATTTCCACCTGAAGGCTGACTTGGAGCAACTCTTTTTCTGAAGTAGTCTTTATAGTTAATATCTGGGAGGTTTTGTTTTGTTTTGCTTTAACAGTGCTCACTGTCTAAAATAGTGAGGATGTTTAAAAAGTGAGGATGTCCCTACACTTTTGGGTAAACTGAATGATGCTTTGGGCTCCATGGGCTGTACATGGTGCATGGGGTGATCCACTCAGCCAAAAAACACACACATTTTTGAAAAAAAATTATTTCAGCCTAGCAGGGGAGGTAGTTTGTGGGTAAGAGTGAGCAGCCAAGACCAGGACAAGGCAGTATTTATCTAAGCAATCTGATAATAGTTAGCTAAAAGATGTCTGGCAGATGACATGTTGAAACTGACCACAGTGTAATCTGGGGTGAAGAGAGAGGCAACAGAGAAAAGCCAAAAAGAAGAGCAGGAGGGAGAAGGCTTGTACCCATCTGGACTTTCATCCAGGATGGCTGAGACACTCATTTTTGGTCAGCAACACATGCCCCTACTTCATGGAGTCTGAAGTATATCATAATGTACCTGGGAAGCACACAGAGTCACTCCCAAGTGCCCTACACTGCAGTCAACAGTGTACAACACTGTTGTACAACACTGTACAACAAATGGCACTTCTGTCATGCCACCATTAGTTTGTGCAAAAATGACTGAGTGGATGTTTTGAGGGGCAGCTAATGTTGCAGTACACTTTTGCATGGAAATCTATCCGTGACAGCATTGCATAGTAGAACAGCAGGCTTCCATAAATAATTAGGAAGGCAAATCTTTGCCTTTTATCTTTCTCACAGTGACTGGAATGCACCTCACTCCCTTCAGTGGTTGCAATTCATGCAGCACTAAAACCACATGGTATGCTTTTTACATGCCTGGTGTACACCCCTCCACCCACCAGCATTGCTCGTAAGTATCCTTTTCTTTCAAAGATGCTGGGACCCACTGGCAAAACCTGGAGACTCACCAAGTATTTGCTTGAAATAACAATCTATTGTTAAAAAGAGGAGCTCTTCACAAAAGACACATCTGATATTTCCAAGGAGTGAGTGGTGAACTGGAGTATTTGGAAAGTGTCTTTTGTGAGCATGATGGAAGAAAGGGTTCAGAGTAATATTTTATAGGCAGGAAGAAGTTTCAGCAGGGACCTTACTCCACTAAAAAGGGAGCTGCTGATAGAAGCCAACCTAAACCAGGCACTATATTTATTATCATCGTTAGCAGTTTTTATAATAATAGCAATAATCATGGCAATAATGACAGCAATAGTTAATCAATGTGGGATGAGCTGTCCACAGCAGGGAATTGAAGATGTGAGGTGATTGAGGATGAGCCCTAGACCACTCTCATTGTCTTGTGGTGTGTGTGTAAACTTTCAAAATAACTGGTACCAAGAAGAGGAATTTCGACAATGGCTGCCAGCTTTCATGGAAAAGAAATGAATCTTTCTTATCTTTGCATGTCTCCACATAAAGTGTCACCACTGGTTGTTCTCTCTGTTGTACCTACAACACAGCTGGCCAGAGGTTCTTTGGCTACCACAACACAGGGGTTGAGAGGAAAACCTTGCAAGAGTTTTATTCCAAATCAGCCTGGCACGCTATGGAAACGCACATAGCAGGGTGTTCATGTTGTCTGACTTGACCTGTCCAAGCCACATGTGCCCCTACTTGAGCTGCCTCTAGCCCACCTTCTGGAGGCCTCCACTGACTGCAGAAGGACTCATGAAGTCTCATTTGTGGATTGAGCTAAAGATCTGAGTCAAGCATGAGGAAAAAAGGCTGACACAGTTCAGGAAGGCTGTTGCATAAGATAACATTTTGTCAGGATATCTGTCAGAAATTGTATGTCTGCAGCTGATCTTGCCCAGGGGCAGAAGATCCAGCTTTGTTTTTTTGTGACTCTGTGGTCTTCAATGAGTCCTGTGGTCAGGAGGAGGAAAGCTGGAAGAAATAACACAGAACCTGAATTTCTCAGGGAGTTGTAACAGCTTAGAAAAGAAAATATAATGAAAAAAATAGCTTTGGGGAAATATGAAGAGTAGCAGAAATTTAAATTTTGAAACTTGCCTGAGGCATCACTTCTGGAAAAATCAAGCTGATATAGCAAGCAGTGGCTTGATGTGGGGTTATCCTTACATCTCTGTGATGTTCATTTTCAATAGAAGATGGTGCTAAGTGAGGAGGGGAGTGTGTATTTTTTCTATGAAATCCAATGCCCTTATGACAGACCCTCATGAGAGGCTTTGGCAAACCTTGTCCTTGTACCTGGCACAAACTGTACCGAACAGAGCTTATAAAGTCACAGATAATTTTTTTGCCTTCAACTCAGCTATTTGCAAGCAGAATTGGCCCAACACACAGCAATTTGAATGACTTAGAGGGTTAAAAATGCTTCCCATCACTTCATCCTCTACTGCTCTGTCTCTCTGCCTGTGGAACTATGTTTATGGCCAGATCCTTATCTGACCTCTTTAAAAACCTTGGTGCAAGGGGTCAGATCAGTAGTCACTCAGGTCTGCAGAAATTTATCTGCTTGTGGCATGTGTCATGTTTCATCTCTTAGACTGCCATTTAAATTGTGTTGTCTAAGGTTGTTTGCTGATTGGAGAATGTAACTTAGAAGTTGACTGCTTAAAACATAGATGGCTTGGGCAATGTGGACAGTTTGGTAACTATTCAGAGATTGTGCACATTTCTTCAGCCTGGCCAGAAACAGGGGATTATTATTCAGAGACCTACAGTGTTACCAAGGTGAAGTGTCTCATATGGTGACAAAATCACTGAAACAGGGCTTTATGTGAAATTGTGCAGCCAAGGACCATTCCTGTGATGTGCATCTCCTCTGCTAATAGCAATTTCACTACTACAAGGGAGCCATGCTGGTCCCCCTTTCTGAGAAGAGGTTCATCTACTGTATCAGAGACATTTGCTCATGCACTGGAGAAACCAGGAAAGGGAAAGAGCTATTTACTGAGCTCTGATGTTTGGCACCTGTAGAATATGGGTATTTTCACCTGGAGTATAAGGCAGAGTACTCACACTTTTTACCACCCTGCATTTGGGGCTTGATTCAGAGACATTGGAATATTTTCACTGAGTTCAGGGGAGTTTGGATCATGTCCCAAAGACACCCAAACAGCCTGGATGGGTAAAAAGATAAACTGACTCTCCTGGAGAGATTCAGGAAAAGAGTTCAACAGAGATAATTAGGATTCTGTGGCATTTAGGAAGATTTGGGGGTTTTGTTGCTCATGTTGTTTGGTTGGGTTTCAATTTCCCATAGCAACTCATAGTCTAATGCCTGGATTATTTTTAATGTTACATTTCTCCTCCTATTTTGATTTGTAAGGAGGACAGCCCTCAGGGCCTTTGGCTGCAGGGCCCATCAGGCAGCTGAAATGGAGCAGCAGGAGCTCCTGCAGAGAAATGCAGTCCACAACTCAGCTGTCAGCCAGGGCTCCTGAAGGACCAAGGAAAGCAGGAAGCCCTGGGGCAGGATGGGGTTGCAGAGCTGTCTCAGATGTCACCTCCCCAGAGCCACGCTGGGCAGATGCTGCCACGAGGGGCAGAGGGTGACCAGCAGCTGGTGCAGCAGCACGAGGTAATGGGCTGAACCCTGAGCCCACAGACTCACAGGAGAGTTTACAGACCCATGGCAGCCCTTATGACTGTCCCAGGAGCTGGTGAGCAAATCACAGGAAAGGCAGAGGTTTGAGCTGGACTAATGAGAGCTGTGATTTGTTTTAGTCGGGACCTGGTCCAAAGTCAGTCTTTATAATCTGGGTTGTGTTCAGGCTGAACTGGGCTTTGCTTTTCCATTTTTGAGAAAGCCCAAAGAGCAGCCTCCTACTGTGAAAGCCCTATGAGCCAAGCTGCTGATGTGAAACAAGTCTCACATTTGTTTCCTTTCACATCTTTTGGTTTAGAAGCACACAGATGCATTTAACACACACCCTAAAAATAACATCCTCAGAACAGTTGGAAAATCAAGATTTTTACTTTTTAATGATTGCTTTTAAGCAGCCTGATCTTGCCTTAGAACTGACAACACACAAATTATCAGCCTTACGAACAAAAAAGAGTTTTCACACCTTGCTACTTTTAAGATAAAATGCCTTTTAATGGCTATTCTACTAATTAGCTGCCATGACTTCCCAATCTCTTGTAGAGGCTCTTTTTAATTTATGTCAATATAATCAACAAGGATTAAGGTCTTTTATTCAAAGTATGTTGATTAGGGATAGGTAACCATAGTGGTGCTGCTTTCTCCCCACTAACAGCCACCTTCAGCTGTGCCACCTCAAATATCAGATCTGCTGTGTCACCCTCCTGCCTGGGCAGAAGCTGCCAGGAGGGCTGAGGGTGGGGATACCACTTGGTAGGGCTGAAGTGGCCTGGAGGATGGAGCAGAATATTGCTACAGCCCTGTCACAGAATTCTCTGCTGCTAAAGCACAGTGGAAATCTCAGAGAAAACCACACCAGGTAGCTCACCACCTGGGATACAGTGGATTGATAAACCTTTCTCAGAGGTGGAGGGTGTTGTGCAGCTGCCATGATCCCCCTTACAGCTCTCCCCTTTCTCACAGGATAGCTCTTCAGTTTGAGTGAGGTGAAAATATGCATAATTCCAGTAAAGAAAAAAGCCATCTGGGTATAAATTAAAGGGGACAAAACCTTCCTAGCTGTGGTTAGCCTCTAAGCATTTGTCATCTAGATGTTGCCACCAACAGTAAGCCCAGGTCTTGTGCTCTCCTTCTTACAAATGGCTTTGCTCATGCAGTATCAAGCACTGGCTGGGCTAATAGCTGTAGTGGTCATTGGGGGAATACACACAACCTCAATAAAGAGTAACAAATTATCTGGAATGCACCCTCAGATGCCCATTTTAAAATAAACATTTACAGTCTCAGTTCTTCAGCAGTCCACAACAGGACCAGCCTAATGCCACAGCCTCAGGATTTGTCAGCTTGGATAACACTTAACATCAGCCTATGCTATGCTGCAAGCTGTTTGATTATTCCTAGCTAACACAATTATCTGCACTCATATTTTCCATGCAGTCTCAATACAACACTCAGATGTTTCAAACTGGTAGTTTAATTAAATATGGCAATTGGGGTTATTTCAGTTCCAGGAGCATGTGAGACAAAGATGCTAAGGATAAACACAGCACTTGTGCTTCCAAGGGAGTGGAGAGATTCTGTTCTGTGGGAATATGAAGCTTTCAGACGACTGAATTTCATCAGCATTTGAATCCTCCAGAAATCATGGTTCTTTTATGTATTTCAAGTTGGACATTCCAAGATGGAATCCATCAAGACCACTTGTGGAAACCTGGTCTTAGACGTGCACAGAATTGGAGATCCAGCGAATCCTCTGTGCTTAAGAGGTATTTTTACTTTGTTAAGATATCCTGTGTGGAGCCAGGAGTGCCAAGACAGCAAGCAGCACAGCTCGCTTTGAGCTGACCCATGTAACCAGCAGTGTGCATTTTGTGGGCATGTGTGTATTTGCCTATCAGGAATATATGTTCAGCCTCACTACGGGCTGGACCCATGCACACAGAGCTGCAGCAGCCTCACCTGTGTCCTAAAGGTCATGAAGTTCAGCCAACCCTAGCACCCTGAACTTGATGGAGATCCTTGCTGAGGCACTTTTCCACCTTTCCAGAGATAAAAACTGTCCCAAGAAGATGTCCTTTACAAGCCTCATTATCAACTTTCACAATGTCTCATGCAACTTGTAGAGAAGCATCTGGCTACCTCTGGCTTTGTACCTTTTCTAGGAGGACAGTCTACTCCTTTACTGAATTGTGGCTTATATGGGAATGGAATGATGGTGGCTTGCCAGTTGTACTTAAATCACTCCTACCACCAGACAGCCTTGAAGATAAAGTAAGGAATGAATTTATTCAGGAATCCAAAGATCAGCGTTACAATCTCCTTATTTAGAGGCAGCTGTGCATAAAGAAAACTTACAACTGCAGACAGATTATTCTGTTATCTGTTTAATCCTGTTGAAATGCTCTCAGCATGCTTACATACCTTTCAGCTTGAAACTTGTCTTTAAGCAAGACCTGGTCCACAGCATGTATTTCATTGAAGGGATGTTTATTCAGGGGTATGCATGTCCTTGCACACCTCTTTCCTCCCCTGGGCTATTTCAGGTCCTCATCATACCTCTCCCACTCATGCCATTGCCTGAACTGGGAAGCTTTGATGCCTGCTGGATAGGTGGGTTCTTCTGTCCAGACAAAATATCTTACTGCTTACCTTAATCCATGCTGACTGTGAAGGAGAACTTCTCCTGAAAGGCAGAGCAAGATTCAGGCCTCCTTGTATTAATTTTTTACAAGTGAAAATAACAGCTAGTATATATGAATAAGCTAAAAATCATAGTAGATATTAGCAGTGATAATACATGTAGTTAATTAGATCTTGGCTTTATTGAGACAAGAATTAATGGCTATGAAATTATTTCAGGGTGAAAATGACATGAACATGCTTGGCGTGAACTATGCCCATGCAGTACCCCAAGATGGCATCCTCTTCCTTCAAAGGTCTTGATGTACTGGATGAGAGACTTCTGGAAAACATTAAAACCAAAAGTAATTTATCATACTCCATATTCTATTAACACAATTTTATTTTTCATCTGTTCTCCAAAACCCAGGATTCACATTAGCCAATGCATCAAGCAGCTCCTGTGTTTAATTTTCATATGGGACAGTGGTGAAAATCCTCACTTGCAAAGTTTCAAAATTGGTTGCTGATGGCAAAAGTTTTAACTTCTTTTGGAAGGACTGTAGATACCCTTGCAATGGCCACATGAACAGGAGGAATAATCTTGGGTTGCTTGACATTAACATGATCACATCTCTGTGAAAAATGGTTATGACTGAGAAAATAACTTTTGTTTTTGGACAGGCAATGCTGGCTGGACAGTGTTATACAGAATGGTTGTCCTCAATAAGATTCTGGCATTCATATCTACAGAGCTATTGAGAAAAAGCTGAGTAATTTGAGTGGCTGACATGTTTGAAAAGGAGCAGAGCTGCTGTAATCACATGGAAAGATGATGCAAGTAATTTTTCATCATAGCAGCAAAGGTCCCACATGTGAAAGGCTTTTCAATTCAGTCCTTTAACACAACTGTGCCAAAAGGGTACTTTGAGAGCTGTGTTTCTGGGGTCCCCTGGCCTTTCCCTCCGACACTTTCTCCTCCTTCTCCTCTTATTCTTCATCCTCCTTCTCCTCCTCCTTATCATCAATATCATCATCAATATCTGTCAACAGTCGATATCTATTTTTCTTAATATTTGAATTCCAGAAGGCAAAGTTGTCTCCAGAGCCCTTCCTGACACAGGAGATCCAGACCAGAGCAGGATCAGTCAGAGAGTCCACAGGTCTGGGATCCAGTCTTGCTTTAGGACTTGTTGAGATGATATGCAGAACTGAATGCTCTAAATGCATTTCAGCATGCAAGGCAGAGATAACAACTTCTTTATCTTTCTACTTGTTCATCTCCCTTAGTTCTAGGCTATTCAATACCAGGAGGTCTTTCTTTTTGTATTTCTTTAGATTTGGCAACTATTGAATCTCTTCAGGCCCAAGAACGATTTCAAACTACAGGTGATGCCCATGGCTCATGCAGAGACTCAGAAAAGCACCTCAATACACTCTAGCAAAAGACCAGATTCTTCCTAAAAGACAGAAAGAAGCATTGCTGTCTGCTGATCAGGAGCCAAGTTTAGCATGAACACAGATCAAAGAGAGCTGTGAACCTCTCGTCTCCATCTTGGCAGGGTGCTGTCCAGAATATTTAATATTTGTGCCCAAAAATTCAGTGTCGGATTTGTTTACAGAAGAGTTTTCCAAGAGGTGCTTGTGTTGTGCTCAGCGGCTGCCCTTATTGCCATTGCTGGGCATACCTGGTGTGTCTGGGTGATTTATGGATTTCAACTGCTCTCTGCAGCCCTCCTTCTTGAGAGACAGGGGCTGCTCCAGCAGGGCAAGGAGCCATGAAGCAACAGCTGCAACAGATGGCCACAGCTCCTGCCCTGGTTGGAACAGCCTGCCAAAATGGGGCCAGACACACATGCTTGTGCAAGGCTGGATAGGTGAGGAATACCACAAGGACATTTGTCCATAGAAAACAAAGAGAAAGTTCTGTAGGGAAATAAGGTTAAATGGGAAGGTTACGGGAATGAGGGGACGGTGAGAAACAGCAGATGTTTTGAGGAAGCATCTGTTAATCCTTGAGAGGAAAGAAGTGGTGGCAAGGACAATAAGGAGGCAGCAATTCAAAGGATTACCTTGCAGGTTTTGTGGCTTGAGTGGAAAGAGAAGGTTGGAAGACCACACTGCTGACACTGCAGATGTCTGGAGCAGAAACGAAGCAGGGGAGACAGGTGGTGTGCCAGTCATAACAGGTAAGAGGAAAAGAGGTGGTGGAACATGGAATGAAAATGCATAGAAAATTATGGTAATACTAAGGTGGTCTAGTATTACATTGGATGATGGTTTTATGAGGTATGCATACAGGTAGCATTAGAAAAAGGTCAGCAAATTCATAGTCAGAATATGTGCAAAAACCAGAATGCAGATTTTGCATAATAAAGACTCTAATCTCACTGTCCTTCAGCCATACTGAATGTAAATGCATTTTTTTAAGCATAAAAAAGACACTGTGGGTTTTACCCCAATAACTGGAAAATTAGAGAGCTATTTGTGCATTTTGATCAGTGTGTAAAAATGTAGCTAGTCTTGGCTGAGAAGGCCAGATGTTGATCTTCAGGATCGATGATCTTGAAGGTCTCTTCCAACCTAGTCATTCTGTGAATTCTGTGTAAAGGCCTATGTAGCAGAGACATCATGTCTTTGCTCAGCATGCTTTAGTTTTGATTTCTGCACTCCAACAGTTTAATAGCTGAACATGTCTGTCAAGTCTTTCAAATTGATGCATGTCCATAGAGCTGGTGATTTGTCTTTGAATTGTTTTTGAAAAATCTGAGCAGCCTCAATGATGTTAGAAGTAGCTATTGTTTAACTGAGGTGCCATAAAGACCTGTCCTCATGGTAAATGTCGTGTTCTCTGTTTAAATTTACCATAAAATTAATGGCAGTTTTAATACATGTAACTTTTTGATCAGTGAAATCACTATGAGCTCTCACAAAAGGCATCACTGAAACAGATGAAGTATTAATTCAATCATCTTCAGAGTTTTTATGTTATGGAGGAGAAAATGAGTGACCCAACATAAAAAGAAAAGAAGCATTTGAAGTTTACTATAGTCATATAGAGGATCTGGGTAAGGGGCAGTGGCAGGTGGCAGGTTGGACATTAATCTGAGCACTTGCATCCAGACTAATCTAGGCTCTACAGTGAAATTCTTCTCGTTGTGCTAAATAATCTAAGAAATACGCAGTAGCCCTAGGCTGCATTTCTTTCAGCAAAGCTCTAGCAAAGATTGAGTTACCTGTTGATTATGTCTCCAGGGGAAGGATATATTCTGTAACAACAACAGCTGCCCTTTACAAACACAACTTCGTAATATCACTGAATTTGTTTCAAATTGCATGTGATGGCCTTCAGCTCACTAACCTGGGCCACCAGGCTTGCATTAGGGCAATATCAAAAAAGGGGATTACTGCCCTGCTCCACAATGTGCAGGCACAATACAAGGCTTAAACTGTTTTGTGCATGATTGTAGCTTTATCACCACTTCCAGCTGCATTATCCAAGTTTTTATTTGCACATTGTTTTGGGAAGTGCCTTTCAAGGTAGTAGAATGTCACACAATTTTACATCTGAAGTCCTACTTTATATAGCCTAAGAACAGCTTATGATTGCAATGTAGTGATGAGTGCAGACAGGATGATTTAGAGATGCTGAAGCACCCCTATTCAGGACTGTGTAGCCCTCATTCAGCATGAAGCTTGAGTCAGATGTGGGGAAAGAGCTGTGACAGCTAATCCTGGGACGTTTTGTTGGGAAATGGGCTCCTGACAGAAAGATCCTTTCATTGACTGTGGAGGTGTGGAAAACTGTAAGACCACCGAGGGCTGTTTTTTTATCATCTCAGTGTATTTTTCAGATCTTGTTCTTGAGCAATGATCCCTCTCATAGTTTCCCTTACAAGTGGGAAACCTGAGCCCTCAGGAGCTTAGTTTTTTTTTTTCAAAGTGCTTGGCCCTTGCACCATCTCTGTCCATCACTGGGACTTGCGTTTACTTGCCAGGTTGGATAACATGGATGTGAGTGTCATGTCCAAGGTCACACCATGAATTAATGTCAGAGCTGGGATTATTATTACTTATTATGGGCAGGCTGGTGATTACACCTATACTTAAGGCAATCTACAGTCTCTATTACAAAAGTCTGCTCTTGTATTTGTGCGTGCCAAAATAAAACTGCTTAGTCTAAAATTCCTGATCCACACAAGCAGCCTCACTCTTGGAGGCAGGCGAAGCAGGCTGGGCTCTTGATTTCTTTATTTTGCTCATGGCAACTCCTGACTCCTGCTGCTGGGGTCACAGCACTGTACTTCTCTGAGATAAGAGTTACCTCAGGAGAAAATTCCTCTCTTCTAAAAGGAGTCCTGAAAAAAATTTTTTGCACATATACTCACTGGTGGAGTTAGGTAGTGTGGGGTAAAGACATTAGTTCAAACAGGCAGGTAAGTGGGCAAACAGGGCAACAAAAGTCAGTGTTACTGGGATTGATTATCTCATCTGCTTTGAACTTCGGCAATCACTTGAATCCTTTTGTCACTATAACACACGTAAGGTTTTATGGTTGTTAAGTGAAGCCTTCTTAGCTTTGTAAGGACTTCTTTTGGTGGGTTGTGAGGGCAGATTTAGTTTTGGACTGAAGAAGACTTAGCATGATCCAAAAACAGCAGCTAAAGCATACTGAATGAGTATTTCAGCCAAAACGGGAAAGGGCAGAGATGGGGCCATGAAACAGCTGCTAAGAGCAGTGGCCTTTTGTGAGCTGTGATATTTGCTGGGCAGACAAGTGGAGGAGTGAAGAAGAAATGATTTCTGCTTTTCCAACTTTGTTTGTACTCTGAAAATATATCCAGAGTCCCTCTGGCTTAAGAGTCACCACCCAGTTCTCTCTTCACTCAGGGCATTAGTCAGTGCTGTGTCATCAGGTCTGCAAGGTGAACTCTGAGACATGGGGCCCTTAAACGGGCACAGAAAGGCAGCCTGGGGACTGGATTCATCTCTCTCACTGTGAGTGGGACACGGGATAGAGAGGGGGAGAGATGGAAAACCTCCCTAGTTTTTCCATGCAAAGTTTGGTTTTAGAGGTTTCAGAGAGAGTTGGGTGTCTGAATTTTCAAACTCAGGCTTATCTGCATCATTTACCCAATTGTGGCATAGCTTGTGCTAGGGGAAGGACTCCTGCCTGTGCTCTGAGCTCTGACAGCTACCATGCCCAAGGGGTACAAGCTGCAGAGACTGGGCATGGGACAGAACGAACCCCTCAAGTGTTTGGGATCAGAAACAGCAGGAAATTCAGGGAAAGAAAAGGAAAAGAAATGCATCAGGGTCATTAAATATAATTTGCTTCTGTCTCAGGGAGTTCCCAACCCAAAACCTGTGGGAATTCACACCACTGTTCTAGGATATATATATCCACAAGCACAACCTACTAGCTGGAGGCAGGAAAATGGGCTAGGTTAACTTACATCTTGCCCAACAGAAGCATTTTTGTGGCAAGGGCAAAGCAAGGGCACTTCATGCTGAGTGAGGCACAGTTCACATAAATTCAGCCACCAGAAGTTAGCTGATGACAAAATTCATGTGAAGGAAAGTCTGGTATGAGCCATCTTCTCTCACCAGGTAGTCAGCAGCAGGAGATAGGCACTTTCAACCCCCATAGAAAGCACACAGATAACTGGCTTACACCAGATGCCAGCTTTTAATGGCAAAAACTGTGAGAAGTGAACTGCTGATGAGAGCATCCACGGAAAACACACAGGTCACAGGGCTCTGAGTGTTTCAACCTGCTCTCAAGCCTGAGCATATCTTTGCAACAATGACATCTTCTTGGAGCTTCAGCTTGAAACACAGGGCAGGAGGCGAAATCAGGCAGAGATGAGGCCCTTGGAAACCACAATGCTTTGCTGCTTCATACAAAAGCACCTACATCTCACCTGTGCTCCATAGTCTGAGCACAATCGTGTCAATGAGGACAGCTGCCCACCAGGAGGGAGGTGGGGTTGGGATCCTCCAGGTGCTCCCCCACATGTGAGGGGCTGGTTGTGGAGTTTAATGTGCAGGTGTCTAATTTGGAAGGCACTGGTGTGATCTGTGGTTGTGAAGGTCTAGAAGAAGCCAACAGGCTGACATCTTGCTAACAAAGCTGAATCCCCTGTTCATAGCAACAAGTGCTAATCCTGTCTTTCTCACTGTGAGAAGCTGAATGTGAAATGTTTGCAAAATATTGACTACCAGCACAATCTCCACAGGTGCCCTCTTCCCCTCTGGCTCTGGTGCTAAATTTCTGGCAGTCAATATCTTATGTATAGAATCCACATCTGCATCCCCTAAATTAGATTAAAGGTTCAACAATATCATAACAGTTTTAATCGCTGTGCTACCTACCATGAGCACAAATGTCAGAACAGCAAGGGCAGATTCCCATGAATATCTGCTAGTAGAGCTCTTCTTTTAGTAGATACACTACCAGTGCAAGCTGGTTAGATTTTGGTTTGTTAAACCTATCCTGAACGTTTACGTTCTTCTTGGATGCCACATTGGCATCTTCTGTGACTTGCAGAGAATGGGAGGGTGAATCCTGATTGCAAGGGATTAGTGGTAAAATCTCTAACCTCACTGCAATGGACAGCTAATGGCACCTTGGTATGGTTTCCAAGGGAGCTGTGCTTTACAGCCTGCAGCATTTCCTTTCCATATCTAAAGCACGTTTGGACTCAATGATCTTAAAGATCTTTTCCAACCTAAATGATTTGGTGATTCTAAAGCAGCTTTTCTTGTGCATACACATCCCATTGCCTTGGAGTAGGGAACTGATTGAAATTCTTGCTTTGCTTCCTGCCTGTGCCTCAGTCATGGAAGCAGCAGGGCTGGCTGTGGGGCTACAGCCCCATGGAAATAGCAAAGGGGCCCATGCCAAGAAATGCCATCACTGCTGTGGCATAGAGAGCCTCAGCCCCCATCCCTTCTCATAAAGACTAAATTCCAATACCACTGTATAGCTGAGACACCTGGAGATGTCTGCTTCTGACAACATCCACAGGAATACCAATCCTCTACTGTTAGCCTGCCACTCTTCTGTACCTTGGAAGTGCTGGTGCCCTAAGTGTGGGGGCATTCCCCTGCCTATCTCAAGGAAGTGGCTCAGCTGTTACCTGCTGCCAGGAGCACAGGATCAAGGCCTGACATGCTGCTAATTATTTAGCTTTCTAGCAGAATCCTTTTTCAAGGAGTCCTTTCCCTGGTGAGGGTCCTCAAGAGTAAAGCAACACCCAAAATAAAACTGGGACAGTTTAACTAGCAGGACAATGTGGAGTTACCAGCTTTAGACAACATTTGCTCTTATCAGAGAGAAAAGCAGTAAAGTTTGCATTAGCAGACCTGTAATCCACCTTCTCAAGTTTTTGGATTAAGTGTTCTGGACGGCAACAATTACCCCAAGCTGGTCCCTGGTTGCTGGATGTGTACAGCAGATCCAAAAATGTTCTGCAGTTAGGCTGACACTTGGGGATTAAAGATGTCATTAGTGCCCAGAGCACCCTGGACTGGGGCAGGGGACAACCATCGTTTATCCGGGTTGTTTCTACAACAACAGCTGGACCTTTGAATCATGCAAACAAAAAAATTGGCTAACATGAAAAGGTTGAGGATTTCCAGAGCTGTCCAAACATATGTCTTAACTACCCCATTTTTGCTGCTTAAACAGCTTTTCATAACTGTTTATTGTTCTGGAAAATGTGAAAGAGCTGTTTACATGGTAGCTAAAGAAATATGAGGCAAAAGGCCACTAGATCCAGGATGAACAATACTTTCCCCAGGAATCTGCAGGATGTTTCTTTTATCTCCCTAACCAAAGTCTCTAGGCCATGCTCCTCATCCATGGTGTTTGGAAGCTAGGGATTTCTGCAGGGATAAAAGGAGATGTGTGAAAGTCATTTTCTGCCAGAGGCTTGACTCAGGCTGTCAAATCATGTTCCTTGGCAGAGACAGAGGACATGCTGTTGCGAGCTTTTTAACAGTAGAATGAATGCCTCAGATGCCAACTTCTCATTGGTTTGGAGTTAAAATCATAAAACCTGACTGGGCTCCACATCAAGCCATAAATCAGTTTGTCATGCCAAAAAGCCTGGCACACAGTTTGTGTTAGAATCCAGTCTCTGGAGCTTGACCTACACTTGCTGTCCAAACTGCTCAGAGACAAGCTGGGAGGTGATGGTGTCTCCTAAGGACTATTGCTCAACCAGAGCTCTGAAGAAAAGTGAGAGATGAAGCAAATGAGATGTTCTTCAGGACCATAGAAATAATAAATAAATCAGCAAAGGAATTGAATCCCTCGTCAAGTACTGCTGCTTCAGCCAGGGGAAGGAACGACTGGTAACCTCAGTTCAACAGCACGGCACTTTGTCAGATGAGTTTGTTGCTGTGGAAAAGAGAGTCATTTGCCTGCACACAGAGTCTGTCTGATGTTATTTCTTCACCACCTCATCTTACAGAGAGGTTTTCCTTTTCCTTCCCTAAAACAGTTCAACTTTGTACCAAGGACCATGTCTCCAGTACAACTTTCCCTGCAGAAGTACACTGAAGTGCATGCGGACCCAGTATTGGCAAGGAGGTAGGCAGGTTGTAACTCCAACTCTACACTGAGCCTTGCTCAGACAGGTTTTCTTCCCCAGCCAGCAACACTGTCCCCATGGGAGCTACTGAAAGAGGGTTTTTTCCACCTCAACCATCTTGCTCTTTTTTTTAATGTACAAGCATCCCCTTCACCTGGCACCATGGTTACCTTGCAGCAGGAAGGGTATGACAAGCCCTGAGCAGAAAGTTCACCCGAGCTAGAGTCCTGCTGCCAACACAGACTTACTTTGTGATTTGAGGCTAATCTCTAAAGCTGCTGTCTTTTGTAGTGAGGGGACACTACAGCTTCCTTCATGGGGAGGTGCAGGGCAAAAACGAGGCAGGACACAAGACACAAACTACCCTGCAACAGGGCTGCACACCTGGGGTGGACAGATGGACAGACGAAGGAGTTTGTTACATCCATAGAGCAGTCAGCACTTCTTAAGGTGTTTCTGTCAATCTCAAAGGCCTGACAAATAATCTGATTGATAAAATAGAGTTGCTCATATCTCAGACAAATTATTGAGCCCTGAAATATTGCCATGTCCTCAGGGTGCCTTGCAGCACCTCCTGAAGGCGCTCCCAAATGCAGCAAAGTGATGGGCTGGCACTACTCAAGAGCACAACAGCCTTTTCCATCAGGGCCCTCATGCAGCTCAAGCTGTGATGCCTTAAAAGGCTGGTTAGCATGGAAATGCTGCAGCCTTTATCTCCTGCCCATGGCTGCTGCTTTGGAGATATTATATTTATAGCTCCCCCGAAGCACGGATGCCCAACTGTCTAATTACAAAACATGTAGTTTGGGCAATCCAATGAAGAAGCAAGTCTGTCCTGTTCTCTCTCATTCACAGACTCATGAGCAGAGGCAGCACTGAGATGCAACAAGGTAAGATAGTGCCTTGTTTTGGTTTTCACTGTCTTTTGAGCCCTTTTCTCCTTTCCACCTGCCATTTGCCATCACTTCTCAGGGCTCTGCACAGACACCTTGAGGGGAATGCTGCTTTCTCAGGGGAAGAGTGGACTTCAAGATGTTTGTTCCTCTCCTGCTGCCAGGGCACACACACAGAGTTTCTCTTTGTATTCCCAGTCTGCTGTGGGGAACCAGGTACTAACTAACAGCTGCTCTTTGGTTTTTTCACTAATAATACACTGTCATGTTTTCATGTTCTCCAGGAACACAGCCATATCTAACTATAGATGCTTTCCTGGTTTGAATAGGAAATTGAATTACTTCAGGCAAAAGGGTTTTAATTAGGTTTTGGAGATTTTTTTTTCTCTTCTATCAGCATTTTCTTGTTTATGTTGAATGTTTGGAAAATGTATAGATGGTGCAAAAAAAAGTGGACAGATAGAAGGAACATTTTACTTTTTTCTACTCTTTCAGAACATTTTCTAGTGGCCGTGAAAGGAAAAAAGGAAAATTACGGGTGACGCTTGCTGATTTCATGTTTTAAACAATTACTTGTTATGGATTACAGCAGCTGAGGGAAAAGGGAAAAGAAAGCAAAGCACTGAATCATAACTGTGTGTCAAAGCAGGAATTCATCAAAACTAGCCTGTAAAGTAGCATGAGCAATAACTGCCAAATACCAGTTATCAGGATATTGTTACATTAAAGTACTTTTAACCTCATCTCATGAGAGCATTAATTTTCAAATGGAGCCAATAAAAGAACACCTCTTGGGGAAAATAAGATTACTTGTGCATGTGCGTACATTTGTTTGGATGCATTTACAGATATTTTTTTATTATAAATATTCTTATAACCAAAGGCTTTTAAATCCAAGGATCACAAAAATATGACACAAAGGTAATTCATTTACTTTTAGCCTAAAAGCTAAAGCTATCACACATTGCACTAGAGTTTGTTTACTATTCCATTATTCAATAACTTAAATGGAAAAAAGGTTTTTTTAGATGCTGAGTCCTTCACAGGCTTTGGCAGGATCTCAGGTCCCTGGTACCCTGAGGAGCAAGACTCCTGCTCTTAGACCTGACCCAAAGCTAGTGTTTGTAGGAAAGGACAGCCCACTTCAAAGTGTTTGGGATTGAGGTCAGATCCCACATGAGAATTTCAAAGGCAGAAGGTCAGATGATTACTTGGTCTAAAGCTGCTGGAGATGCACTGACTTAAGATGAGAGGTAGGTGTTTACATTGGTGCAATTGGTGCAGCACTTTGGGCTGGTCCAAGGGCTGTCTCTTGGGTTCTGCCATGGCAAAATGTGCCTGGCAGTACTCCTACCAGAAATGCAGCCCTGGGGCTGTGCCCAGGCCGTTACACACTCATGGCCTCTGAAATCAAGTGAACACATCCAAAACATGTCCTAGGGATAGAATTTGCTCTTAGGCCATGCCCAGAGTCAGGACAGCCCTACACATCTGGTCAACAGACAAGCATAGGTGACTGAATCTCAGTGCCTGGGAGCATACTGGTGTCCTATTTGATTTATTTGATTGTAAAGTCATGTCCTCTGAGGTTGGCCCCAGGTATCCAACCTCACCTGTGACGGGCACTCACTGCCATGGTTGATGTCCTCAGGTAATATATCATGTCTGGCTCAACTTTCCAGGGTTATGCTGGTGTGGGCTGTGACAGTCAGTGTAGATAGTGCTGAGACAACATGCTTAGGGACAAGTTTGCTCCACCTTTCATGTCAAGAGCAACACATAACTTAAGTGGAAGAATAAAGTAATGTAAATTACCAAATTATCTGCACGTGCACTTATCCTGGGGCTTACTGTCCCCACATGGATGCCTCGGAAGGCTGAACATCTCCAGACACTGCAGCCAGCACCTCCACACACCTCCCTGCTCTCCAGCTGTAACCATCTTGCCACTGTGGTCTGGTCAGATCTGCACAGAACTCCAACCTTCTGCTCCCCAACGCTGGGGAGATGAGTTTCCTGTTACCTGGAGCCCAAAGGCATATCCCACCAGAGAATGCAGTATTTTAGAGGGACACTAGTGGGACATGGCAGCTGCCTTCCCTCTTCTGGTTATTACAAGATCTTGCTATTAAGCTAAACAGATGTGCTTCCACAGTAAATTGTGCAATAAATTGTGTACAAAACTAGTAACTTTTAATAGAGTAGTCTCACTTCTCACATACTAGAAATTTTCTCATGTCCTCAAATTCTTTGTCTATCTTCCAAGCCTCAGGCTAAAACAAAAATGAGAAAATCATCCTGGTTGGGCACTTAGTGTTAAGATATTGCAGCCATGGATGTATTGAGAGTGTTCCCTTTTAAAATCAAGCAGCAGAAGCAGCATTCCGATCATGTACAGGAAAGCATTAGCTTTTTAAAAAAACTGTGTTGGCCAAAAGTCTTTAGCTGGAACAAAATGCAGGAACATACATACTAATGCTGTGATTTTTAATGGGATTTGAATTTAAAAGTGAAATTAAACAAAAAGACCCAAAGCCTATTTCAAAAGTGAAGCCATTCTAAAGGCAATCTCCAACAATAATACTTTGTTCTTACCTGGCATTTAAAAATACGATTAATGGATGAATGACTTTACTTTTTTCCTTGCAAACAGCAAGCCATCAGAACAAGGCAGACCTTTGACTGCAGCTGGCAAGAGGTTGTGAGGGGGCAGCTTCATTCAAACACTGCTTTAATACAGAAAATGTAAAAGGCTATTTTACAAGGAAGAAAACCAGGGAAGGAAGTGAATGTGAATACTTGGGGGTGAAATCCTGGCCCCACAGATATCAATAGGAGTTCTCTCAGATGCATCCACAAATTATTTTAACAAAACTCAGAACTTTTTTTTTCCTCCTAACTTTAATAGTGCCAAACTTTTGTAGATTTGTACCACAAAAGTGCCTTTGCAAACTTCTTCTGTTTTTCCATCTTTGTGGCTATGTGTTTTCTAACCAAACCACAGACACTTTTGACACAGTTGTTTTTCAGTGAGATGAAATACTACTGACTGCAATATTTTATCTTTGGCTTTATATCAGTGAGTACAGTTTCATGCTGATAAATCTCAGGCTGTTTCACAATGTTCATCATCTAATGCTGATCAACTTTGAGAAGCATAGGTCATATTGCACAGAGTCCTAGTTTTTCTAAAAGCAGCTGGAGCAATTTTGTCTGGTTTTGCTCAACTCCCTCTGACAAACATGGAAGGAGGACTACCACAGACATTTCAAAGGGATCCATCAACTTCATAAAACTCAAAATGCTTCTGCTGCAGTTGATTTACTGGCTACTGTTAAGACATGCTTACCAAGAATAAGTGAAACTGAAAGAGCTAGAAGAAAAAACATTTTCCCTCAATTTCACTCCATATTTTCAGTAATATTTTTTATGAAGCTACTTATACAGGGCCTCATTTTTAATACTCTTTCTTTTTCCTGCAATGTCTGTGGAACTCCCATATCACAACAAATTAGAGTAAAACTCTCCTTTAAAATGAAAATAAGTACTTTGTCATGAGAACAAAATGGGCACATAAGTGGGGACAGAGGCTGTCTCACACACTCCAGAAACAAAGCTAGTGGGCTTTCAAATCAGCATACTCCCTGTAAAGCTGAACAGATTTTCACCAAAGTCTTTCTAGAAATTTGCATGCTTTCTGTAGGAGGGAAGCATTGACAGCATTGACTAGTGCTCCTTTTTCAGTAGTCTGTGGCTAGGGAAGCAAAGCCCGACATGCCTAGAGATTACCATATGAAAACAGAAATACCTGCAAGACATAGATATCATCACACAGAAGCCAATTATTCTGTTATTTATACCATTTTTTAAATGCTTGGTATCCTAATTCCCTATGCATGGTTTCCATTGCAACACATTTCCCAGCCTCCAGCGTTGGGTAGAAGGCAGCAGGACATTCAGGGGCTTAGTACACTAATTATAATACAAAGAGAGAGATACAGCAGGGCACTTTTGGAACAGAACAACATCAGAGAGGAAGTTCTCAGAGCAAGCTCTGTTGTAATTTTCAACTCTACCACATGAGCCTCACTCAGGCATTTGCGTGAGCACAGGTTAGACACATTATGTGTTATGTGTTCTCATGGCCTGCATTTCACCATCGTGTATTTCTTCTCTCAACATCCTTTTAGGGGAGAAAAAAAAAAGCACTTTTCCCTAATTCAGAAAAAAGAAGCAAGGGTCTTCTAAGGACCAGATCTGAGGGCAGCCATGCTTCCTTTCTGCCCTTTCGCCCTGTGTTTACTAAGGCAAATATTGGGTGGATCTGCAGCTTACTAAAGGAAATAGCAAACAGCTCTGGGTCCAGGGCATGCTCACAGAGAAAGCTGACAGGAGAAGCAGTGTGGGCATGGCTGTGGAAGTGCTGTAGGCACTCAGAGCAGTCTGCTTTCCTCACAGGTCTTCCTCTGCCCTTTCCTGCAAGTGAAGCCCTCACTGCCTCTGTGCTTTGTGTGCTGCCACACAAGCCAGCCCCTTCCCCACATTTTTTGCTGGATATCCAAGTGTTAGAAACTCTTGCTTGCAAATGAGGAGTCTGGGTTCCTGGAAATCCTTCTGGATATAAGGAAGAGTCAGCATCATTGTGGACAGGCTCTTCAGGGACAGACAGATGGGCAGTGGTCAGTCATGCAAGGCAATCCATTACATTGGATTGTAAGGCAATACATTGAAGCAATCCAGCCAGGACTCACTGGACTTTATGGCTAGATATTACGGATAAGCAAGAGGACTAGCACTGCATCATAGTGTGAGTTCTGACTCCTCTCTAATGATTCATAAAAACTACTTATCTTCCAGCAAGAGACACTTCAAGACAGCCATTATTACAAGACTTTCTTTCATTTTATTCACAACATTTGAATTTCATTCACATTAAGACAGCAACTCCACTGAACAGCCATGTGAATATAAACTTGGCAGGAACAAACACAATCCATATGCCTATCAGGCTGACAGTGGATGGTATATTTTTTCAGCTCTATGTGAAATGGTAGACATGAAATTCACATCAGCAACCAAATGATCACTTTAATCCTATTATTTAAAGGGCCTGAGCACTTATAGGGTTCAAAGTAAACACAGGCCTAAGAGGATCAACAGCAAGGACTCTACTTCAAAGTGCACAATCTAAGCTCATATACTTAATTATAATATATGTCTGAGCCTACATCTCAGATCCTCTCAGTTTATCTGTAGTATATACAAACAGTAGTTGGGAAGAAAAATAATTGTTTCCATACAGAAGGATCTTTCTTCAAAACAGGACATCCCCAAACATAGGCAGACTGGAGAGGGTGACTGCTTCTGCTTACATCAAAATATTGTGAGTCTGAAGTAATTTGGGAAGTGATTTGCAACTGCATGCTTCTTTTGAATATTAGGCAAGTTGAAGGGTTTGGGGAATGATAGGCCCAACAGATTACCAGTCCCTGAGGAAGAGATGGCTGTAACAGAAGAGGCTAAATGATTCTCTTTTTTTTGCTCCTGTGTTCATTGTGAGGAACTTGGAGAGCTTCCTGCAGCAGAATACTTCCTTATGGGTGTTGTCTATTTCAAGCTGAAGTGTCTGTAGAAGAGGTATGGAGCAAAAAAACAAAATTAATAGGAAGAAAATGTTAGAACCAGATGGTGTTCATCCAGCAGATTTGAAGGGGCTGAAGGATGAATTACCTGAAATAATAATAGTCCACAACCTCTTATTTAAAACAGACTTAGAACTGAACACCTGAATGTATCCAATACAGCATCAGCCTTTTTAAATGCTTCCAAGAGAAAACGGGAGAAATAGAGCTTGGTAAGACTGACAAATTTAGGAGAAATCACTATGCAGGGTAGAGAAGCTGGGTAAATATGATACATTAAGAGAAATTCAATATAGCTTGGTAAGGAGAAATCATGTTCTACAAATCCATCAGGTTCCTATGAGATGATAAACGGCATGGAGATACAGGAGACCATTGATTGACAGCATCTGCTAATTGTCCTTTTCCATGTATTCACTAAGGGCCCCCACCACAAAACCTTAAAAACACTTAACCAGTAATAGGATAAGAGGGAAGATATTTGCATGTATGACATAAAATCAATTGAAAAATAGGTTAAGTTTTACAGTAAAGAGATTAATAGGAGATTATTAGTGGAAATTCTTCTAAGACTGAGAAACTGGATGAGAGAAAAGGGTCTTAAGCAACAGGATGAGTGGGCACTAGAACAGCATCTCAAACTGAATGTAGATGAGCACAAAACAGTGAACATGGGGGAAAATGTAACTTTAGCTATAAAGCAATGGTTCTGAGATGCCTAGCTGGGTGAGAAATTTGGAGGTTATCTAGGTTTACAACAAAAACCCAAAACAACAGAGCAGGAGTGCCAAAATGCAAACTGAATGTTAAAAGTTTTGGCCACATCACCTGAAATACTAAATTGTCATATTAAAAAGTTTGAGGAAACATGATAAAGCACGAGAAGTAGCTTTCATAGAGACTGAACAGATTGACTGGGACTCCCTGACCTTGCAGAGATGGCTGAGGGGAGATATGATAAAGATTGACAAAGACATGAACAGCCTGTAGCATATGAATAAAGATCAGTTTCTCATTATATCTCCAAAGGTAAGACCTAGGAGGTCTCAGATGAAACTAGTAGGTAACATGTTCAAAATTGACACAAGGAAGATGGTTTTTCAGCAACACAGAGTACAGCTACCTGTTACTGGAAACTGTGAATTTCCTTTCAGGCAATCAGGAGGGAACTGTAAGTTCATGAAAGTGATATTCAGTATGGATACTGCCCCCAGGTTGAGAAATCCCCAAGCCAAAAGTTGCTGGAGGCTGGCAGAGTATTATGAAGAGATATCATTACATTCTCTTCTCACTTTCTTCCTAAAACATTTCCCAAGAGCAGCATAACAAATTGGAGGAACCCTGCTTTCAGTGATTCTCATATTGCTATGGTGTGATTTGAATAACTACAAATGACAAGTTCTGCCTGACACTATTCATCCTTTACAGACATGAATGTTAGACTGAAAATTTTAGTCTAAATCTATCTTCCTTCCTTCCATCCTTCCTGCCTTCCTCTTGGGAGGTTGTGGAGTCCTAATGTTAATCCTTAAGGGCAAATTAGACAAAGATCTGCCAGGAATGACTTAGACATTGTCATTTCTGCCTTGGAAATTAGTTAGATAAGTTCTTACGGTGTTTGCCAACTGCTCAGTTTCAAAAAAACAGACTGCGTGCTTTTTCTTTCCTCCCTTTGCTCTCAGAACCAGTCTTAAATGTGCAGAACTTATTAACAGCAGCATTAACAGAACAGACAATTGGGGATACAAGCATCATAAAGTCACCCTAGGAAAGATGTCTTTGCTCAGAAGTTCCTGACGCCTCTGGCTGGCTGAAAAAGTGAAATGGTAGTCTCAAATATTGCTCTTGGTTGTTCCCAGAGGGTGATAACAGCTATCAGGAGGGCAGGCAGAAAAAGTGCTAAGGGGAGCAGAAGCAAATTATACACACAGAAGTAAGGTTTTGGAGAAGAAGCCATGAGCATTGGGGCAGTGGGAGGAGGAAAGACTGTGGAAAGGAGATTTTGCCTTTTTCCTTAGGGAAAATGCTGACTCTGCTGCTGGGAACACCACAGGGAATGGGAGTTATTTTTTACAGAATAGCAAATCTCTGGTGCTGTCAGAAACACAGAGTGATTAGTTTCTTGGAACAATCACAGTGTGTTTGTTTCATGCATCTGGAACAGAGAATGATAATTCATGATTATACTAAAATTAATAAATCCTAAATTAGGGGGTAGTATTTGCCAGCTCAGAAGACCAGCAATTACTGCAACTTCTCTAGTAATTTGACATCCCAGATTCCATCTGCAGGGATAGGAAACCCAAAAGGCTCTTCCCATCTGTCATATTCAGGCCCCACATGGCAGTCAAGTTGAATCCAGAGGAAAGGAGAGAAGCAAGAATTCCTCTGCATAGGTTCCTGCACTATTATCATTTAGAGTCATATGAAGACCCCTCACCTGTTGCTGGGGGTTGTCTCCCTATCCCAAAGCATTTCCGAAGACATGCCACCAAGATCTCTACCCTTGGTTACAGATGAACAAACTATGGAGCTGAGGGGTTTAGAGAGCACTTAGAAGCCAAAGAAGTGTGAAGATGGCAAAGACCAAAACATTTTACTCTAGTTTCCTTAAAAGTAAAGGCACCATCCCTTCCTTAGTGAGGGGAATGAATGAGAAAGAATGCTAGGGGTGGTAGTGGAAAAGCCTGTACTCCATAAGAATTGTTGTCTTCCGCTCTCTTTGTTTTAATCTTCATTATTTCTTCACACAGTTCACAGCCTGGTGAAGGCTGTTCAGGGTGGCTGCCCCACATGGTAGAGGCAGCTACTGCTTGGGGAGTTGTTCAATGGGTGGCCTTTATCCTGCAATGGCCTGTATGGCTTTTGTTAATCCATGAGGTCCTGGGGTAGATTTCTGACAATGCTGCTTGTTCAGTGAAGGACCTGTCAGTTCTGTAACATGCCTCAGCTTTCCAAGCTTTTGGAAACCCATCTGTCAACAAGAGGGATTTTCCTTAGCAGATACCATTTCTTTAAGCCCAGGGTTGATCCTTGAAGCTTTCTCTGGTGTTCTGTTTGCTTCTTTGTCAAGCACCACTACACTTCTCCTCTGTGATCAAATTGTGTTTCTCTGCACATCAGTGATAAAACTGTTTGTCTACTCAGCTGGGAGAGAGGAAAGCTGAAGAAAAAGGGGCATAGCTGTCTCTCTGCTTGGGTCACCCATTGCAAGCCCTCTCCTCTTACATCTCTGTTGTCCACAGAGAGAAGGGCATGGGAGAAATTACACAGAAAGGGACAGAGCACATTTTGACAGGTGTGTCACTGCCATACTCACTTTGGGACATCTCTTTCAGGAGATAGATTTCTCTGAATGAAACTGGGGCTAACTGGATTGAAAGTCCTGACTAACTTAAAAAAATTAATGAAATCTTTGTCCAAACTGACCATAATGGTCTAAAATGCTTTTTGCCTCTATGCCAGACCATGCTATCACAGAGACACACTTGTATTTGAGTCTCAATCACCTCTTTTATCACATAGCATCATATTATCCTTCTAAAGATAACTTTTCCTATGAAAACCAGAAGTTCTTTGACACTACTGAACCATGGCATCTTTCTCTAAATTAACAAAGAAAATTGTTTAACACTGCATGTGAAAATATTTAAACATATTAAGAAGGTAAACATGGATTTTATTTTTTTTCAGATTAGATTGGAGTTTCTAAACCACTAATGTTTCCACATTAATTTAGGCTAAACATCAATAATAGAAGTCTTGCATCATTCCAAAACAGACAGACTTTCTCTATCTGCCTTGGCTGGGGTGGTTTTAATGGATTGTCCAAAGATGTCTGTAATTCCCTCATCAGAATATGTGACATGCTGATATTTCTTACCTGATATGTCTTTCTACTTGAGGTTTGAGTCTCCTAGGGGAAGAAAGGAAGATCAGAATATTGCAAAAATCCTTGTGACTTGGAAACTGAATTGGGAAAGAAAATACATGCTGAAAATATGTTTTTATCCTTTGCAAACTCCTCATAATCTTAGGGAAAATGCATATCTGTGAGCATTTTATGAGAATGAAATTTCAGGAAGATTTAATATTGCCTAGCTGTTATTTTAGATTTAATGAACTAAAATGCAACATCTGCACTAGTCTACAGTCCTTCCTAAGCAGTAGTGCCAAAAATAGCAGCACTCCTAAATACACCCTGTCATATTCAATTGAAGTTCATGTTACACAGATTCAAGTATCAAAAAGGGGATTAGTTGAATTCTGATAAAGTAACTTAACAGTTTCCAGGAGTAAGGAATCAGCCAGTAGCTTAGCCATTTTCAAACTTTAAAGTGTATGTTTTCCCCTCCCCTGCTCTCCTAGAGACATTATATTTCTCTGTGTCCCAAACTTGGGGAAATAAAAATATTACACTTCCAGCTGTCTCTTTCCACTACTTTTCTTTGTTCATTCTTTTCAGCCAGAAAAGGGGATAAGTGCTGAAATTATAGTTATTTCAGCATCAGGCCAGTAGCTGAAGCGAGACTTATGAAGGTTTAGTAAAATCATTGAGAAGTCCTGCTATGAAAATGGTACTATTTCCACATTTTTTCCCCATATGAAGGTATAGCACTCTGCACATAGAATTAACCTGTTAAACACTCAGACCACTGAAGAGCAAGCAATATATGTAATGTAAATGCTATATACATGAGGAAAATATAAACCATAGGATAAGTTTCTGAATCACTATACTGTACTTGCATTTCCACTCTTGGTTTAGACCCCCTATTAGAAGCACTGCCCCCATTTTCATTGCATTGACTCCTCAAGCCTTGAAGATGACTGGTCTCTGCTGGGTTCTTCAGAGAACCAATGAAGTAAAAAAAAAAAAAAAAAAAAAAGCGAGAAAGAAAGAAGTGGGTTACATAATAAATTTGTTAGTGAAAGGGCCTCTGCCCTTTCCTTCCCATCTCTCTGAAAATTAATGAAATTTGTGGCTCTCCCACCCACCCACACCTGTTGGATTTGATTCTGGTGGGAAAGGAGCTGGGGAGGGCTGCCAATCATTGATGAATATTTGCTTGCCAGATAAATGTGGAGTGAGTGGTCCTGAAGGAGGGTAAGAGGTCTGACATTCCCCATACCTTCCCTAGTGGTGTTTGATGGAGTGCATACACCTCATCGTGGGATGGGGGAAGGTGCTGCCTGGTAACCTTCCTCACCCCTTTCACAGCTCCACACAGTCTTGGTGTGGCTGCTGAGTGTCAAGCCCCATAGTAAGCCCACAAATCAATGGGTTTTAAACCAGCAGAGGCTCTTCTGCCTTCAAGGAGTCAGAGGTGTTATATCAAATTAGGCAAAAATTACCTTATCTTCCTTAAGTCAACCCAGACCTGAAACAGATAAACTAAATCATTTCAGCTGGAGCCAGTATATATTTAAACTTATACTTGTGGAAAACACTTGTCTTGTATGACCACAGAGATCATCAAAAAATCTCTGTCAGACATGCTACAGTAGCTGTCAATGGACAAATGGGGAAATAAAAATATCGTGGAAATTGAAAACAATCAATTAACACATTCAGACTATTTAGTTTGTTCAGAAAAGTTTGGAATCAAGTAGCCCAATTCTAATCACCTTCAAGGCCTGTTTCTTTTTTTATGTACACTACTAAATGAGAGCTGAGGTAAGAACAGTAACTAAGATGGAAATAAATTATTATTGTTGCCATTGTGCAAAAGTTTAACCTGAAAGAGAGAACTATTACTCATATTTATGCTCTAGCTAGTCCTTCATATATTTCCTAGCAACCCTCACATGAGTTTGGCTGTCCTGAGCTTTTTACAGACAGTGAAGCTAATGAACAAAAAGATTAACTGTCCTGTCCAAGGGCATCCAGGAAGTCAGTGATGGGACTGGAGACCCAATCAGCAGCTCTCCCAAGATATAGGTGCAGCTCCAAGGTAGCTCATAGGTTCACTGAAAATTTTTCACTCGCTGATCTAATTAATTTTACAGTGCCACTGCAAATTCAAGGGAAGAGTCAGGGACTCCCCATGTGGCTGGGGAGTGCAGCAGCTTTGATTTGAATGATTTAATTCCCATGGTGTTCTTAATCCTCTATGCCCATTTTTAGTCCTCCAGGGCATGATGCTTGTGTTTTGAAAACTCAACAGCAAAGGCTGGATTAACTGACAAACAAATCATTGCTGGTCATCAAAATAACTCCCACCTGTAAAGGAGAGTTGGCTTCTGATAGAAGAACTAGGAATGGCCCTTCCCCACCATTTTATTCTGTGCTTTTCTAGATTTGGAGTAGCACTGAGACCAATTAACACATTTCACCCCCATTCCAAATCTATGTCTGGGTGCATAAGAGGACAGCAAGTACAGGGCAGGGTTCTGGCAGAAGTTTGTTTTGCAGGAGAAACCCTTATCTAACCCATGTGCACATCTACACCAGCGCTCAGGCTCATGCCAGAACCCAGTACCCAAAACTGGACTACCTGGCATCTTCTGGATGCAAAACAACAGCAAGACTCTCTCAGGATAATGGGCTTTACATATTACCCTTCTGGTTTTCCTTCAGGTGGAAAGCATTTGTATTAAAGCACCTCCCTTTGGGAAAACACCAGTCATTACTCAAAAATTACCCTGAAACGCCTCCCCAGCCTACCCCTCAAGCTGCAGAGAGCAGACATCTCCCATGTGCTTATGATCCAAATACTTCCCTCTGGGAGGTTTCCCAGGACCCTCACTGTTTTGATTAGGAGAATGTGTTTCTGTTAGAATGGTTGATAAATGAAATTGGATTTTGTAGCAGAAAAAGCAGTTTCTGATTATAGTAGGATTAATAGCTCCCCCTCTTCTTACCATGTGCACACTGGCAAGGCTCTCAACTGGGTACTGAGCATGTGCTGAGACAATCTGTTCCTTTGGCTTTCTCTTACAAAAAGATGGTTGGTTTTGGTTTCACTGATTTCCCCTGCTTTTGTTCGTTTTCCTCCTGGTTATGGGGAAGCTTGGCAAGAAAGAAGGGTGCAGAGAAACTAGACTAGGGTCTAAATGCTCATAAAGAAATGCCTGCACACCTGGTCTTTGTAAAATGTTCACCTCTCCAAAAAGGAGAAACGAGACAGGTTGTTTCACTCCTCTTTGGCAAGACACTCGGCAGGCAAAATGACCAAAGCAAAAAGAGCCTCATACCAATTTTAGCCAAGGACTTTCTTCTCTCAGCCAGGTGAAGAGCCTTACAAATGTTTTGGCTTGAGTTGCTGTAAAACCTTTCCTTCTGTAAAGAGCAAACTCTCGGATTTAGCAAAGCCGTGTTATTAATAAGCATAGGGGGTTTAGAGAAACAAAGACTGAAGGAGAAGAGAGGAAGCCTTATTTTAGGAAGGGGGCCAAGAATGACAAGATGTTTAGGAGGGGGAAGTATTGACACCCTTGGAATAGAGAAAGTGTCGAATGCCAGCTGCAGAGCGCCTCAAAGAATGAGAGTCTCCGATGCTTTTGTCTCCTTATATGGTAAAATGATAGCGAGGGGTTTCACTAGGCTGGGGAAGGCAGCAGCCTCTTTCCACACAACACTGACTGCAGAGCTGGAATCGGCAGAGCTGCTCTTTGCAGGGGTAGAAAGCCCCAGCTGGCTGTACAGCTCTCCTCTGCACAGGCCAGTGTGATCTTTGCACATTTGTTAATGGATGTGACACCCTGTCCCCGGTCCAGGAGGTGGCATTAACTGCCCGCTACTGCTCTGTAAGTAAATATCCCTTTTTTCCCCTTCCCTCCCACTACCCACAGAACATATCTTTGGAGGTGTCGCTTTAAACAAAGGGTGCAGAGAGGAGGAGAGGGTTGTTTAATATCCCAGTGTGTTGTTGGGGAAGGATGCGAGGAGAGAGATTGCTGGTCCCCCTTTCTCCTGAGTACACGGGGAGGGGTGTGAAGAGGACAAAAAGACAGATTTCTTATCACAGCAATTACGGCTGCATGTCCGTCAGTAAAGTGACACATCAGCAAGCTGATGAGGCGCTGGGTCTTTTCATGTGTAACTATTTTTAATGACTGTATTGTGCTGCGTGTGTAATCCACTGGGGAGGTGATAAAAAGCAGAAGATGGGGTCTTAGATTCCTTACACCTCCGTGCACTCCTGCTGCCGAGCTCAACAAAGGAGCATTTTTGTACTGTAGCAAGAGCAGATGCACATGAAACAAAGGTAGCCTCTCCTCTTTGCAGGCAGTGTGGACAGATTGTGTATGGGAAAAACGGGGAGCCATCAGCATCACATTGCTTCTTTTTATGTGGAGAGAATAAATTAGAATACAAATCCCAATTAATAGCTCTGCATTCCTTCTTTTTGTGCTTCTCTCATGTGTGCAGCCACAATAACCCAACCCTCACTCTATGCTAACATGGATTTCTCTGTGTACATAATAAAGGAAATACTAACTTTCATTGTCTGCATTGATGGCTGTTCCAAACTTTTTACTCCCCCCGAGGGATATGGCTTTTATTTAGTTGACCAAATACCTGCATATTTCAGCTTTGCTGTGTACAGAGACACACACAGCTTTGCTGAGTACGCAAGATATCGTTATAAAAATATATATACCAGCAAGTCAGTCAGTCTGTGATTGCCACTCCCTTGAGTCTAATCTAGAAGTATATTAACTGAGATTGCTAATTGACATTGGGATTCCCAGGGTCAATAGCTGTAACATTTATTGATGGTTATGCATATTTATATGTTGACTTGAATAGGAATTGTTCTAAAAGAGATCAACATAAGGCTGTGTCATTGGATATACAAATGCATCCAAATGTGAAAGAATGCTACAATTAAGGTTGTCGCTGTGTTTCTGCCATGAACCCTATGTTCATCTGTTCGTAAATTTATAGGACTCACAGCTTTCTGGCCAAAGTCTTCTGTGCCTTTTATCAGCCAAATGATAAACTTTGAACATGATTGCTTCAGGTATTTGGATATGGAAGACAAAAAAAAAAGTCTATATTCATATATTTTACAAAAAACTATGTCTGTTTTGTGCACCTGTAGACATAAGTGGGAAAAGATGGACTCTACATGTTGCTTTTTCAATAGAATCTTACCAATTCTTGGTCACATACGGAGAATTTTTTTAAAAAAGGATATGAGTTGCTGTGTTGAAAACTCAATTCCTGACACACCATAGCATTACTATCAAAATCTGACCAGAGCACCAATAAAACTGTCTTTTACCTAGCTATAGGATAAAGTGGTCTCTGGCTTGTTAACCAACAAGTGGTTGAGGTGAGAGGGGCAGCAGAAAAGGCATAAAATGATGTTGAGGAATCAAATTTGTAGAAGTTGCCTGGGGTTCCCACCTGACATCTCCAACTAACTAGAACACCTGAGACAAGGGGGTGGACCAGTTTTTGTGGTCTTTTGAAAAAGCCCAAGACGGCTAAAGTGCTGGGATAGTTATTTTTGGTTCTCACCATTCTGCCAAATATGCTCCCATGGAAATCAGCAGTGCTACATATGCAAGCACCAAATAGTCACTTCCAGGTGGTTTGGATTTACAGGAAAATATTACTATTTTTTTGCGAAATCACTGTTATCTCACATCAGTGGCTATATTGTATCAGATATTATTTGTCCATGTGAAGTTCCTACCAATGTAATGGTGATTTCCAACTGAAGAACTCGGGTACAAATAATGCTCTGTTTCCCACTTCTTAGGGAAGTCTAGGGATAGCACTTTCCCTGAAATCACATCTTTCCTGTCCACATGAACATCAGCTCTCCTGGATGGCACACCTTGCATTAGAAATGAGATCAGACAACTCCTTTGATCACACACAACACAATCCAAAAGAAAAACCAATCAAAAAAACTCACCCAAAACAAAACAAACAAAAACACCCCCCCAAAACATTGTTGACAAAGTACAACTCCTATAATTGTAAGGGTTAATATCAGTTTCTGTTGCACTGCAGTGCAAATTCAAGCTTTATCCCAAAAGAAAGGGATGAGGAGGGCTGCAAAGACCCCTGGCTCGCTTATCTAGGGCATTGAGCTCTGAGCCTCAGAGCCAAACAATGTATTACCTGCTGATGTCCTCACCTCCTTGCCTTGCCTCATCTCACAGGGGCCAGGATATTCAGAGCTAAGGGAAGGTCAGACAAGAGTCAACACCATCAGCCACAAGCAATGCCTGTTGCTGCTGGCCAGCATGCTCACAGTCTTTCAAAGTCCCCACCAGCCAGGAACATTCAGGTCTAAGTCTCGTTCTTGTTTCTCTTATGGGTAAATCTGTCCTGAGGATCTATGAACAAACTCTGAATGGTGTTGTGTTGTAGGCAATCATCTTTCCTCACTTGGGCACTGCTTCAGAGACTGGGGGAATCTCATAATTTGGATTTTTAGACTGATTAATTCTAATGGTGTAGTTTTAATATTTAATTTACATATGCACAGTTATTTGTGATGCAGATTCACCCCAAGTGAGAGTGTGAGATGGCAGGGTAATGACAGGTTTCATGAAAATATATCTTGGATACATTGACAGCCACTGAAGCATTAACATTTCAACAATATTAATTAGCTATATATAGACAGAATTTGATTATAAACTGCTAGAGCTTTCTCCTAAGGATGAACAGCAAAATACTCATGCCAGGTCAAAAAGTTAATTTTGTTCCTTTTCACATACCCTTCTATATTATATTGGATTATATTAACTAGGTTACTGTACATATAATAATATACCATAAGAGGTGAGCATAACACTGACATAAGCATATTCATCACTCCCTTTCACAGGAAATTTTTGAATTTAAAATTTCAAATACATCAACCACTGCAGAGAAAGGTCTAAGGTATCACTCTGATGGTGTGAGTTAGCTCTAGACCCTCAGCAAGCATAATCGTAAGGGCTCAAAACCCACCACTGTTTCTTCACTTCATCTTGCATAATAAAAGCAGTAAATTGCATAAAGCCATGAAATACCTGCAAGCATTTACACAGATGTATTTTGTCATTGTTTTGAAGCACCCTTGAGATTTAAAGCAGAAGTGTCTTCAGAGACCAGGATCTCGCCTTTGATGAATTCCACCTCTCCATACTATGCCATGCAGCTCTCCGTGGTGGATTCAACACCTTCCTTCTTCAGTTGGAAATAATCTTGCCCATAAAAAGATTGGCTATATCCATGTAACCAGGTTCTCTGTGTCCTTGTGCTTTCTTCTTTGCCTCTCATGCCCCATAGGTACTTTGGCTCAAGTTTCATAGATGCTGTCTTTGTTTTCTGTGTCCAGTCTCCAGCCACAACCCCCTTCCAAAATTGGGCCTAACTGGTTTCATCCCAGTGCAATCAGTCTGGTTTGCTCAGATGTGCCCAGCTGAATGGGTGTCCCCAGGGTTTATGTAGCCCCCTTTGTCATGTTTTGGAAGGCCACAGGCATGGCAGCTGAGCAGGGAAATTTGGTTACTTCACAGCCCTGAGGCATTTACTGTCACAGCAGTTTTATACAGCAGCTGTAACACCTGCACTAACTGGTACCCCAAACCAGGTGTGCTGCCCTCAGTTTTCTTGCTTGCAAGTGTTTGAAATCTTGCAGTGCAGATCCTCACCAGCTTCAAGAAAACAATGTGTATTTTTAGCATTTATCTATTGTTTGCATTTTTCTGCCCGGGGTGGAGAAATGTGATGGACAGTGATGTTCACCATCCAGGTCGAAGAGGTGGCAACCTGTGTAGCCAATCTCTTGACCTTTATACAAATGTATATAAGTAATGGAGTCAGATAATAAAGAGGAAGAGAACCTTTCCCTTGACCTGCTGCATGCCTGCTTCTGTCTCGTTCCTTCTGGCCAGACATGTGTGCCAATTATCTTAGGCACAAGGGGGCTTTGTGGTCTTACCTCTGTAAACAGAACCAGAGCTGTGCTGCTAGAGGCCAGAACAAATAACAAAGCATTCTTCTTCCACAGAATCATCCCAAGTTTTCTTCTATCCTTTCTTTAAAGAAGGAAACACAGGCTATTTGGGACACTGTTCTGGTTTTGTGCCCTGGGTAGTAGTATGCAGGATTTCAAAAATACAGAAAAATTTGTAAACATGACTGCATGGTAGCACATGGCATTTCTGGGTATTTTTATCTTAAAGTCTAATTTCTCTGAGATTAGCAATGTTCCTATCAATAGGAGAGAGCAATCCTTTTCTGGAAAAAACAACCTTTGTTGGAGTTTAGTGTCTGCAGACATTTAGCTCACACACTTCTTTTGCAGGATAGTGCCAGAAATAATAATAAGATTTATTAATCTTATACTATTTTTCTCCTCTATCATTTTCTGTTATCTGCCTAAATGCTCTTAATAGAAATAGAAATTTTTATAGTTAAGCAGGATCAAGTGCTTGACCTTTCCTTTGACCAGAATTTGCTTATTTTGCAAGAGAAAGAAAGAGGAGAGCAATTTCAAAAGGCTTTAAAATAGAAAAAAACCCCAGCCTTTCCACTTGAACTGTGCTCCTCCTTGCTGTGGCAGATTTGAGTCATGCTCCATGTTATTTCAATATGCTTCTTTTGTAACTGAACTCTGTGCAGGGATATGGGTAAGACCATAGACCCACCAGTCATTTCAATATCAGCCTGAGATACCAATAGAGAAAACTGTGGGGTACACTTTCAAAGTGTTAGTGCTCAGTTCTTCTGTGGCATTTGTAAATATTACCTCTGATTCTTGCTCTACCACTGCTGGAGTGGCTCTAGACTGGAGCAGATCTTTATTGACTTTATTGATTTTATTGATCTTTTTTGACTGCCAAACACAATAAACCACACAGAAACCACAAGTGGAGGTTCCTTCTCCACTGCTATAACTGGGATTACTTTAGCCAGATGCATGAGGAACCTTATCACACAAGAAACATTTTCTATTTTGTTTTTTTTTTATTATTTATATTCTGCTAAGGAATACAATCTTAACCAGCATACTATCCACTTTCTTGTTCATGATAGATTGACTGTACAATCCAGACAGAAACCAGGTATGCTTTGGTTATCTGCATATGTTAATGGAGTCTGTCTGGTCAGAAAATTGCTCTAAAGAGATTTAAAAAAACTCTAAAAAAGAGATCAGAATGTTTGTTATACCATATGCAAAATAAGTCAGCCATTTCCAAGGAAGGTGAGTCCTTGGAAAAATCCAAATGTAATTTTGAAGAATATTGTAAGGTAACTTTATTCAAAATTAATTTTTTTTCCTTTAAATAGCTTTTAAAATTCAGCATCTAAAGACATGACTGGGATATTTTACTTGGGGTAATTTTTTTATTTCTTTTTTTTATTATTACTATTATTTTCAAATATTAAACCAATTTTTCCTGGCTTTTGATTAAGAGATTCTAGGGCATCTGTGAATATCTACTCTGAGCTTAAGAAACAGCAATGAACACCTCTGTATTTGAGTACTTTAAATATCCCAACCTTGATGTGGACACTGGTAAAGCATTGGGTTTGTTAACAGTGCTGATCTGGGAGAGAAATGATATGTCATAAGGGTCTTCTTTTCTTGAAGATGGCGTGCCAAATTCTTTTTGTTGTGCTTTCTTCAGGATTTCTCTTCCATAGCAGCAGCAAGAGAAAAAGGCTTCTGCTTTATTCTCAGCTTAAAAATTTAAAAGACAAGGAGTGCAGCCACATCTACCCAAACATCCCTGTCTCATTCACAAGCTAAGAATAAACCCCAGACCCCTTGTCCCTCATAGTCTGGTCAGCCTTTTCATTGGCTCCCTTTAGTGTAAGGCAGCAAATGTGGCCTGTGGAGGGAGACCTGTCCTTTGTGTATCAGCTGGCTTGGCTGCCCATGGCCAGGAGCTGCTGCTGAAGGGTCACAACTCCCAACAACCCAAAGCATCAACACTTGTCCTATGGCCAGCAACACCTCCAAGCACCCAGGCTCCCTTTGCTCCATTGTGACAAGTGTTTGTGGGCACTCAGTGAAGGTGGTAGGATACACTTGGACAGCCAAACAAAGAAGGCTGCCAGCCCTTGATGCTTTTTCATAAATGTAAACACACAGGAGTGCTTTGGGTAGCCATGGGGCACATCTACACCAGCTAACTTTCTTACAATGGAGTTCAGGTGAATTCTGACCATTCATAACTTTCCCCCACCCCCCGCCTCTCATCAGTACTACAAGAAGATGGTCATTTCTTATCTTTCTAATGTAAATAAAAAGGAAATAAAATTAGGTTTCCCTCTTTTCCCCATGCATGGCCTTATGGTCTGGTTTGGAAAGATGCTTAGGTCTTCCAAGAGTGTTTTCCTGTTGCTGCAACAAGATGATGAATAATGAATGTGGTAAGAGCAACTAAGCTACAGGAAAAAAATCACCTCTTGCCAGAAAGACCAGTATAGTTTGAACTGTCATTTCATGGCTGTAAATAAATCTTTTCATTTTAGCCTTTGGAACATTGACATAAATTGTTTCCAAACACTCTAGACCTGAGTGGCTCATATCATTGGAGTTGCCAGACACAAATCTTCCTTCCTCAGGGGAAGAGAAATAAACAAATAGAAAATTCTCCCTGTGTACTGTTCTTCTGGAAAAATAGTCAGGTGGGAGAAATGTTTGTACATCTTGAAGGCAGACTTTTTTGTTTCCTGTGCAGGTGGCTAACACCACATACTGACCCAGGGTCACAGGTAGAGAGACTTATTTAGTGACCTAAATAAGTCAACAGTAAATCCCCCTTTGGCATCTACAGGGTCTTAATTCTGTGTCCCCAGAAGCTGTTACAACAAGAGATCAGAACTTCACTGAATGAACTAAACAACCCCTACATGTTTTATTTTCCCTTGGCCTCTTTCTCTTGTGTGTGTGCATCTACGCCTCTCAGTGCTCAACACTCCCTAAGAAGAATTGAAATAAAAAATGGACAAAACAGCATTTATTAGGCTTGCAGACATAGCTGCAGAAGCAGGCAAGGTCTGCTTTTTCAGTAGTCAATAGTGTCATGGGATGGGGGAACACTGGGTAATTTCTCAATGACAGGATGAGCCCTAATATTTACGCGGTAATATGACAACTTTAGGAATTGCCAGTAAAATGAGACTGAGCCAACGGGGAAAGAAGAAGAAAGAAGCATAGATTTTGAGTCAGTCTACTAACTTTTTGGTAATTTTCCTGCCAATTCTTACTTCCTGTGAGACACAGTGTGGGTAGTACTAACATTTGGCATAAGTGTAGCTTCTCTTTTGGGCATGCAACAGAAAGCTCTTTCCCTTTTGGAAACTTGTTATGTCTGATGCTGTTGGAGGGAGACTGAATGGCAGAAAAAATCAATTTCTCCATCATGGTTATGTTGAGAGCAATCTGAAAAAGCATAAGTATAGAATGACTACAGTGATAAAATCCAAAGACCTTTTACCACAAAGAGCTGTAATAATGATGAGCCTCTCTCCCACAATGCTTTATGGTCAAAAAGTATCAAACACAAGGGAAAGAAATAGACCAATGGCAAGGAGGTTGAATTGCAACTTGTGTCCATCCACAGCTGTGCAAGTCTCCTGATTTGGTTTTTTTTTCCCTTAAAGTCCAAAACAGTGCATAAAGCCTGCACTAAGCTAAACATGAGGCAATTTTATATAACAGGAATTAGTGGACTGGCAACGTAAGGGAGCATGTGTACGAAGTGACAGGCAAAAATATTGTTCAGTATGATTTTACATTTCTTGATTGTAAGACAACAGTGAAATGATTTGTTTGAAATTCCTTCTAGTATTTAGTAGATAGGACCTATTATTTACGTCACATTTAATTCTCTCTGGAGCAGAAAAAAACCCTGTACAATGTGTTCAAAATACCACATAGTAGATCATGAGATTCAGTCCAAGGCCTGAATTTAAACAGTCTGGAATTTTGGGATGCTTCACCCTTAATTCCACCTTACTGAATGAAACCACATGAACCTGAATTCCTAACTTTAAGAGATATTGGATCCAAAATGGGTCCCAGATCCAATAAAAGATGCACATAACTAAAGCCAAGATGCAGATCTTGTCTTTCAGTTTCCCAAGTCTCTAGAGCTGTTCCTCAAATCTCACCCAGAGCTGCCCCTGCAGTGTCTTTACAGAGCAGAGGCATCCCTATAATCTGTTTGAGATGTAGAAATGAGGACTGCCTCTCCCTGCTCAGGGTGAGGGGGACAATCCCCTGGGACAACCTTAGAGCACATTTAATGAAACTAGATCCCTGTCAGGATAGGAGGGCAGGAATTCCTGAAATAGTAGCAGCAATAACTGCTCAATTATTTTGAATTGTTGAATCATTACATTATTATATAAATTATTAAATGCATATATTACATAGTGCTTGCCTCTGCTCCTGTGAAATGCACCCAGAAGAAAATACAGCAGTCAAGAGGGAAAGTCCTGTGACCAAGAGAGAGAAACATTCACCTCTAAAGGAACAGTCCTTCTTCCAGTCACAATGCACTTCTGTATTTTACATTTAGCAGCTTTGGATGAAATGGTATAAACCTGTTAAGGAATCACACTCTATAGTTTTTGCTTTTACACATGACTTCAGAGAAATTTTTCACTCTTCAGTATCACTTTTATCACTCTTCACATCTACTTTTAAATCAGGGCTGGAAAAAAGTAATTCTGAAGAAGGGTGAAAAATACAAGTTCATAAGTGGTTTCTGCTCACATTTTAACTTAGCAATAATGCACATTAAATGGGCAACAAAATCCTATTATTTGGAAAAAAGTACCTAGTATAGTCTGGTAAAAAGTACAGATTTCTGTCCTAAAGACAGACCCTTTGAACAAAAGCTATCACTCCTCTCAGACTTAGTCAAATGTCTACACTTATAACTCAGAGTACTTTGGTCTGACTCCACCCATTTTAGCTGAGATTACTCCAGAAGGAATTTAATTGTTTTTTTTCCTGAGAAAGTCCAGACCTATTATGTAGGTTAGGGGGGTAAACAGGCTCAAAACAGGGGAAAATCCATTATCATCTTTTAAAAGTTCTGGTAAAGACTGCAGGTGTACTTCAAGAGAAGACTAACTTGCTGGAAGCAATTGTTAAGGAAATGTCCCTTTGTACTGTCCCTGTCCTCCTGCCTTATACTTCCATTGCTAGCTGCTGCCGTTGGAAATGGGCTGGAGGGGAGCTTTGGGTAGTCACTGCACTTCTCTCTCCAGCACATCTTCTTACTTTCTGTCTTCTTATCAGTCCTATGATCCTCTCTACTCCTTAAGGACAAAGAGCACTCTACATACCCCCAGTTCCCCTCTGGGATAGGAAAGTTCCTAGACCATCTTTAAGGCCAAAGCAGTTGCACTGCTAGTCCTGACTTGCCAGAAGCACAGATGACCAGCCGCCAGCATTTGTGCTTCCTCCCAGCACGTTTTGGGGTTTGCTAGTTTCTCTCTCTTTTTCAGTAGGTACTGGGAATTCATAAGACTTTCCAGCAGTTGAGACATCACTTACCTACTTCACACATCTAGAGCACTCATCCCCTCAGCCTATGCTAGTGACCACAAAATTCAGCAGTGGATTGATCTTTAAAACAAAACAAAACAAAACAAAACAAAACAAAAAAACCCCCACAAACAAACAAACAAACAAACAAAAAGAAAGCTTTCTAGTTATCAAAATAAAATTTGCCCATTCAGACAGCCCTAAAACCTTAATCACATCCCAGCTAGATAGAATGAAAGGTAATAATAAATACTGAAATCCTGTAGGAGAACTCAGGATTTCAGAATGCCCTATGGGTGGCTCCCACTGCCAGAGGGAGAGGACAAACTCCAGAAATCAGCAACCTGTGCCAAGAACACTAAGCAAGTAACATTTTGTTTAAAACTGAGAGCTGAAGTTGGCAAAAGGACTGCAGCAGCTGTAAATGTCACTTGTGCATGAAAGACAGAGGTAGCCTCTTAAGCTATTAGTACTCAAAACATTTAAGGATTTATAGATCAGATGTGGCTTAAAGAGGAGATGCAGCCCAGCAGGCAGTGAAGATCATGCAGTTCAGGTGGCATGTATTTCTGCTTGAGAAACTCCCTTTCCTAAGCAGGCAGCTATACCCTGCTCCAGCTGTAACCTCCAAACAGATTTCAGGTGCAACACATGCTGCAAGCCTCAGGTTAAGAAAGAAGGTGATGACTGTAATGAAACCCAAAATAAATTATCCCAGGCTGTAATAAATATTCATCAAAGGCATTTGTGTCATCTTTGCTTGTGTGTGCATCCAGAAAATGATAGAGATGTAACAAAACCTGAGGGGCAAACATCGATTGTCCCTAATTCAGACAAGCTGAAACATCATATGCAATTTCTTCTACTTGCTTTTTCCATAATCATTGTTTGACATTTGTCTGAGCCAGGACACCTGGGAGCCAACTCCCATCTGTGTCCCAATATACTACAGCTGTTGGATAACTCCTTCAGTTGCATCACAGGAGAATCAGATATGCAGTCACTGACCCTACACCTCCCGTGCCCATAGTCCCATGCATGAGCAGAGATGAAGGGTTGATGTCTGCCTGTGGGGGAATGATTGCCAGACACTGGCTTACTGAGAGTGCAGAGAAGGAAGGTGCAGAAGCATGTAACTGTGGTGCCTGATAGCCTGTGCATGACTAAAGTCTACTAGCAATGTAAGCCTTCCTCTTGTCTTATGCAGGAGATGTTGCTTCTGAAAATTAGCTGGCTCATCCTCTTAATGGACTTGACTCCCTCCATCCCCTAGAGAAAGACCTTCTTGTTGCAGACCTATAGGTCAAATTCCATTTACAAATCCCACGAGAATTCTTCAGACTCAGGGTTTATTCCTCCCCCTCATCTCTAACACAAGGTCTGGCCAAAGATGGATCAAGAGATGGCTAATTTAGATGGGCTGCACTGAAAAATTTGTAGCCCAGTTTCTTCCTATTGTGTTCGTTTATTTGACTGAAAGTTGGATTAAAACCGAGGTACAATGTGATAAACAAGAATTGATAAACCTTTCCTGGGGGATTGGGTCAAGTGTAGCTCAGTCTGACATGTGCCTGTTCCTGTCTTTGTGGCAGGGTAGCTGGACTCCAGGCACCATGACTGAACGCTTCGATTGCCACTACTGCAAAGAGTCTCTATTTGGTAAGAAGTACATCCTGAAGGAGGACAGCCCTTACTGTGTGAAATGTTATGAAAATCTTTATTCCAACACCTGTGAGGAATGCAAAAATCCTATTGGGGCTGACTGCAAGGTATGTCGGATTTGTGTCTTGCTACAGAGATCATGACAGAGCAGCCTGGATACACAGAACTGTGAGATCTGGAAGGATCCAGCCTAGCAGCTACACAGGGGTTTCATTTGATGGGAGAGCACATTTTCTGGACCCCTGTATCTGTTTTGTATCATTTCACTCAGCAAACCCTTCTTTACCTGGCATGGTAATAGACTTGCACTCCTGTAAAGCACAGAAGGATCTGATGCTCTGATATAAGAAATTCTCTTTAGTTCATTGTGAAAGCCTTTCCTCAGGGCCAGTTGTGATCTGAAAGGGTGATAGAAGCTGATTGTGCCTACTTTTGGGTCAGAGGGAACTAAGCCACTGCTGGCTTTACAGTGACCACATTTCTGTGATCCTCAAGAGACAAGATACGCTTGAGCCAAAGTGCTAACTTGGAGGTCATAGAAATATAGCTAATACTGACCCAAGAATAAATCAGATAGAGTTAGAAAAAATAACCTTTTGAATACAGAATGATGATAGTGGAGTCTAATTAAAGAATGGAATGGACAGAACAGAGGCTTTTCTTGCTTGAGTTATGCACTGCTATGACACGTGGCAACACCTGCCTGGTACAGATTAGTTGTGACTACCTGTATTTCTTTTAAATTAACTAGAACAACTGGAGTTCATGCCAGTTGCAACCTGCCCAAATGAAGACAGAGGAGCAATCCAGTGAAGTGTCTGTTATACAGCTACCAACAGACTTCATCACATATACATCCTCCTCGCATAAAATCGACCTGTTCAAAGTTGGGCAAGATTTTCACTGACACAGTGAGATTGCAGTAGAACTGCAATTTGTATTGCATGGCCATAGGATTCTCCACTGACCCAAGGATATCTGATTTTTGACTTCTCACTGCTGGTCTGGAAAGAGAAACTAATTCCCATTAGTGATACTATCACTCAATTGCTAGTTCAGAGATGTAAAAATATATGCTTACTCAGATTGGAAAAAATAAATTTCTCCTACCTTTCAAATTGATCTACAACACCCTATTGGCAAATCAGTAGGAAAGTCCCTTTCAGAAGCCTTAAAAAGGTAAAAATGTTTCATGACCAAGACAGGGAACTGGCAATAATCTGTAAGAAGGTATAAAATTGCCAGCTTTCCTACAGCTCATAAATATTCAGGTTAGAGATGAGATACAGCTGGCTGGCCTGACCTGAAAAAGCAAAATATTTCTGCCTCATTCCAGAATGTGCTTTTGTTTTAAGGTCTCTTTCTAATCCCCTGAGAAGATATTTCCATGTGCTGATAGTCAGGAATTTAAAAACTTGGACCAGCTTCAACAAATCTCAGTCAAAGTATTCAGGAATTAATCAGGCTGAACTTTTCAACCCAGTTTTATGTATTTAGGGAGTGTAGGTGTTATCCAATATACTGCTTTTCTTTACTTTTAAGTGTGACACACTCTAATATCAGATTAAAAAAAAAAAGCCCCAACTGTCTGCAATCTAAGAATATTTTATCTATGTAAAGAAGCAGAACTATATGTAGAAAACACAACTAGGAGATAGTAAATAAAGATTTCTTAAAGAGCTATAAAACATGCCAGAAACAAACATATTTTGTTTCTGTGACTGCTGTTTGTGCCTGTCCGTGCTTTAAGGTGTAGATTTTGAAGCTGTTGACCAGTTTTAGGCAAATTCTGACAGATGGATAAGAGTTGAAACTTAAATTCCTGCAAGTTTTCTGAAAAAACCCCAAGTCTGTGTGGAAAAAGAGATTCTGTGAATGTTCTTACTGAGAAGAAAACTAGAGTAGTTTCTCAATGACAGTAATAGGCACTAGAGAACACATTTGAGAGTGCCTTTAGGAGTGTCTCAGCCACAAGATAAGTTTCAGATGAAGTGTGTGCACTGTATGACTGAGCATAATTCAGCCATGAAGCAGTCACAAAAAAATCAGGCTTCTCCTCATTAAACTGTATGTGTGTATTTATATACATAGGTATATAAATACATAAGAAATACACGCACACATGTATGTATGTATTTTTACATGAATCTTCTTACACATTACATTTACTTTTTCACCTGAACATAGAAGAAATGTACTATGTTTGGGAATGAAACCAGTGTGTTTACTGTATGTACGAAATGGACACCAATTTGTTTGTATGCTCGATATAACCTAAAAATGTAAAATTTGGAATAAAAAACCTAATGGAGTAACAGTGTCATGAGAAAAGGTCACATCCAGGCCTCTGCATCTGGCAGTGGTGTCCACACTTGCATCCACATTACTGTTTGGAAAGTCCCACATAGTTCTCATATTAGATTTTCCTTCCCAAGTCCCTTCTTGGCCACCATTCTTTCTCCACAATGAGAAGAGCCGCTCTGAGAACCAGATGCTCTTGATTTCCTTCTTTCTCACCCTCCCGATTATAATCAAACCTCCTATAACTGACAGGGTAACACCAAAGTGAAACCACAGGTGCTGAGAAGAGGACACTTGTAACACTCAAATTCTGACAGCACTGGACTCTGAGAAGATGAAATTGATGCTGGATTTTCACATTATGTTTTGGCTATAGGACAGAGATCCCACAAGACAACAATGCTGTAGAGAAACTTACCTTGAATTCAAGTCAGGGCAGAATTTTCTTCACTATCTTTCTAGTTTCTAAAGCAGCTTATGGGTAACTGTGAACATAAATGAGTAATAACTAATTTGTTCCTTATTGTAAAAGAACAAGTCTTTTCCACCAAAAGATCCTGGAATGACAACATATGTCTGAATGACACCTTTGGGCATAGGCCATTTCATTAACTGTAAACAACTCTAGCTGATGCTTACAAAACCTTCACAGACAAATTAAAAACTTCATTTACTAAGTGGTAGGAGGCACCAGCAAGCAGTATGAAAACACAATGCCATTTCTCTCACACCTATTACACATTACACATTATCCATATGCCAAGGGGTTATAGGAGAAATTTACTTTTTCTAGAAAAATCAGCATTTTATTGGTTAAGTCCCTGGTGAATGCTCACCACACCTACGGTTTCACACTTATTTCTGGAAATCCATACATCTTGTACCCATTTTCTTAACTGCTGAACAGTTACTTTTGGTTGACTTTGGCTTTTTTAATACTTTCCTTGCAGATCCTATGGTATAGAAACCATTGCAAACACAGGAAATACCTGCAGTAATCCTATGTTTAATTCAGTCCACAAGTTGACCTTGGCAGGCAGAAGGGGGTGAAAACTCTCTCTGTGAATTGTGAAAATTAAATTATGAGTGGATTGCAAGATAAAGCTACTGTGTCAGCACGCAGGTCACAAACAGCTCAAAAGGGTCATTCTCACACATAAACTAAACAAAAAAATAAAACCTCTAGTAATAAGGATCAGGGAAGGAAAAAAAAAAATCTCATTTTTAATATTTAAACCCTGTCCCAACATGCAACACTTTTCCAGTTCATTACTGAATCTCAAGCTAGTTGTTGTAAAGTGAAATGGTAAAAGCGGTGGATAGCTTAATATCTTCTCATATGTATAAAGGGCTGAGTACAGCACAATATTGTCTGTTTTTACCTTTTGTCAACATACTTTTATAGGTATATGCCAGCCTAACATACTTAAGTGTTTTGCTACAAGGTATGTGTAGCTAAAATCTGCACGGCATTTAGTTGGCATAGCCCTTTTCCTACATTCAACCTTCTGAAAAGACCATTGTGGCAGGTAAAAAAGCCATGGGGAACATTTACAGTTACTTTCTGGTAATAAACTCTCTAAGCTCCTTCTTCCTACTGGCTTCCTGCTGAAACCCCATTCAAGAGAAATGGTACTGTGTATTGGCTTCAGTTTGCTTAGACTTAAAAGCCTGAGGTGAGGAAAATATAAATGCAGGGTATGAGGAGCCCAAGCTTTACCCAGTTAACTGGTGACCCTAGTCTAAGGGGGTCTTCTGGGTATTTTTGAAAAAACACACTTTTCTGAGTAACATGCACTCCCACCCTAGAGGCCAAATAAACCATGCTGGAGCAAAACTATACAGACCTATGGAGAAGCTGTAAAACTTGATCTTGCCAGTGTTAACTGTTATCTTGTCAAAATTTTCTTTGTGGGTGTCATAATGAAAATAAGTGAAAATACAACAGGAATTAGTTGTATATCGCTGGTACCTTCCGCTGGAACAGATTTATTTGGGTTACAATCAGCTAGCATAAACTAGAATTCACATGCCTAGACTAAATCTGATGTTCTTTCAGCTTAACAGAGGAGCAGTCTGACATTCAGAAAGCTTTAAGTCAGTTTTTGCACATGCTTTCCCAGCATAGAATTTGCTCCAGATCAATACATCCACAGCTTATGGACAAGCCAAAGGCTCCAGTAACATATACAAAATGCTGAAACAGACCGAACCTCCTTTTTAGCGACCTAAGAACACTCATGATGCATAAATGGTTTCATCAGTACCTTGGACTTCCTTGCTTTCAGATGTGACAGACTCAGAGAGAGAAAGCAATATCCACTTCATCAGTCTAATATTCTACTCTCAAAGCCAGACATCTTAGACTCTCTCTATATCCAATGACAATAGTTGTTATAGTAATCTAGAGTAGCTAAAGATTATTCAATCCACTTTTTATCTTGGGTGCTTTTTGTTGTAGTTTTTCTTCATTACTTCATTCTGATGAAATATCTGCTACTGCCACCTACCCAGCTACTGCCTATAAAATCTTGCCATCATAACTGACTCAGAGATCAAATCTTTCATCATTGACACCTAATCTTTGTCTTCGTTACTCCTCTTCTAAAAGACATGCACCTTCTTCAGGGTATAATTTCATTGATAAAATAAGCATACATCAGCACATTAATTTTGACTATTAAAAATAGCTCTCTGAAAATTGCAAAACCAGGAAATGACAGCTAGTGAGGAAAAAATGATCAAATGCAGTGTGTTACAAGAGAAAGAAAATCAGATCTGTTGTTCTACTTTCTAAAAGGCAAATTTCAGTGCTTTTGGAAAGCTGTGTATCGTATTTTCTGTTGAAAATATAATACGAGACCAGATTTAGGCTATTTGACTTCACCTAAAGAGAAGAAAAAATATGTAAGCAACTTCCAAAGAAGATTGGTTTGAATTTGCTATTAGAAAAGATTAAAATTTTACAGTCAGAAATTTGTTTAGTTTCAAAAGGATTTAGCTGAAACGAATAGATGAGCTGAGTAAACAACTGTCTGAAAGCTGTAAAGTGGAAATCTTATATATTCTATCACAGAGTGCAATCTCAGAGATGAAAAACACATTGGGTATCAATTGTAACTCACAATGATTCAAAAAATTTAGGTGATTAGCACAGATGTCCAAACAGAAATGCTTAATTGTATGTTCAAATTCTGACAGAAATTACTAGAGTTTAACCTAAGCTACCACATATCAGCTGAGCTAGATGAAACTATTTCAGTGTTTCCTGCTAGTTGTTTATGAGCACAAGGCTTCCAAAGACACAATGTTATTTTGGTTAACCTAAATCTGTGGTATCTTTTGTTTGCTCTGGGTTAAGATTTCACATTTGAAGTTATCTGTGACTGTACTGACTGACATAGTACAGCTTATGCCAGATCAGTTCTGAACCCCTTGTGATGATTCACACAACTGAAAAACTGGAATTCATTATTCTAGCACTTGCTCTTTTCCTTCAGCTAATCCAATTAGTTTAGTGCCTGCAATAAATACACAGTAGATCTTGAGCTAGAACCCAAGAACTTATATTGGCTGAGTTTTTATACTCCCTGTTCATGACAATTCTGGCCTTTCACACTTCCAACTCAAACCAGAGCCTCTGTATTTTGGGGTAGACACTGTTTCTTGTAATCATCCAAGCTCTATTTTGTTTGAAGTCGAAAGACACTGTTCAAGTGTTACATGAACCGGCCACCTTAATTTAAATTTTAAAAAGCACAATCCACACTTTTAGGTCACAATTTTGAGCTTTTAAATAATAAAAGGAACCACTGTGAAGAGTATTTTAAATACTAACATGCTCACACTAATCTCTTGACCTGTACTCTGGATCACTAGATGCAGGTACAATGTGGTCTTCTATCTTTCAATCCACATCTGAAAAATAGGTAAACAAAAACACAAGTATCAGTAAAAATTCGTTGTAGTGAAAAAAATCCCAGAGAGCTCAGACTCATTCCACCCTTGGTGTAAATCTGTTGAAAAAATACCAGAATGCAATTAGGAAAAAATATTTCTGTTCAGGAGTAAATATCTATGAAATGAGCTAGAAATCAGCAATAGTTAAGGCAAATAGGGGAAAACTATCATACCTATCAGGTTAACAAGTTTTAATCTAGCTCAGAAGCAGGGCTTTATTCTCAAAGGAAATACCTAAGTGAAATTAGCTGCTCCTCTGTCACATACAAAAAGGGTTACCTTGAACTGAAAAAGGGTTGATAGTTGATAGTTGTCATGAGCTGCTTTTGATTATTCTAGCAAAATAAGTTCACCTTCATCAGAACATTTCATTTTCTTCAAATTAACCCTAGCTCCTGTCTGGAGTTCAGATTTGGATGTGTTTGCATTCTCTGAGCTTCCAGAGCAATGTGCAATGTGCAAACCATTTATTCTACTTATTCTGTGGTTTTGGATTTCTACAGGATCTGTCTTACAAGGACCGCCATTGGCACGAAACCTGCTTCCACTGCTTCCAGTGCAAGAATTCTTTGGTGGACAAACCTTTTGCTGCAAAAGAGGAACATCTACTTTGTACTGACTGCTACTCCAACGAATACTCTTCCAAATGTAATGAGTGCAAGAAGACTATTATGCCAGGTCAGGATGCTCACTTTTTGGACTAAATATCAAGTCCAAACTCAGGAACATCTGTGAGAAACATTTCTCCTTGACTATCTCTACTAAGTCATGCTAACTGTGTAAAAAAATGGTGAGGGTGCATTCCAGGCCACTTCCATGACCAGAATATTTAAAGTTCATAATGGCTCATGGAAGAACTCTCATTCACATGAAACTTTTTGTCTAATTACTCTAAATTTAGCTTCTCTCAGACAGATGAAAAACTGGTCAAGATGCCTCTGAGGTCCTTCTTGAGCACAACAATATGAAGAAATAGGAAAGAGCTATTTTCTTTTTCAACATTAAACTTGAGGTTACAGTAATAGATTGCTAAAACCTGGTCTTCTCACATGCATACTATAGCATTCTGTGATGATTTGAGGGCTTTAAAGTTGAAGTGCTATCAATGCAGAAATACCATATTAAAAGGCAATTTGAAGAATCCTCATATACACTCCATAATGATTACTTGTTACTTTGTCATCAGGTTCTGACATTGGTCATCTCGGATAAAAAGAGAAAACCACAACATTTTGCTCCTGGGGTATAAAAATGAAGGTTTGATGATGAAATAGGACAACAATATTTAGAAGCAGACAGCCCTAGCTATTAATGACTGAGTTTAGACTCCCCTGTTATTCCATGTGCACCCATTTTGCTGACACAGCAATAAAAACTGACATGCTTTGGAATAGCCAGTGCTAGTTTTAAATCTGGAACTACATGACACAGAAAGTCCATTCAAATCCCAGAAAACAAGTTGTATCCTGGGTTGCATCCAAAGCAGCATGGGCAGCAGGTCAAGGGAGGTCATTCTGCCCCATAACTTTACTCTTGAGTGATCCCACCTGAAGTGCTGCATCCAGCTCTGGGAACCCCAACACAAGAACATGGAACTGTTGGAAAAGGTCTAGAGGAAGTCCACAAAGAGGGCTGCAGCACTTCACTTCTAAAGACAAGTTGAGAGAGTTGGGATTGTTCAGCCTGGAGAAGGCTCTGGGGAAACCTGATTGCAGCCTTTCAGTACTGAAAGGGGTCCCTTAACAAAGATGAGGAAAAACCTTTCAGCAGGACCTGTTGCACTAGAACAAAGTGTAACAATTTTAAAGTATAAGAGGGTTGATTTAGATTAGATATAAGGAATACATTTTCTACAATGAGGGGGTAAGGTAAAACACTGGAACAAGTTGCCCAGAGAGGTGGATTTCCCATGCCTGGAAAAATTCAAGGTCAGTTTGGATGGGGTTCTGAGCAACTGCATCAAGTTGAAGATATCCCTGCTTACTGAGAGGGCTTGGACTAGATGATCTTTAAAAGTTCCTTTCAACCAAAACTATTCTATGAGTCTATGATTCTATAATTTTATGTGTATATTTTTTTAATACTGTTCATGGGATTCATCGCCATTGTCAGTGATTTACTTAAAGGATCTCTTTTTGTCTATTATGCCAGGCTTTCATTGATATGTAGTAATGGAGGCTGGATTCAGTGACAGAGAATTCCTTCTTCTCTTATAACCCAAAAGAGAAGAAAACATTTTTTGTAAGGTTTACAGCTACCCACTGGTCTCTAGCTGCTTACCCAAGATAGCTGAGATGTCACCACACTGGAAGAGCAGTACACTCAGCATGTTTTTCCTACTTACACAGCACACCATGGTAGTACAGGAGCTACAGCAGAGGAGCATGGTCACCTCATGATCAGAAAAACAATTCATTTTGAAAGAACCAGCAAGTGGTTGGATAGCCTTTGTGGAGATTGTTAATGCTAAACTTGACCTTTGCTTTGAGCCATTAAATGTAAAATGTAGATTTAATGAAGCTTTATCATGACATCCCCATTTAAGTGATTACAAGCTTGGTCTTTCAGTTCTTCTGCAAATTCAACTCATGCTGACTTCAGTCTAGCAGCCAACAAAACAAAGCTCTCCCTGTTTTGAGTTTCAGTGACAACAACATCCAAAGAGAGCAGAGCTGAAAATACGAAAATAAAATTCTAGACTATTAAAAAAGATTATCCACATCTCCTTTTTCCAGAATATTATTCTTTCAAGGACTGATTTATTTGCTCCTTGACGTGATATAGGACGTTACCAGCATAGAGAGGGTAAAATCTGTAGAAGGTGACTATTAATAAAATGGAGCAGAAATATTAAAGAATGTAAACATCAGAAAGAAAGATAATTGACATTTCAGTTACTACTGATGCAAGTAAATTTTAAAAAACAAACCACCAAACAAATCCTGAAGTATGCCTCTCAGCAGAATTTAATGGGATCATAAAAGAAGAAAAATATGCAACTAGTAAATAAAGATTAATTAGTGCTTGAGAAGGGGAAAAATGGTAAAACCTCACCCTGCAGTAATAGGAATGTGCAGAATTGGCATCAAAGGTATTAGTGTGGTTCTTCATCATTAGCCTACTCAATCAGCTTGTCAGTCTTCCAAGTATTTGACTTTGTGTTTGCTATTACAGGCTCCAAGAGTGATGCAGAACTGTAGGAACAACATTTGTTTGTTTATCCTTCTGGCCAGTATCAAATATTCTGACTCAGACTGGTACATAGGAAATCATAACTTGTGCAAAGAAATTTATCCATATAATAGGGCATCTCCAATTTCCTGGAGGGGCTCAGAGTCCACCTGCCATACTGTGGAGTGAATCTGCAAAGAACACTATCTGAGCTCTAAAACTTTGGTCTAGGGAAGTGCATTTATTTCCTAACTACCGTACCACTTCTCTGCCTTTCAAGAAAGGATTGTTTAAATTCCACATTTCAGCCATATTTTCAATTCAGCTGAAAACAGGGAGAAAGCTTCTTTTTTACTGAAAGGTTCAAGAGAAAAAAACATTTAGGATAGGTGTTGCTGAGCTGGAAACAATGCAAACTTATAATACACTTCAATGAGAACAAGCAAAAGGCCCCCGAGCAGATATGAAATAATCCATTGTCTCAGACAGTGACTATATTTCATTGGGAAAGGGAGGCAAGATGCTTGCCAGGAATTGCATGGCCCATCCCTAGCAGTGTTCAAAGCCAGGTTGGATCAGGCTCTGAGAACCTGATCTAATGAAAGGTGTCCCCATCCATGGCAGGGAGTTTAAAACTAGATGATCTTTGAGGTGTCTTCCAGCCCAAATCATTCTATGAGTCTGTAATTAACCAGGTACCTTGCTGCTATTTGAAAATGAAACAAAACAGATGTGGAATGAATGAGGTCAATCTTTGATGAGGAATGGCCCTACCTCCACTCAGCACTAACAGCAGCTTATATTGGTGTCTGTCCAATTCACTTGAATCTTCCTGTGAATTGGAATTCATTATTTGCCTAATAATACCACAAAAAGTTGTTCTAGGCTGTAGCTGTTCACAATAAAGGTTTCTCCTCTTTGCAGTAGAAGAACCACTTGCTCTCCAAAAACCTAAAATGGTACCAGCTGTCATGCAAAGCTGGTAGGAACATGAAATAGCCTCTAGCTCGTAGCTGCAATGCTTCTTGACTGACAGCCAGCTGCCAGGCAAACAAGAGCTACAGACTGCATCTATCTCATCCAGAAGTTCAATTGATGCTCTGGTCTCATTACAGGTACTCGGAAAATGGAATACAAGGGCAACAGCTGGCACGAGACCTGCTTTATCTGCTACCACTGCCAACAGCCTATTGGGACAAAGAGCTTCATCCCTAAGGACAATCAAAACTTTTGTGTACCCTGCTATGAAAAGCAGTTTGCCATGCAATGCGTCCAGTGCAAGAAGGTAGTGCTCTTATTTTGCTTACATGAAACCTAAGGGATTGAAATCCATCCCATTTTATATCCAAGTAGGCAGACTATCTCATTTTGTATGTGTAAAAAGATTAAGAATTAACTGGTTTTAAGAGATTATATAATTTGAATTCCATTTACTTGTAAGAGAAAACTCCCTGACAAAGTCTGGAGAAGCAGAAAGTAAGCACTTCATCTAAAATATTAAATAAACCAGTCTTTCCCAAAGAAAGTAACAGGGAAGTTGAAACACGTCAGGTAATTCCTCCACCATGAAGGAAGGGACAGTGATGAGACAAACTCCAGTACATGCATATGAAAAGCAACCTACAAAGAGTTGCTTGAAAAACAGAGTACAATTGAGTGAGATTTTACAATATATGCAGAATAAAGTACTTTTAGCAGGAGGCTTCTTTTTATAAATAAGGAAATTACAATAAAACACTTGCATAATTTTCTATAAGTCAACTCCAAGCAAAATCATAATCTTGCTGTTGCTAAGTATTCTTCCCCTCCTCCCATCCACTAAAATCTCAACACCCTCCCTCTTTACCAAATCAAAATACAAAGCTGCCACTCTTAAGAAACCACTTTCTTGTCTTTTTATTCCTAAACCAGGCTATCACCACAGGAGGCGTTACCTACCGGGAGCAGCCGTGGCATAAGGAGTGCTTCGTGTGTACTGCATGCAAGAAGCAATTGTCTGGACAGCGCTTTACCTCCAGGGACGAGTTTGCATACTGCCTGAGTTGCTTCTGCAACCTCTATGCCAAAAAGTGTGCTGGATGCACAAACCCAATCAGTGGTAGGTCTCTCATGGCTGATGCCTTTACATTTTGTGGTGGTTTTGTGTGTTGAGTTGCTACTAAAGGTAGAACTAAACAAAAAGTCTGACCTGGTACAAGAGATGTCCAACTAAATCTTTTCATGGAACTCCAACTAGTCATTTTTGAGATTAAGCAAAAGACAATTTCTACCAATAGACATTTTTCCATTTTTGTTTTTTTCTTCTGTACAACTTCAATACACCTGATGATAACTGCCATAGCCTCAAACTCTGGAATGCTTCTTTACTAACCTGCTTCTTTTCCTGAGGCATTCTTCCTTCAGGGCTATAAATCAAGCCATGACACTGGACAGACATCTTTTTAAATTATCTAAATGCACCTCTACAAAGCATAAATTAACATACTCAGGCCCATAAAACATTCTGTAAAAAAATACCAAAATTCTGTTCAGAAGCAAGTGCTTTGCTTTTCTTCTGCTGTATGTTGCAGGGCCATCCCTTGGAAGTTCATTTCTGCCATTATCACTAGGGATAACAGCCTTGCTCATTAACTTTGCTGAAAGTAACAGAAGTATTTCAGCATGAAAATAATAGTCACTACAGAATAAGGGTGGCAAAATTAGCATAGCAACCAACAGATTTGTCACAATGGAACTTTTTCACTGCTGTATGTCAGATCTCCATGTCAGTCTGCATGACCTGATGGCTGACCTGCTATTCTTTTCTTGTAACAGAACGATTTTGCTTTTCAAACAGGACTCGGAGGAACCAAGTACATCTCTTTCGAAGAACGGCAGTGGCATAATGATTGCTTTAACTGTAAGAAGTGCTCCCTTTCATTGGTGGGTCGTGGCTTCCTCACAGAAAGAGATGACATCCTTTGCCCTGAATGTGGAAAGGATATTTAAAGCTCAAACTAAGAGGTGAGGAAGAAGGGAGGAAAGCCATGCTTGCAATATATAGTCTGAAACACATGAATGTTCAGAGCTAGCTTTGCCACTCTGTGTCTCACTGTATTATTAACATTTCTTAACCTTTTTCTTTATACCCTCCAAATCTTGAGGGAAAACAACTTGAAAATCTCTAATAGCAGTGTTGGTGTTTAATATTTCTACCAATAACAAAAACTAATGCAAAACCCATGATGTAAAACTATGTGGCTGTTTTTGGCATAACATACTATTTTTAAGAGTTTGGGTTTTTTTCCTAAAAAATATTCCAATTACAAGCAAGTGATACAGTTCAAGGATTACAATGGCCACACACAATACATTCATAGGTGGATATTCAGGACGAAGCCTTCAAGCCCACTGAAATCAATGGCAAAGGCCATTCAATTCCAATAAGGCTGGTGTAACCTCGGTGTTCTTGAGCTATGTGACTAGTGTGTGCTGTCAAGTCTGTAGAAAGACTGAAAAAGTAGAGTGTGTTTCAATGTACATGGATTTGTGACATGCCATAAAGAGATAATGATGAAACAGTGGAAGTGGGAGTGCTTCATGACAGGTATATATTTTATTGCGTGTCTGGCCGATCATTGTGTGAAGTACAAGTTCTGATTGACAGTGTCAGTATTACAGTTAGTTGTCATTACATTGCACATTGTATTTTTCAAAATAAAATCGTTTAAAACAAAACTGCGATTGTGGCTTAATTGTATTTACATAATATTTACAAAAATGTTTTCACATTCTGAAGAAACACAATGCATACAAACACAAACCTTTTTGCACCCAATTTTTGGGAGTGTGAAGTTTAGACAATTCTCAGGAGGGCCCTGCTGTACAACATAGTCTTTTACTAATTGAAGTCAGTGGGAAAACTATCAGCAAAAATGGACAAGTGTGTGAAAACACACACTGAACTGACTGCAGCTGATAAAAATGTGCTCATAGGCTCTAAACTAAAGCCCAAAATATTTTTCTTCTCAGCAAGCAAGGAGGTCAAAACAACTCAAAATCTGTGCTGAAGTCAGAAGTTTAACTTCTATAGTAAGGCATGCTTTAATTTTGTTCTCTGTTGGGATACATATTACCTTTTGTTGTAGCATAATTTCTGCTAAGTCTGCCACAGCAGCAACTGTCAGCAACAGCATGCTGGCAGGACAGTAACATCAAAAAGAAACAATACAAAGGAAGATAAACCTTATCCCAAAGCAAACTGCAAGAAATATGGCCATGTTATGCAACATACAATCCCAGTACACCTTCCAGAGGGAATTCATTTGTGTTCAGAAAAAGGAGGAAAGAAATACGTCACGCCTCCAACAGGAATCTTCAGATGTGAAATTAAGATTTAGGAATATACTTACTCTGTGTGCTACTGGGTGGGGAAAGTTTGCTCCTAGTTTCTGCCACCACTCTTGAGTTTGTCTCTTTGTACCAAGTGCAAAGTGCTCACAGGTCATTCCCCTCTCGTTAATTCAACAATCTAAATAGATGTATCAGATCAGATTTAGTTTATTGCACACCATTTGAAGAACTTGGCTGGATGACATTTTTGAAGTGCACACTATGCTAATCACAACTCAGTGAATGACTACATTCTATCCCTTGGTGATTGCATTATATGATGAAAGCAGTAGCAAATAGCCACAAAAATCCCTTTATCCACACCTCCAAAAGGAGGGCAAACACCTCACTCTCTCCTCAGGATCTGCTAAACCCCCAGCACATTGCAGCTCTGCTCCAGTACTTTGTGGAGAAAACAAAGACTCCTTTGAGCTAAATGGGGTAGTGCCCCTGTACTTGGCACTGATGAGAAGCCACATCTTGAGTCACATGCTCAGTTTTAGGCCCCTCACTACAAGCAAGCAGGACAGAGGTGCTGGAGTGCATCCAGAGAAGGGCAATGGAGCTGGTGAAGGGGCTGAAGCTGGGAGTTGCTCAGCCTGGAGAAAAGGCTGAGGTGAGACCTTACTGCTCTCTACAACTGCCTGAAAGGAGATCACAGCAAGGTGGGGCTTGGCCTCTTCTCTCAGGCAGTTTGTGATATGACAAGGGGAAACAGGCTCAAATTTTGACAAGGGAAGTTTAAGTCAGGTATTAGGAAAATTTTGTTGACTGGACATGGTAAAGCAGTGGAACAGGCTACCAGGGAATGGTGGGGTCACCCACCATCCCTGGAAGTATTCAAAAAACACACAGACATGGTGCTTTGTGATACAACTTTGTGTGCATGTGGAATTCAGTTTAAGGTTGGATTTGATGATCTAGGAAGTCTTCCCCAACCTTGATCATTCTAAGAAGGCAGTAGGAGCAGCACAGCTTGCACCTTGCCTCCCAAATGCTACAACGGATGGCAAAATGGACCCAGCTTTGGAGAAAGGTAGGTGAAACATGACAAGGCTGAAAAGCAGCCCAGCCTGGAAACAGGACTGCTACCAAGCAACAGCAGCATCATGCTATTATTCCAGTGCAGTTCTGCATATCCCTCCTTAACACATACCAACACACACTTACTCCTAGCAACTGGAACTACACAAAACACACACTAGACTCTAGACCACTTACAAGAAGCCAACCACAAAACAGAATTCCCATCAGACTGTTACACCAGTGCAAAAAACAGCATTTCACATGATTCTTAACTGCTGCTATAGCTGTAAAGCAGCTACTGACCCTTCTACCCTTAAGTGCTGATCACTTCAAGTCACTGAAATATAACTGTATAAAATGAACAAGCTTAATTACATCACACAAAAAAGGCAGCACTGTTTCATTTGCTTTTAATTTAATTTATTTAAATAGGATAAGGCTACTTAAAAGAACAAGTCTTTACATACAAAATGTACATTACGTTAAAGTTTGCTGTACTCAAGTACAAAAACTGCACAAGTGTTTAGTAAAAGGGAAACAGCACGCCATTTAAAACCACACATTCTTACCATTTTACAGCATTTGAGAAGTGCCTTTTACATCATAACAGTGAATGGAGAACTTCTGTAAAGAACTAAGCTACAGTTTTTGATTTCAATTCAAACCAGTGTTAAAAATGTAAACAAGCTTTCAGATCTCTATGGAGCTTCTTTTACTGGGTTAAGTGGACTCATGAGTCGATTCTTTTTTTGTTTTACCAAGTCTGGGGGCAGTGTTATTATTCTTATTTACCATCCAGATCTAAAACTGATCTAAACTGGCTTCACCCTGAGCCAATGAGTTTTAATAAAAATGTTTCCATCAACTTAATTGGATTTTTGCTCTGTAAGACACTATTAATAATCCAGATGAAACACCAAATTTCACAGAAAACCAAAAATCCATCTTAAATTATCAAAGGAAGGGAAAACAGGTTTGTGGGTTTTTTTCTAAAGTGCAATTACATGTGTTAATGCTCTCAAGATACTTCTGTCTTCCTATCCATGTCCCTCTCCATCTGTCTGTAAGCTGAGAAAGCACTGGTCTGCATTCCACTGGTTTTCCCGATATTTTATAAGCATGATTGTAACCAGGAAAACAATCAAATTTGCTATATATTGCCACATTTTTACACTTTTGCATGTATAAAATATGCCTGTGTACTCCAGAGAATATGGCACTAATCCATTCACTACTTCCTCTCGAAGTTTCATATCAAACAGTCTAGTCATGTATTTCCATCTGTGCTTTCCTTGTTTCATATATCAAGAGAAACTTCAATTTGAAGTAATGCTGTTAAAATAGTTCATCTCTTATTACCAACCTAACTTGCACTGCAAATTCTACACTCCTGTGCAAGAAAAAGGGAAAAAAATTCTTATTAGCAGAATGGTCAGTTTTCTCACCTAAATTAATTACCTTTTTAAAGCCAAGAAGGCTCTAGGGATCACTCTAAATTTCAATAGCTATTTTAACTATTTAACCAGATGTGGAATAAAACTGAATCTTAGTGAAACAATGGGTGAATCACAGTGACATGGAGGAGATGAACTATAATAATCTTGAAAACTAAGAGTGGGGGGTTTAGTATAGTGTATTATCACCACCTTTTAAAGAAGTAATTAACTACTTGGTGTACAAGAGTGGATACTTTTAAGGTGACTGGTGATAGTGACTCCAGCTTTACAACAGGGAGCTGTCAAATGTGTTAAAACTTCACAGCAATCTGAATCTCTGTAAGTCTGTAAATCTTAAAATAATTTTATTTTAACTGTTTAAATATGACCTATCTATTTGAAAATATGGAAGTAATATTTATGTTTCAAGCACCATTAGCTCCTTCATGGCCATGTAACATGCTGGATTTTCTTCTTTGCTTCCGAAGGCTTTAGGTCATTCTGGAACACAAGGAAATATATCATTATTCTTAGAGATACTGTGCAAACAGGAGTCAGTCATTAATCTGACATACTGCAATCTGGTACTATCACAGTATTCAGCTACAGGCTACTACAACAGCTTTCTATTGCCATCTTGTGGAGAAAGCTAAATATCACAGAACTTGTCTGGTGAAGATAAAAATAGAGCCAGTGAATTTAACTACCTGCAAATCATACATATGTTTTGGTTTTCAGCAACCTACAATTAAATATTCTTAAATATTCAAAAATTTCTTTTAGTTATGCAGCTTAGAAATGGGCACATATTGGAGTTTCAAAACACACTTCTGAAGTTATTTCAGGTTGTCTTCTTAAAATACTTGTTGAAATAGAATTGTATAAGAAAAAAACCTCAAATGCACAACTAGGAAACCAATTTACTTTTGTCAAATAGTAAAAACATTAAAAAAAGAAGAAGAAAATTTGGTCTTCCTTTGTAATGACCTGGACAAAAAAAAGAGAAATAACTGCCAAAAGCCTCAGATGAACTCATCTTTCAAGTCACCCTGCCCAAAAAAAAACTGTAAGAATCATGAAAGCCCAAAGCAAAGCATGGCAGATGAAATGGTGAAATAATTCCCTTTCACCATCTAAAACAATAATTTAAAAAATCTGAGAAATTAGAGCTTTAATAGTTCACGTAATCAGTGTATATGAGTTTTCAAAAACATACTGCAACACACTGGTTCAGGGACCACAATCTACAGATCTCTCTTCTCTTCAAAAAGACTTTCAGTGTTAGTTTATTTACAGGAATCCTGTGGACTGCAATCACTGAAAGGTTTAAGGGAATTAGACCCAAAAATTATAGGGATAGTTCTGTGCTATTAGTTAAATTTTGCTTGAAAGTCAAGGAACAGTCACTTGCTTGGAGACACAATTGTCTCCACTGTCATTACACTAAAAATAGATGAGGCTTTACACTCATCTGCCAAACACACTGATTCTTCCTGACAGCATCACTTACTATTCAATAGCACATTCTTTAATTTCAGATGGTAGAGTAACATCCACAGAACACATCTGCCTAACTTCACACACCTAACCAGCATCAACCAAGTCATGACTGAACCTATGGGTATTACCTGGAACAACCTAAACTGTGGCTAATGTAGAAAGTCAAATATCAGAGGTCACTGCTTCTGAGTGTCAGTCATGCAGCGGTGCTTAAAAAGGTCATTGTGTCTACAGAACACTTAAATTAAATACAGAGAAGCTGTGAGCTGTATACTAAACAAGTTTCAAAAGCTCTGTAGGTTAGATCTGACCAATACTTGGAAGAGCTCTAAATGCTGAAAGAAGTTAGTAATACTGGTAGTAGAAAACACACCTCTCAAGCATAAATTCCATTCAGAGCTTCAGCCATGATTCTTTAAAAGCTGCTAAAGCTGTCTTTCACAACAGCCACGTGTTTTGGTACTCATGTTTAACAGAAGTCTGATGGAATGTACCAACCCACGCAGCAGAATATTACCTGCATTCTTTTATTGAAGGATTTTAAAGACATTAATATTTTAATTAATATTATTATCAATACTTTATTAATATTAATATTTTATTGCATATCATGAGGCAATATTGAGAAAACAAAGTTCAGTGTCATGTCTTGGGAAAATTCTAATCAATGTCACTGCACACTGTATATCTAAAGCTCCCTCTGCAGTTCAACTGAGAACAGGTATTTCTATTTCTTCCTTTGAAGCCCAGATTTATTCCAGACATTCCCATATTCCAGTGGAAATGTGAAAACTCTTTCATTTGTATCATGAAGGAATACAACACAAGTGTTAAGACCTATCTCTATATGGTGGCATGTTTTTAAGAGATGGCCCATTGCTCCTTGCTCACTGACAAGCCCTGTAATCACACCATTGTCAAAACTAACCACTGTTCTTTGTTCCCATCTGGGAGCTACATTCAGCACCATTACCTACACAGAAGCTTCCTATTGACAAGTACAAATTTCTTTCATTCTGATATTTCCCAAATTAGTACACTTTTGTCTGTTTCTAAATATTCTGCTCTTACTCCAAAATAAAATCATCCTGAAAACTCCTGCAAGGCTCTAACTTCGGCTCCTGTAAATCTCAATTAAAAAGAAAAAAAAAAAAACAAAAAAAAAACTGCAAAACAAGATACTGCACAAACATACCGGCAAATCAGATTCCTCTTTTGGAACAGACCTCTTTAACTTCACAACAGTAGTTCCTGCTATGGGAGACAAAGGGTAAACCTTCAGACCAGTCAACACACTGCTGTCAGTCTTTGAAATATTGTTCTGCTGAGCCTCATTATTCCTTATTCCCAGCTTAGCATCCTCTGACAAACTGGAAGCTGAAATGTATGTGGAGGCATTTGAAGGAGCTGATAATCTTCTAACTGTGTTGGTGGTGCTTCCAGCCGGGGGAGGCTTCAGGCGATCAGCAGGTCCGTTCTCTGTCTTCTTCACCTTTATGCTTGTGCTTGTTGAACTGCCATCAAACACAATCAATGGACGTTTCCTTAAACCTTCCACTGTTGTAACACTGGAAACACAAAACATAAAATTCTCAGAAACATTGGTTAGGTGACCAAAAACCAGCATATTCATGACATGAGTAGTGAAAATTAATTTTATCCTACCTAAAGTAAATATATATCCCAAAATATTAATATTAAACTTGGAGATGTTCCAAATTCAAGTAAAAATAAATATACTTATGTACACTTACATATATTTAAACAAAAATCAATGAAAGTCACTTCCAAAAGATAAAGGCACAGGGGGCTGTGTGAGGACCAGTGGTCCTCAGCAAGAAGAGTTGTATGAGGAACTGTCTAAGCAGACAATTACAGCTGTACAATCAAAGGCATTCTGCTTCTATCACTATAGCTATTCCACAGTAACTACAGAGATAGTAAGTCTTAAGTATTTCAAAAGATGAGTATTTAAGGAAGAGTGTGCTGCCTTACCTGCAGTAACAGCATCTCATATTCTGATACTTCTAACTTTCCCTGTTTCCACTCTTATCCAAAAATCATAATGTTAAGGTAAGTCCAAAAGATTGTTAGCCAAGGAGTAAAACAATTAAGCAAAAAACCCACACCTTTTAAAAATAAGTTTTCTTTGAACAGGAACCTTAAGTGGTTTTAATAACATTTTTTATAACATTAATTTAAATACATTTTTATAACATTTATAACATTTTGTAACATTAGTTTGTGCCTTGAAGTCTATGTGTAGTCAGAATTATCAGAAAACATCTTGACTGAGAAAACAATAAAGTACAAAGTCAACGTAACTCACACTATATGAATTCAGTTTTAAAAATGCAATGGTCAAGAATGACAAAGAGAAAGTGTTTGGAAAGTGCAGATTTAACAAATAAAAAACCCAAACCACCATTAAGAAATATAATATTCCTGTTTAAAAACTTCAGTTTTGGATTTTGATAAAAAGCCCTTTTGCATGTATTTCAGCACACTAACAGTTTCCTACCCAAACACTAACCTCATGCTTCCATCCTCAAGTCCACAGATGTAAATAAACTGAGGTACTATAACCTCTTATGCACATGGAAAATAAACCTGACAAAAGACAGCTTGGTGTTTTAGCCACTGCTACAATTTAAAAAACTTTAAAAATCACCTAAAAACCCTCAAATCACTTGAAAGAATTTGTTCAGCTCTTCACAGCTAGAAACCTCAGTAAAGCTAAAAGAGACTCAAGGCATCGACAAGCTGTAATACTGAAAAAATACAGAAATTTCCATCCACCTTTCCTTAGGATTCACTGCTGAACGTATCAGAACACCATTCATGCATATCACATGTCAAAGTCTTGGGCAGGGGGAAGGATCAGTGAAGAGATTCAGTAAAACAAACTTTTGAAGATTTTGCTTTCTGAGCAAATATAAACTGAAAGATTTTTAAAATGAGGCAGAATGTTGCTTTCAGAAAGCAAATGTTAGTTTTGAAACAGACACATAAAATTGCAGCAGCATGCATCCCTCACTCTAGATGGAGTAGGCCACCCTTGTCCATGAGCACACACATATGCTTTTAGTACTTTCCTTAAACACTGCAAACATGATTATTAATTAGCAATTATACAGTGAAACAAAAAATATTTCCTTTCTCTTCATTATAAAGTACCTTGAAACCTACCAATAACTCACAGTCTTATCAACAAATAACTTATCAACAAACACCAGGGGATGAAAGAACAATACCAATTTCCTGGATCAATACAGACTGGGGGTGAAGGGATTGAGAGCAGCCCTGCTGAGAAGGACTTGGGGATAGTGGTGGATGAGAGGCTGGACACAAGCCAGCAATGTGTGCTTGCAGCCCAGAAAGCCAAACATGTCCAAAGCAGTGTGGCCAAGCAGGTCAAGGGAAGTGATTCTGCACCTCCTACTCTCCCCTCTGGTGAGACCCCACCTAGAGTGCTGCATCCAGATCTGGAGCCTCTGGAGGAAAGATATGGAGCAGCTCCAGAGGAGGGTCACAGAAATGATCATAAGGAAAGTCCTGAGATAGCTGAGGCTGCTCATCCTAAAAAAGAGAGGGCACCAGGAAGACCTTACTGCAGCCTTTCAGTACTCAAAGAGGATGTATAAGAAAAACAGCCCTGTGAAAACAAGCACTATAAGCCAGACAGCACTAACACCATTTAGATGACAAAAGAAAAAAAGATTATCGTCCCTTTTTTTCTATTTTTGCAGTAGTAGAATCAAATACTTCTGACACAGGCAAGCCAACATGGCATTCTCTGTAAACTGCAACGATATCCAAAAGCTGTACAAGCTTCAATAATCAAGCAAAGATTAAACTAAATGCTTTGTCCTAAATTGTCCAAGTCTGGCCCAATAACACTAAATTACCTTTTATTCTCATTTTTCAAGTCATTTTGCTGTCTTTTCTTTTCCATCATTTTCCCCCATCTACTTTTTGGCAAGTCACGCTGAGGCAGGGGAATGGCATGTTGAATATAGAGATCAGTGAGCCCATCTTTGTCCATCTTTACATCATTTTCAACTAATATATTTTTCTGTGGGGAACAGAAAAAGAGTTGTTATTTTTATGACAGATTCAATGTTCAACCATCTGAGTGGCACAATTTCTTATTTCAAAATCCACTGTAAAGTATTGTATTGGGCCAGGGTTTCAGAAGTAAAGGGGTGGCTGGGGTGATCAGTTTGAAGAGGCCATGAACTGCTCAGTGCCAACAACAGTCTGGTCCCCTACTCTGCTACTGACAACTTCCTTCATTTTCTCTGTGGATTACACTCAGCCTGGCCCTTCATTGAGGCAATGGGAAACACGAGATGCTTTGGTCAGTGCATAGTGGTTTCCTTTTCCACCACCTGCAAGTGCATTTCTTCACATGTTTCCTCATGTGCCTCCTCCTGTGTGTCCTTTGGAGTCTCCTGCCCCCAAGTGTCTGCTGCTCTTTTAAGTGCTTTTGAGCACAGGTGCCATGAGCAATTCTGCTTCAGATTCTGGGGTGTGATGGGCTACTTTCTTTGACAGTGTGAGAGACATATGGATCCAGCTGTGACCAGCACTGGGCAGTTATTCACTTTTGCCCACACAGGTCAACCCTGCAGCCCCTCTCTCCCAAAAATACTGCAAGTTTTCCCAAGGAAAATAGCAGCCAAAAAAGGGAAAAGTTATGACAGACATACTGTTGATGTGCATGTTTTCATGCACTCTTAAACACATTTCCCTGAATCCAACTACAACACCAGAGCTCTTTTTCACACTTCTAGAAAACAGACAACTAGAGTACAATGCAAGTCAAACTTATAGATGTAGAGCTGTGCTTTCTTCCCCAGTTCCCAAAGAACCATGGAGATAAGTTTCATCCAAACACGAGGAAGAACTTCCTTACATTAAGGATGGCAGAGCACTGGAACAGGCTGCCCAGAGAGGTCGTGGAGTCTCCCTCTCTGGAGACATTCAAAACCCACCTGGATGTGTTCCTGCTCTTGCTGACCCTCCCTTGGCAGGGGGGTTGGACAAGATGATCTCCAGAGGTCCCTTCTAACCATAACTATTCTGTGATTCTAGGAACCATCAGGTAGAACACCAGTTCTTTTTTTAATTATGTATCGGGTTGTGAACATTTCTTGGTACCTAATGCCAAATTTTTGAAATGAGAAAGAAAACTCCACTAACATCCTATAAATTGAGGTCACCAAGAGCAGGTCAAGCCTCTGCCACTACCCATTCTGAAAACACCTCATGACTTCTGATGTTGGCCCGAAATCTGTCCATATAGGCTGCATGGAAAAAAGCATATGAAAATTCTTTGAGCTTATACAAAACCCTGAAACTTTGATTACTATTGTTTCATGCACCTGAAATTTTCAGCCAAGGCAGTAAGTAACTAGTATTCCAAACAACAACAACTAAAGCTTTGTATGGTCCTAAACTGTCTATAACTCACTTTCAAACTCAAATATTTTTCAATTATCAAGTATCAATGTTTACACATTAAATTATTAGCTTGACTGATTGCATAGACTGTATTTCTTTAACTCATAGAATCACAGAATTATTAAGGTTGGAAGGGACCTCCGCAGATGATGTAGTCCAACCGACCTGCCAAGGCAGGGTCACCTAGAGCAGGATATACCGCTTACGGACGTGGCAACTTTAACAGTGTAAAGCTCATCCTTTCACAGCCAGTTTTACTGTACGCAGACACTGTCTCGATTTGGGCAAATTGCTCTTTAGCAGCCTCGGTGTTCAAACAACCCCTTTGCAAACACGGAGACATCTCCCGCACTAGAACCTCCTCTCTGCAAGTTCGTGGTGTCCAGAGCACCGACTTGGTGTCTGCTCTTCCCTGAGCGCCGTGACTCTCCTCGCCCCGCCTCAGGGGCCGCCGCTCCGCCCGGCCCGGCTCCCCGGACGCACCTGCTCCAGGGTGAGCCGCAGGAATTCCTCCGAGAGCAGCTCCGGGTGCAACAGCAGCAGCTCCGCCTCCGAGCGCCCGGACCCCGCTTCCTCCTCGCCACCTCCGCCGCCCACTCGGGCTTCCCTCGGCGCCGCCATCTTCTTCCCCCGGCGGCCCCTTCCCGGACTCCCACAATCCCGCGCGCGGAGGGAAACGCGTTTCCAGAGCAGCGGCGCGGCGCGCTGGCGTCACGGCTGGAGCGGGGCCGGGACAGCGGGGCCGGGACAGCGGGGCCGGGACAGCGGGGCCGGGACAGCGGGAGCCGGGGGTGCGCCCTGCAGGGCCGGCACCGCTCCGCGGGACAGCCGTGTCAGGGGAAACGCACAGAATCTCCTGAGTTGGAAGGGGCCCCCAAGGATCATCGAGGTCCAGCTCCTGGCCCTACACAGGACAGTCCCAAGTATTGCACCCCATATCTGAGAGCGTTTTCCAAATGCGTGTTGAGCTCTGTCAGGCTTGGTGCTGTGACCGCTTCCCTGGGGAGTCTGTTCCATGCCTGACCACCTTTTGGTGAAGAACCTTTTTCTGATATCCAACTTAAATCTCCCCTGACACTGTTTCAGGCCATTCCCCTGGTCCTGTCACTGGTCATCAGAGAGAAGAGATCGGGGTCCGACGCTGCACTGCCTCTCATGAGGATCCTGTAGACTGTGTTAAGGTCTTCCTTCAGTCTCTTCTTCTGCAGGCTGAACAGACCAAGTGACACCAGCAGCTCCTCACACGGTTTCCCCTCAAGGCCCTTCACCCTCGTGGCCCTACTTTAAATGCTTTCCAATACCTTTATGTCTTTTATATATTGTGGCATCCAGAACTGCCCCCAGCACTCGAGGAGAGGCTGCCCCAGAGCGGAGCAGACAATCTCCTCCCTTGCCCGGCTGGCCATGCTGTCCCTGATGTCCTCAACGACAGGACTGGCCCTCCTGTCTGCCAGGGCACTGCTGACTCATGTTCAACTTGCCACTGGCTCCCAGGTCCCTTTCCATGGCACTGCTCTCCAGCCTTTTGTCCCCCAGTCTCTCCGTACATCCAGGGTTTTCCCATCCTAGGTGCAGAATCCAGCATTCGCCCCTGTTGAGCTTCATACAGCTGGTGATTGCAAAGCTCTCTAATTTGCCTGGGTTTCTCTGCAAGGCTTCTCTGCCCTTGAGGGAGTTAGGTGTTGCTGATAAGGCGAGGTCACCTCCCAGCTGATATCATGGAACCGGGTGAACATCTATTTTATTGTCATTCTGTCAGCATACAAAATTATGAACGCTTTGTGCTGCTGCATGCCGAAAATTTGCTATGGAATTAAACACGATCTCTGTCCTGCCCATAGTTGCGACACCCACTGGTTAACGCTGCTTGATTGGCAACAACAAAAGTTGCTTTGTAATTCCAAAACACAATGGCTGCCTGCCTATCGGACTTTGTCACCGGTTTACATATTTAAAAGCAGACTAGGGAATTACAAATGGTTACACGTGTAAATAACCATATAGGTGTTACAACATAAAATTACAAAGTAATTTGGAACACTTGATACATTTTACAAAATTGCAAGGCACAGGCAACAATGAAACACAATAAAAGTACATCCACGTGGAAGGAGTTGCAGATATATGACTGTATATCACATTAGAGCTACATATATGCAGCACTTCAAAGGGCATAAATTCAAATTTTCAATATTTATAAGTCATTTAAGTGTTCAAGCAAGTAGTAACATTATATCATACAGCATCCTCAAAAGTGTCTTCTGGCAGTATATATAATTTGTTCCCTTGTGCTTTCTCTCTTAAGGGAAGCAGCATCCAAGGGGGAGCACGGGCTGAGCGCCCAAAACTCCAGCTTTATAGTTCTGTGCCCAGTAAGCTCACAGCTATAGACTAGCACTATTTTAATTTTCTCATTCATTTTTCGCTTCAGCCAATTATGTTACAAACTGAACTCAAGTAATCTTGTAAATGAATATAGCTTCTAGGGTGAATGTTCAGCCTGTATTTGGGTGCTAATTTCAATGAATGAAATAACTTTCTTGTAAGTTACATGGATCATCTCACTCTTCCTAAAGTGCCTTATAAGTTCTGCCTCACAGAAACATATCCTTCCTAATCAAATGAGTTGTACTGATTAAGATTTTTACCCTGTGATTTTCTTATGTTACTATTTACTTTGTAGGCATTTGTACCCAAAATTATAGTTCCTCTTTGATTAACCAAAGCATGTCCTCTCACAATAACGTTCTGAAAGGGATGGAATTTTAATGAGCTATATATACTGTTTTCATAGATTTGTTGAATGATTCAATTACATATCATAGTAGTTTTTTGTAATTTTTTTTGTTAACGCAATGGGGTAATTTTAAATAAATGATACCAGGTATCACTTTCCATTATTTTTCTTTTTAAGATTTTGCAATTAGGAAAAGAATGCTTTACATCAGTTCTGATACATTCTGCTTTACTTTGTTCTTTAGCTGTATGTGTTGTCCCAAAATAACTTCTTTCATCCAGAATGCAAGAAGCCAATCCACACAGAAAATTGAGATATTAGAATTTTTTACAGTCCTGTGCAGAAAGACGTGATGGGCAGCAAATCCACAAAGCCAGCATGACAACCATCAAAATTTACCATTTACATATTTTAGCAAACAAAGGCGTTAAGGTTCATTGGCTACAACTGACATCGTTCTTTCATTAATTAGTCTTCTATTGGTCAACGATTCCCTCACTTCTCATGCTAATTACCCCACACACTCAGTCTTCTCTTGAGCCAGTGGGTTTCTTGGGTTGGTGGCCGTGAGCCAGTGATCGTAGCTCTCCCCCTGCCAAAATTACCTTTTACCCAGTCGGAGCTGATTTCAGAGGAGTAGTTGAGCAGGTTTTGCCAGTTTCTTCCTTATATTGGGAATTCTGCCAAATATATTTGTGGCTCATAAAGTCTGCATTCTTTGTGTCCATTGTCAGTAGCACACCATTCTTGCCAAGTTTTGTTAACCTCCTCCATGTCAAGCTCTAAATTTTAAGAAGACAATACTACTTGTTATAAATGAATATTAGCTAATCGGATAAAAGAAGAACAAAGTTTTATTTTTCCATTTTCAAAAATCTATCTGAGACAGCCACAAGCAACATTGATCGAATGCCGGGTGAAAAAGGCAGCCGACAGCAAGGGTGCGATCCTGCCCTGTCCACACCAGCTGAGTTTTTGAGTCTGATTTTTATACTGTTTTCTGTGCCCAGCGGCGAGCTCACTGTGTTTCTGTTTTAGTCTTCATATTCAAACACAGTCTTTCACTTGGTGATGAATCTTGAACAGATTTCCTGGCACTGGGACATGTCTGAAAGGATTTTCCTGGAACCTCTCTTTGGGATGGTGATTTTTCACATCTCTGGGTCCTCCCTCGAGATTGCCACCAATGGTCCAGGTGCACGGAGTCTGGTTTGATCAATGAACTATACCCAGGCAAGCCAACTCTTTTCTTTTGTAAATTTAAGTTTCAATCTGTTACTTCACAGTTGCAAAGT